>CM034148.1:720370947-720970947 GCA_019776745.2 Taxus chinensis
ATTACATGTGGAATTGGAATGAGTTGGCTTTGAGCCTTTGTTTTTTTCCTTAAGTTGCATTAACATGGCTCCTGGTGATTCTTGCTTGGATCTTGAAACTTGATCATCCGCGTTAGTGCACGTGTTGATGCTCATGAATCCCCTCCAGATCTTCGTCATTCCTCCACCGGTCAAATCTTATTCCGCAGTTGGAGGGAAACAAATCCTTTTTCACACACAGGTCTCAACTTGGGCCTCTGATTATTTCCAACCCCTATTTCTTATTTTAATAACAGGCCCCTCAAAAATAGCCAAAAAGAAAACTCTTTTGCACAAATTGTACCCAAAAAAAAAACCCCAAATCTCGTAACCCCCATGACACCTTGACACACACACAAGTTCTTGAATTCGCCATCATCATGGCCAACAAACTACCTTCTAACTCACACACACTTATATCTGGTTATAATTGATTATATCAATAATTAATTGAATATTTTGATCCTTCTAACTTTCACTAGCTTTTCTCAAACTGCCTTGGCTCGTATTAATGTTTTATGTTCCCTGGAATAATGTTTTTCTTCTTCAATTGTTTAATGGTAAAAGAGTTCTAATAGGGAATTACCCACCTTTGGGGTGATGCAAAATCTTAATAGCCAATAAATAAGCCCAGCTTGTTTTCAAGAAATTGCCCCTTCACCTTCTCATTTCCATTTTGTTTAGTCTTTCAATTTCTTGCTTAGAACTCATTTTGTTTTCATGTTTTTGGTCCATGCTAGTTCTTCCTTTGCTGTTATAAGCATTTGATCTTCTACTTTCGTCTTGTCATTACTATTCATGCAAATTAGTTTAGAGGCAATTAGTGTCTTTGTAGATTGAATATCTATCCCTTAGAGTTACAGTTGTGTTCTTCATAGAAGACCTGAATTAATAGAAATCCCGTTACACGTGTGTGTATTTCCCTCCACAATAAATCCCGCTAGGACTTGCATACTCCAAGCTCTGTCACTTGCCTCTCCCTCTCCTACTCACATTTTATTCATGTCTATATCCCAAAGTTGTCATTCGTTCAATACCTTTCTTCTGTTGATGCTGGCATATACAAGCTCTTCTGGATTCAAGTGAACATGAAGGCAACACAGGTATGGATCGCTCTGAGGGGGGGACAAAATCATACACCACTAGATTCGCCCCCTGTTATGTAAATTCCAGTTTTTATCTATCAATATTCTAGTTAAAACATTTATCACCTAGAGTAGTGAAATATTCTTTCAGTTAAGTTTTGCTGTGCAGAATCTATTCAAAGTTTGTATCATTCACATATTTTGTAATAATATCAAACTTATTCCCTCTTACTTTAATTATTAAAGTTCAAAACGTATTACGTTGTCACCCGTAATAAATGATGATGAAAACATGTTATTGTTACCCCCCCCCCACGATATAGTCATTTATATTAGTATAAAACTACAACACCAAAGTTTTATGTGCCTACGAGATCTATATCAAAATAGGTTGTGGCGTCCATGTAATACGTTGTTGCAACAACGACATGCATTTTTAATGTTTTTTTTCAATGCACAGTGTTCGAAATCTATCAAATTGTTTTATTCACTCATTTTAAAATAAATTTGTTGATTTCTATGTTTCAATTAATCCCCTCCTACTGTAGTATAGATAGACAAAAAGTATTACGTTGTTACCCCCTAATAAAGACTATCCAACACATTAATCTTACAAAAAATGCTTAGTGTAATATTATTAAAATATAAATTAAATCAGAGTGTTTCTTAATACTTTATCGAACTAGTTGCATTCCACATAATACAGTGTCTGACATCGACGATATGAATTGTTAATGTTTTATTTTTAATACCAAGGGTTATGAATATTCAAATATGTTTTCACTCAATTATTTTTGAATAATTTCATTACTCATTCCCTCCCACTTGAGTACAATAATTCAAATAACTATTACGTTGGTACCATAATAATGATTATCAAACAACATTACTCTTTACAAAAGATACTTAGTGTATATATAAAAACTAAAATGTAAAATCCTAGTGTGCTACAATGTCTATATCAAAGTAGGTTGTGGTTCAATGTGTAATACGTGTTCCTCAGATGAAAACATGCATTTTAATGTTTGTTGTATATGTTAGGTTATGAATATATTCAATTTTGTTTCTTCAATTATTTTTGACTTAATTTCCAACCTCATCCGTCCTACTTTGAAGTCAAACGAACTTATTTGCATACACGATTACAAAAATGGGTAGAAAAGGTATTGAGTTATTTAGGACTGCTACTAATGTTGTGCCCCAAACAAAGTAGGAACATAAGAGTCCATCAATCGCCAAATGCATAATAGTAACGCCAATAGCTCCCTCAACAACCCATTATCTAGTAAGAGTGTAATGTCAATATGGCAACTGTTAATGAAAGTTAAAATAGTGTTTAAAAAGAATTAATAATCAATTTAACAAGGCGATTAGGCTGAGAAAATAGTTATGGCGTATTAATTTATACTAAAATGTAATTATTACTTATATAGAATTTGATATAGAATTGAAAAATAAAAATAGGATCAAAGTTAAATAAACATGTCAAAAAATGGTGTGAACAAAGGAATGGGAAATCTACGACTATAACTTCATTTGTAATTGCATGTATGAAAGTTAACCGCATCAAATATGAGTCCTAAAAACATAGATTTTCCATGCTTGTTTTGGATAAAACATAGTTTATGGGACCTTACTCAATTGATTTCATTGTTTTTCAATTATTTTGAATAATTTTAAGTGTTTGCCTTTTCCTTTGAATGAACATATTCAACACATTAATTGTTTGGGACCCATAATAACGATGATACAACACATTAAGTTGCTTGCAATAGAAGATAGCTCAATGGCAATATTAAAATTACAATTCAAATCAAGAGTGTTTCTTTTAATATCTTTATCGAACTAGGTTTTCATTCCACCTAATACATTGTTATGCACTCGACGATATGAATTTTTAATGGTTTATTTTCAATACACGGCGTTATGAATCTATTCAAATATGTTCACTCAATTATTTTGAATAATTTCCTACTCATTCCCCTCCCACTTTGAGTACAATAATTCAATAACATATTACGTTGTTACCCCTAATAATGATTATCCAACACATTACTCTTACAAAAGATACTTAGTGTACTATATAAAACTAAAATGTAAAATCCTAGTGTGCCTACAATGTCTATATCAAAGTAGGTTGTTGTTCAATGTAATACGTGTTTCCTCGATGACATGCATTTTTAATGTTTGTTGTATACTTTATAGTGTTATGAATCTATTCAAATTTGTTTCATTCAATTATTTTTGACTAATTTCCAACTCATCCCGTCCTACTTTTGAAGTCAAACGAACTTATTATGCATCACGATTTACAAAAATGGGTAGAAAAAGTTATTGAGTTATTAGGAATGCCTACTAATGTTGTGCAACAAAAGTAGATTACATAAAGAGTGTCAATCTGCAATGCATAATAGTAACGCCAATCAGCTCATAATGACATATTATAGTAAGAGTAATGTCAATATGCAATGTAATGAAGTAAAATAGTTGTTAAAAGAATATATAATCAAGTACACAAGTCGATTAGGCTTGAGAAAATAGTTATGGCTGTATTAATTTATACTAAAATGTAATTATTACTTATATAGAATTTGATATAGAATTTGAAAAAATATGATCAAAAGTTTAAATAAACATGTCAAAAATATGGTGTGAACAAGGAATGAGACATTACTACTACTATAAAATTCATTTGTTAATTTATGTATGAAAGTTAAACCGCTATCAAATATGAGTCCTAAAAACATATATTTTCCATGCTTGTTTTGTAAAACATAGTTTTATGACCTACTCAATTGATTTCATTCAATTATTTTTGAATAATTTTTAAGTGTTTGCCTTTTCCTTTGAATAGAACAATTCAACAACATAATTTGTTGTGACCCATAATAACGATGATCCAACACATTAAGTTTTCATAGAAGATACCTCAATGGACAATATAAAATTACAATGTCAAATCTTAGTGCCTACAAGATTTATATCAAAGTACATTTTATCCCCATGTAATACGTTGTTTCTTCCAATAGATTCATTTTTAAGTATGTTTTGCAGTGCATAATCTATTCAAAGTTGTATCATTCAAATATTTTGTAATAATATCAAACTTATTCCCTCTTACTTTAATTATAATAGTTCAACAACGTATTACGTTGTCACCCATAAAATGATGAGAAACACATTATTGTTACACGATATAGTCATTATATTATATAAAACTATGACACCAAATTTTTATGTGCCTACGAGATCTATATCAAAATAGGTTGTGGTTCTATGTAATACGTTGTTGCAATGATGACATGATTTTTAATGTTTTTTTTCACTGCACAGTGTTACGAATCTATTCAAAGTTGTTTTATTCAATCATTTTTTAATAATTTTCAATTCATCCCCTCCTACTTTAAGTATAATAGATCAACAACGTATTACGTTGTTACCCCCTAATAACGACTATCCAACACATTAATCTTACAAAATATGCTTAGTGTACTGTATAAAACTATAATGTAAAATCAGAGTGTTTCTTTAATATCTTTATTGAAGTAGGTTTTCATTCCACCTAATATGTTGTTGCATCGACGATATGAATTTTTAATGTTTATTTTTCACTACACGGCGTTATGAATCTATTCAAAGATGTTTCACTCAATTATTTTTGAATAATTTCCTACTCATTCCCCTCCCACTTTGAGTACAATATTTCAATAATAGATTACGTTGTTACCCCTAATAATGATGATCCCATTAACACTATCTGAAGTAAATACTATTATAAAAATGAAAGATTCCTTTCGAATAAGATATTAATAGTATTTTCCACATACGGTGTTTCATCAAGGATTTGTAATGAAAATGGATATGACACTCCTATGAAGAGAGACGTTCCTTACATTTTAAAAGTTAATTGCAATTATCGGTTTAAGGCTCTAATTGTATTCTACAATGCGAAAAAACATGAGAGTTGTTATTAGTTGAGAAAATAGAAAATAAAGTATATGATCTCAGTTTTAACATATTATTAAAATATACAATGAAATTTTCTCTTTAAATAAATCATGTGCATCTTCGAAACAACCAAGATATTTGAATTTGCATAGGTAGATTGATTTCAAGGAAATTATATGAGAGTTTTTGTTTGTTGAGAAAACAAGAAATAAAGTATATAATCTTGGGTTCAACATACTAGTACCAAAAGATACATAAAACTTGTCTCTTTAAAAGTACTCGTGCATCTCAAAAATAATCAAGCTCTATGAATTCATTGAGTTAGTTTTCTTGCAAGTGATGATATTTTGCTAAAACATGAGCTACATAGGATTTCGTGTCGGTTTTATTTTTATTATACATTTGTTTTCTTCAACACACTATTTCCAAACATATATCATAATTCCTTAATAATGTAAGTTCCTCAAAACATGATACCACAAATTTCACATTTTTACAAATCGTTCTTGGAAATTTTGGGTCAATTGAAGTAAAATGTTTTCTGTATATTCACCATATAATTTGTGTATCATAATTTATATCGTAAGATTTATAGACAAATAACTTCATCAATCAAATCTTCATTTTTTCCTATAACTAAAATATAATGTATTATAGTTCTAAGTTAATTTTAAAAATTCTATGTAGGTATTTTATCTACTTATGTTAAATTTTCCAGGTATTATTGACATTACTATTTTTGAAAACTATCCATAAAACTACATGATATAATATTAGATCCAAACCTACTCATTACTTTTTATATTCCTAAAATATAAAAAATATTTTCATACAATAAAATCACCTTTACTGATATAAATGTTTTTTTTTAAATCAAAATGTACATAATTATTGTTAATGTAAAATATATATGCACACGAAGAGGTTCAGATTAATAGTTTATTTATTTACTAAATAATAATTTTTAATTCACATAATCCGTATTTTAATTCACTATGGTGAAAATTCATAATATGGGTGAGCAGTAACAACGTGTGTAAGTTATCATGCCTCAATTCATGTTTTTTGCACATTAGTAATTATGGGGAAGATAACTAATATTTACGTTGAAGATATTGTCTAATTAGAATCACACACATTGCATCTAGCACATGACAACCAAATAGAGGGTTGAGTTGTATTTAAACCATTGAAATATATATTATTTTCTAAGGAAAACAAACTAAGAATAAATAGATAAATCCACATTAATGAATATAAAATTATACATCTGGCTCACCTCCTGGGTAAGAATTGAACTCATTTTCATTTTGTCTGAATTTTCTAATACATGAAATTTTAACAGATTTGTTTCTGTGGATTTTAGAATGTACTCTCAAGTAAGTGATCGATGCTTGATTTGTATTTTAGGTATGTTCTCGAAGAACTGAATAAAAATACTGTAGAGGAAGCTGATAAGAAACATGGAATGGATTCCACTTATAGGTAATACTCTAGAATTGAAACATACACAGATATTTGTCTTTGAGCTGGTTGTAAATTGAGTTCTTACCTAGCTTTGAAAGACAGCTCTGCGTCAAGTAAAGAGACACAAATGACTTTGCCCATAGATCTTCCTGGTTATGGCACCGCTACGTATGGAACCAACAGGGGCAAATGGCTAGCTCAGGGTATAGATCAGCATGTTGGGGCACTCTACCACTGAGTTACAGGCCCCTATCAGGTTCTAATTTTCCCAAGAAAATGCAACTTGTGGTGCCCCAAGCCCTAACATGAACGACACCCTCTGCATGTGGCACTCGATGTAGAGCTTCAGCCTGGCCACCAAGCCCCCTGCTCGCTTCCACGTGGCGAGATGAGGGAGCAGGATCTCCTCGCTAGACCTACTCACGATGGGAAACACCCCCGGCTGTTGCCACACCTCTTACGGGAAGCCCATCCCCAGCACACCGGTGCTCATCGCTAGTTGTATTATCGGCGCCTTGTTATCCCCATCGCAGATTATGGAAACCAGCTCAATTTGCGCGTCAAATATTCCAACTGTCTCATCCACTCGGCCTTATCAATATACAACCTCAGATCTCACAGAATTGAGAAATAAAAGAAATCTTATTTCCAAAACCTACAGAGCAGGCTTCACGAGCGCTTCTTTTTTCCAACCCTGCCACAACATGCAATTCCAACTTTAATGAAATGAAATAAAAGGCAAAGCATGTTGCCCCGTTTAGCTTTCGTCAATTTCTCGTCCAACTTGAGGTTTGGGCATTTCGCACAGGAAAGAAAAATTTTAAAGGGCTCCCACGACCTCAGCTCCACAGAAAACCTAATAATTTCGATAACAATGTGGCGACCCAGATAAGGCCCCAAATTCTCCAGCAAATTGATCATTGCGCGGTCTTCATTTTTTTCCCCTACATGCACCTGTACCTGCACCTTGAGAAGAAAGGGGTTTAACAAGGAAAAGAAGGTTTTTGGAGTTAAATCGGCGGGGCTTGTGGATTTAAGATGGTTTAGGATCTTATTTTCTGCAAGGGTCATTTGGTTGTCTTTATCATGGATTTTCCAGGAAAGAAGCTTCCTCAAATACACATTTGTATCGGAGGGTTTTGCTTCTGATGCAGAAAGGAGAAGCGTGCAGATCACGGCTTCAGCATTGAGAGTGAGAGAAGAGTGCACCCACGCCGTTGACTCTAACTCTGCCTCTGCATCTGCCCCTGTCTCTTGTGCTGCTGCCATTTAAACAACAACCTGCTCTTGATCCCATGCATTTTCCCCAATTTAGGGTTCCCCCATTTCCCCCGTAAAGTAAAAGTTAATTCATTATTAAAATTAAACAAGGAAAACAAGTGAGAGACAAAACAAAAATGAGTTAGAGACAAAAGTAAACTTTCGTCTCTAAATAGGGACCCATGTAGTAGTGCCAGCATCCATTAAAGGACATAGATGATATCATCATTTTTAGCGGGATTTGTGAGTTTTAATATATTTCTGGTTAAACATTGAGCAAGGTCTAACAATTTAGAAAACAAGCTGGTATTGATCAGTTAAAATATACAACTGATAATCACAAGTTAAGAAGAAGTGCTATAGTAATGCCTACGGCAGTAGTAATAAAGCCTGTAAGGTGTTCCTGTATACCCCTCTATGCTCCCTGAATTTTATTTGATCAGCTAGTATGCAAAACCCAAGAGCCATCGTGCGATGTTAATAGGTGGCTTTGTTGAGGGCTGAAAACTCAACTTTGGAGGTGGACGACGGATAGATCTCGAAGGAATCATAGTGAACAAATAGATTCGCCACCACCAGCAGGGATATCATCACTACCACATATTTTGCCCCACATTGCTTGTTCTGCGCCGTAGTATCATCGGTCTCTGGCCCATTCGACCACAGCAAGTACTTGAACAGCTTCTCCCCTTCCTCTCCCATGAATCGCCGGGGAAGGAATTCCTCCGGATTCTCGAACACCTTGGGATCTCTCGTAGCGAAGGGCTGATACCCGCCAAGGAGCTCTCCCTTCTTCACCGCATAACGCCCATCGTCCGACTCCACCACTAGATCCTCCTTTGCACGTGCGTACTGAAACGGCACCGGCGGATCGATCCTCAGCACTTCGTACACCGTCGACCGCAGGAGCGCCATGCTCTGCAGAGCTCTCGGATTCAATCCTTGGTTCTCTTTAATAGCTCCGTGAACTTCTTCCACCAGTTGTGCGTGCAATTCTCTACCGGCCTGAGCAATATGGCGGATAAGGCTGGGAAAAAACACCATCATCCCTCCAAATGCATTCAAGCATACGATGAACACCAAGTTGTGACACGCCTCTTCTCTATTCAGTCCGAACTGCTACTCCACTGCGTCCAGCACCACCTTCCCATATGTCCAGAAAAAGTTATACACCTTCTCGTAATCTCCACGAACCAGCGCAAACGACAGAGGTACAACATGAATGGTCACCTCCTCCAAAATTTTGGGCAGCACACCCGTGCTCGATATGGGAGCCAGTTGGAGGCCTATCCACTTCACAACATAAGAAGGACCTTGTGTTCCCAAGCTTGCATGGCCTTCGGCTGCAGGATCTCTGTCTATCAACGTTCTGCACAGTAAATTAAAACACATTTGCAGATTCTCCTTATTGAATTCGGCCTTACAAAAGAAATGGAATGAGTGTGTGGGAAAATTTAAAATTTGAAATAGAAATTTATTGCTTGATAGCTATTGATTTGACAGAGATGATGGCTGGACAGAAAAGGACGCAGAGACAAACGGAGGCACAGCTATTGATTTGACAGAGATGATAGCTAGACAGAAAAGAATGCAGAGACAAACGGAGGCATAGAGAAACGGAGGCAGAGGGAGAAGACTGGTCAACTTTAGCATAGGATAGAGGCCACATAACCCCATGCATCACATGCCACATAACCCCCCATGCAAACTTACATGAGGGATAGGGTTGTAAAGGTTTTGTGGAGAAAATTAAATCAATTATTGTAGTGTCAACGCTTAGCACACAGTTTCATTGGTTCAAACTATTCATTTTCCATATTCTATACAGGTCTCAAAAGTGTATTTGATGAATTATTTTGTATTATCATTGTCCCACAGACCATCTTCTCAACATAATGGTCGTTGCTTTGTATCTGGATTTTCTTTATATTACAATACAAACCGTTATGGTTGATGCAATCGTGTTCTCCCTTGCATCATTCCATCACTGAACCATACGGATATGCTAAACGGTGCTAATCAGTAGTGTATTCAAGGGATATTCTCTGCAAAGGATCAGTTTCTTGTGCATCTACATGCAGTGAAATATATTCATAAAGCATTTTTTAAATTTATATCTAGTTCTCTTTACCTTGGTTCTGTGTTTGGATCGCCTCTTGTGTATTACAATTGTCTCCACAGAATCTTGTTAGTTTTCGTGCTCAGCCTCCTATTATATTCTCAGTTGATTGTGAATTGTGGGTTATCAGATTACATTCGTCCCATTCATTACAATGCACTTACAGATCTTTGTCACATCCCTATGTATATTTGACCAGTTTTTGGTGAACTTACAGAATTTTATACATCCTCGTGTGCATTCATTAAAGACTCATAAAAGTCTTCCACGGAAACTACTTATTTTGCCTCTTTGCATTGGTCTAGAGACATTGATCTGGCTATATTTCATTTTTATCAGAGACTTAATGCTCTTTGTGCAGACCTATGTTCATTTATCATTACGATGTGTTACAGTTCAAGAGTATAATTGGATTAGTTAATAATTGTCTTGCACCTTTGGATGACTATGTAAAGTCATATTCCTAAGAAGTTGTGTTGCCCACGTTAGAAAGCTCAACTCCCGAGCATCCTCTCTCAACTATAACCCCATTTAAACTCTGCATAGGTTTCATCAGCATAATTTGGGTTTTTTTCTCTTTGGTCGTGTTGTTAGTTTTTAGTGTCTTATTTTAGTGGTAGACTAGTTTTTTTTAGAGGTTGATTCAATTTCTAATAATAATATTATAAATTAATTGGTATTTTATTTTATACTGGATTAATTCTAGTCAAGTGTAGTTGTTTGTGGAAATTAAAATTGTTATATTGGGCCATTAGATATAGAAATATTATCTTGTTAGAAAGAGTGAAATATTTTGTTGTGTCATGTCGTAAACATTTTCGTATGTCTTATGGTCAATTTAAAGAGACTATGTTTCAAGAGTCAATCAAATTTGTAGTGTCTACAAGATCAGTAAGTGTCGTGAGTCAAAGTCAAAAGTTTGAAAAATAAAATAAAAAATTCCTAATGGATGCATTTTCGGTGTTACCCGACATCCGGAAAATAATGTATTTCACATTGTGGGGGGAGAGAAAAGAATAATCTCAATGTGGAAACAAATTTGCTTCATGATCACATCCAGCTCAGTTAGCATCCTATCACTAGAAGATAGAGGCATCAGAGGCTGGAGGTCAATCAACGACATCTCGTCAGTCACCAACATCAGAGCCACACAAAGCTGTGGTGATAGTGTGTGTGTGAGTTTTCTTTTTATTTCATAGTTGCAGTTTGTTTAAGTTGTGTGCAGTATAATTTATGAGTTCATGTTTTGTGTTGAATAAGTGAAAAGTTCACATTGCGGGGGGGACATGGTTTCAATGTTCCATTTTCACTTTTCCCTCTTTTCAGATTTGTATTCAGCAAGTCGTGTTTCCTACATAATTCCCTGAAGGAAAAACATAGTGGATAGACGGAAGCACAAAGGAAAAGCAACATCATGATATTTGGGTTGTTCGTTATCCTGTAAAACCATCATTTGTTGAGGTTTTTGGTTGTCCTGTAAAACAATCCTTGTTGAGGTTGCTTGTTGTCCTATATAACCATCCTTGTGTGATTTTTTTCTCCCATGTTCACACTAAGGGGGGGAATGATAGGAATACTATAGTGCTTCACACATGTATGTGTGTGAATAATAATTACGTGTGTAATTACTATGGTAAATATCATTTACTAATGTGTGGTAAATATTATTGTTATATTGTTATAATATATTGTTTCAAAAATATTATTTGTAGAGGTTGGTTACACTCGTAATGTTATTAACGGGTTTATTGTTTGTAATACATCCTATTTTATAGGATGTTTGTTCTCTACTTCTGTGACTATATAATAGTCTTTGTATTATGGTTTGTAATCATATTAATCAAGGTGATTCTATCGTGAAAATCTAGTTGTTCCACTTTAACAGGAACATGATAAGGGACCATTTAGTAAATTGATCTATTGATGTATACCAGGAAAGATAAAGGAGGAGGAAAGAAATCAAAACAAACTTGCCCTCATGATGAGATATTCTAGTATGAATATTTCTCCTAACAGAATGTAGTTTGCTAAAGAAAAAAAAATTGTTGAAGGATAGAGGAATATACTTTTTCCATTCCTCCAAGTGTCACTATGTTGCATCTTTTTCACTCAGCCCAATTAGAAGAGGGAGGGAATATTTTTAGTTAGAAGATATTTCCCTCATTTTGAAAAATATCTTGGATTGCACGAATCAAAGTTTGAAGGATCCTTTAGGAAAGTTTTGGATGGGAAATTGGGAGGATATTTTGAAAAAAATTATATAATAATTAGTTTCTTGTCCTCATTCTAGGGGTGGGTAGTTGTCAAATGTTTTCTTCATCAATTCTAGTTTTAGTTCCAGTTTCTAGCTTTTTTGCAAAAAAAATTGTAACTGTCCAGTTCTGTGAGGAAATGCAAAGGTGGTTGCATTATACAACCTTTAGTAGGTTTTGAAGGCATTTTTTTGTCTCCTCATGAAAAATTATAGGAATGGATTCTCTTTGTTTTGATAAAACTATAATTTCATGTTTCTTGTTTTTTAAAAGCATGAATGAGGTGATATAATTTATTTTACAATATTTTGCTTATTTTACTGTTACTTACACAAAGGTCCTTCTTCAATTGTTGCATTCCTCTGGTAATTTCGAGAATGTTGTAGAGTAGTGTATACTTCACAATAGTTTATTCTGGTTATATAGTATTTTTTAAGGGTTATTGTTATCCTTTAAGGGTATTTTGGGTTTATGAAACAAATACAAAAAGTGCTTTATCTAAATTCTAACTCAAAGGTTTTTGGTTAGGATTTCAAAGAATTTCAATGATATTTGTTCAAATTGATTATCAGTGAATGTAAATGTTATTTCACAAATAATGTAAAATTGTTTTTTATTTTCAAGCATCACTATTGAGGATGGATTCTTTCCATGGGAACATTAACATACAAGAGTCACAAAATCAATTACCCTCTGTCTTCAATTTCAACTAAGAATATCCAATTATCTTCACACCTATTAAGCATGTCACACTTGCATACCATACATATGAATATTCTGGAAATATGTGTTTAAGATTTGTACATTACCAGTATGCTTTACTGAAAGCCCAACTAGTCTGTGATCCAATATCATAAAAAAACCTTAGTCAATATTATTATGCAAAATTAATATCTGAGATTGTTCATTACTTTTCTATTTTGATCTGTATTTTATATTTCAAGTGACAACTCTTATGAGTCAATATTGTGTTTGTGGTTACACTTGCTTCATATTAGGTTGCACCAATTATAAAGGAATCCAAGCCAGGATAGCTTTTCCTTTATTCACGTCCTCCAACTAGGTCCTCTCACCTTAGTCTAGGCAGAGCCAAAAGTAGCAAGGCTAAGACGTCCCCTTAGTTAAGATGTCTCCTGATCACCTCTCAGAATTGAGCCAATAGGTTGAATTTTGAAAAAATCCCTTGCTATCAATGACAAATAAATTTTCATTTCTCATCATTTCCCTAAGGCCAACCTATTCTGGTTAGTTACTCAATTCCTTGGGGTGTGATTTTAGGAGTCAATTCCTGAGTGGCACCGTTTATCAGTGATCATTTACATTTATCTCGATGTACTATTTTTTAGTTTTTTGTAACTCAAGCTTTTCTTGTAAAAGAATAAATAAATGTTTAAAAGTTCCATATATTTCTAGAATTTGATATTCTAATGGTGACTCCTTCAAGTAAAGCTGGGATAAACTAGTTTCATCCTATTGTATTAACTGATTTTCTCTTCATTTTGCAAAAATGGAAGGATTACGGTCTTCTTTCAAATCTGATCCCACAATAAATTGATTCTTAATTTAGAGTTTTTTCAGAAAAGGAAATAGCTATCGAATCCTATAATTGGTCAAATTTCAAAGAGCATTCGCATTCAAGTTAATAAGCTTGATATTCTACTAGTTGAGGATTACTCTAGCACATCTGATAACACAGACTCATCTAGTCTATATTATCATTTACACTCTTTGTATAAAGAAGATCCCAATTCCAAGGCTATATAAGGTAGTCCTAATCCTATTATTTTATTTACTAATGAGAACTGCCCAGATTTGTTTTATAATATAATCCTCCTATAATATTTCATCAAAATGGTCAAAATCCGTTAAACCAGCAAACCCCTGTCCAACATTGGTTACACCATCCTCCACCTACAGTTCTCGTGTAACATAACATGGTTGACCCACCTGTTAGGGAACCATTCAGATTTAACACTTATGCTCTCATTAATTTTAATGGCGTGGAAGGTTACCCCAATGATGTCCCTAATTAAATTAGGATGAGGTTGCCTAAATTCCAGGGAAATAATGCTATCAGTGGTGATCACCATGTAAAGTTGTTTTAGAATATAATGGATGGTTATATGGTTAATTTTGAGGATGCGTATGTAAATTTTTTTGTTCACAATTTAGAGGAAGATGCTCTTGAATGGTTCAGGTAACTTCCCAATGGATCAATTAATTCATGAAAAAAGATGAAAAATGAATTCAGATTTTTGTATGGTGATAGAACTGATCCAAGGTTTTTGTTGTCTGAGTTTTAAAATATGAAGAAGAATCCCAATGAATGTGTATGAGATTTCAATACCAGATTCAATAAAACCATGACAAGTTTTCCCAATAATATAAGGCCCAATGATGAGTCTTGTCTTATTAAGTACTTTGATGCATTTGATAAGAAGGAAACATATTATTTATGAGACAAAAAATCCTCGTACCCTAAGACAAGCTTTTAACATGGCTATCCAAATTGAGAATTATATTAAATCTGTTGGGAAGCCACAAAAGAGGGAGGGTGTGAAGTTGGTTAACAAAGATAAGCCTCAGACTAGCAAGACAGTTGACCTTGAGAAAGTTTTCAAGACTTTGACAGGTGTTGTTAAGGAAATTTATTATAAGTTAGCACAGGTTAAGAAGGGATTGTCATTTGATCCCCAAAATTAGCATCATAACGCTAGACACAATAGATTTTGAAATCAAGCTAAAGAGGATTTTAGGGGAGAAAATAGAGGAAAATGAACAATGGGTCACACTAGTAAGTAAAAACATTTCAGAGATAATAAAGAATTTTCTGACCCTTTGGTGGGAAGAGTAGTTGCTATTAAGGAAGAACATGCCACTGATTGGTGCGAAAAAATGTTTGTTGCATTATATGCCCTGTGATCTACCTATAGACAATGAAAGTAAGGATTTTGATTTTTTTATGTATGCATGATTTAGTTTCAACCAAAATGTGAGTGGGATGTAACTTCTACTAACCTCCTATGCGCCTGAATTGTGGTTGGTTTCTGGACTTATGTTAACAAGGTTAGGTCCCTCCCTATTGAAATTAATGTTGAGGCTGATATGCCCCAATATATTTAATTATCTAATCATGATTTTGAGTATTTAAGAGCCTTGATGATCAATAAATATGATGGTAATGTTCCTTCTAGCGAGGATAAAAAAATATTAATAAATGTTGTAGTTTCTCAGGCAAAGGAAAACTGTCTTAGAAATAGGAAAATTAAAGGACCTGCTCCTACAACCAAAGCAAGGATGTCTATTCTTTCTTATATCCCCAAAGATGTTCCTCAGAGAAATATTTTGAATATAATTCCTGTAATTCATCATGAGCCAAGTAGTTCTTCCGCAAACCCCACTAAAAAATCCCTTTTGCCATCTTACAAAACTGTAACTGTGCCTTCCAATGTTCATGTCCCCAAATATAATGTGTGTGATATGGCCCAAATTTTAAGCCAAATAAAGATTACAATCCCCATTGTATAATTGTTAAAGATTCTAGAGCACAAAATTCAAGCCTTTGAGTATTTGGGTTTTAAAGAAGATAAGATTGTTACAAATAAGGATCATGTTGATAAAGAATCTGTGAGGAATTAGTATTCACATGGTTTATTATAATTGGTTAGTATGTTTATATTGTTATAACAAATGTATAACAATATATTAGTACGGGAAGGTTATTGTTTTGTATACTTCCAATTTTATAGGAAGTTGTTCAACAACATTCCTGGCTATATAATAGCCATTGTATTAGCATGAAAAATATTGGAAAAAAAAAAAAATTGCCTCACATACGCATTTTCGGTGTTACCCGACGTTTGGAAATAAAGTATTTCACATTACGGGAAGGAAGAAAAGAATAATCTCAATGTGGAAACAGAGCTTCATATACAAATCCAGTTGATCTAGCAGCATGAAAATGGAGGAAGGAGGCATCGGAGGAAGGAGGTCGAACAGCGACCTCTCGTTAGTCACCAACGACGGGGCTGCACAAAAGCTGTGGTGGCATATGTATGGTGTGAGTATATGATTTTCAGTGTGGTTTCCATTTTCTCAGTGTACTTCAGTTTGCAGTGTTCATGTTGCTTTGAGTGGTGTGCTTTATTGTTAATACTGGAAAATAATTGTATAAGAGAGCAGAAAACTACGGAAATCCTTTGACTACAGAGATCCTCTGATTGCCATACTTCGTTGGAAGATGATCGGTTAGTGAATACGTTCATTGGCAATGGTGATCATGTGCAGCAAGATCAAGACAGTAAGATCCAGTTAGTATGATACAAACACAATACATTTTTCCCTTTCTGATTTCTTATTTGGAATTTCACATTGTGGGGGGGAATACATGCCAATGTTGCATTCCCATTCTGCACCCAAAATGGCTTAGTCAAGGAAAGCTTCCAGTGGCAGTGGCAGTTTTCTATGCTGTTTGAGATCGAGTGGCAGCGATCAAAGATAGAGACTACAATTAAGAACATTACGATTCTTATAGGAAGTAATGTGAAATTTTTTCAGTATTCTTCTTTTATGTGGTTTTATAATATGCAAGTTGTGTTTCCTACATAATTCCCTGATGTATAAGCATAGTGGTGAATAGTAGCACTAGAGTAAGTCTGTTCATGGATCTTGAAAGGGTTTGTGGGAGGATCTAGAAAACCACACGAGGTGGACAATTGATGAAGTTCCTGTCACATCAAGGTTTTGTAAGCCTGTTTTGGAAGGAGAGAGTACAAGAAACTGAATGAGTGAGCATACTGGAAATACTCCTATAGGTATATTTGGGAACTTCCAATTTTTGGTGTTCAACAACATTCCTGGCTAAACATAGCCAATTGGATGTCGTTTTGACCCCAATTCTTTTCACATCACAATTGTTGAAGTTGAGGTCATTGGAAAATCCTCCTAGGTAATGATTTCTTATTTGGAATTTCACATTTGGGAACTTCTTTGGTGAAAACACAATTGGATGTCGACCCCTTTTTCACATCACTCATTGTAAATGGGTGGTTCTTACACAATTTTATGTTTGATTCTAGATCTTCATGTAACATCATGTCTCTTACAGTCATGAATGAGTTAAACCTTAAGATAAATGTTGATTTTGGGAAATACTACGCTATGGATTCTAGAGAAGTACCTGTAGTGGTATATGTGAAAGGATTGATTGTACAGTTGGTAGAACATCTGAGAAAGTGCTTAATTGTGAATGTTGTCATTGTTGATTGTCCCGCTAGATGGGGGATGTTGTTGTCAAGAAAGTGGGAAGATAGTGTGAGCAGCAGTATCCAAATGGATATTTCATATGCTTCCATAAATTTGGAAGGGAAATTAGTCAAGTTATACATAAAAGGTAAGATGTTGCACCTCATTGAGGATCCTAATAATTCCTCATATGAAATACTTTTTACAGATGTAGACATTGGAAATTTTATAGCCAATGTTGATTTTAAAGACAAATATATGGACAAAAATTCTCAATTTGAAGATCTAGCGAGCCCATGGACCATGACCTTTGATAGAGCATGCTCAAGTAGTGGTAATGGGACAAGAGTGGTGTTGAATTCTATGAGCAATGGGTTTTTCAATTTTTATTTTAGATTTAATTTTGAATGCACCAATAACGTGGCTGAGTATGAGGAACTTCTGTTAGGATTAATAATTACTTAGAGACATGGGATAAAATATCTCCTAGTTAAAGGAGATTCTAAGTCAGAGATTAAACAAGTAAGTAAATTATATGTGCAAATAAATCATAGGTTTAAAACAATACCAAAATTCCATGTGGTATCTCATTGATTATTTTGATTCATTTAATATCGAGTATTATGAGAGAAGTCAAAATGTAGAAGCCGATAGAATGTAAGTATTGGGTTCATAGTATGACAATAAAGATTCATTCCCTTACTATAATTTTGAAGTGTAAATATTACTTCAAACTTCTAGACTTGATAATATTCAACACTGCCAAGTATCTGGTGATTATTCACACATCAAGAGATTTCTGAATTTTCAATTTGAATTCATTGACTAGATCATTGATGTGGAACCTATTGTAGAGGTGTGTGAGGGGATGAAAACCCTTTTTAAAATAATTAAATCAATTAAAGACTAATGTAATCCCAAGGGGGTTAGTTAGTTTAGAATCTTCCTTTGATAGTACTGACAGCTATTTTTAAATCTGCTACTTTTCTAAGAGATGATGTGGAGTGCAATCTAGTTTCATGCCAAGATCCTAGAAATTTATGGTTAGGGAGAAATTTTAATAAGGATGAAAGAGAGACTTACATTAAGTTGTTAAGAAAGTATCAATACTTGCCTACTTGGTCTTATTCTAAGTTTAAGTATTACAGGGAGGATATGCTCCAACATGAGATACCCTTGGAACTCCACACTAAGCCTTTCAGACAGAAGTAGATGCATATTAACCATATTCTTGTAACCAAGATGTAGGAAGAGTTGAAGAATTTGTGAGATGGTGGAATCATAAAGCCTACTTGATATTCTTCATTGGTATCCAATTTAGTACTAGTGAGAAAATATAATGGAGACATAAGGCTTTGTGTTGATTTTAGAAATATTAATAGGACTTCAGTTAAAGATAATTACCCATTGCCAAATATGGAAAATTTAATGCAAAAGGTAATGGGACTAGAACTATTTTCTACCTTGGATAGTTTCTCAGGATATAATTAGGTTGTGGTTACAGAATCAAAACGGTATAAAATTTTGTTCACTACTCTATAGGGTACTTATATTTATGTCATAATTTCCTTTGGATTGATGAATGTTGGGCCACATTCCAGAGAGCAGTGGGCGTTTCCTTTACAGGATTTATAAATAAGTTAATTTTTGTGTACCAAGATGATATCACAGATTTTTTTCTAGAAACATAGGTGATCACTTGCTACATTTGGAGAAAATCTTGATTCAATGTAGGGAATATGAAATCTCATTGAATCCTAAGAAATTCCATTTTAGCATGCATAATTCCAAACTGTTGGGACACATTGTATCTCATCAGGGAGTCATGATTGGTCTAGAAAGTGTAGAACCTATTGACAGAGTTCCTATCCCCTTTTCAAAGAAAGGTATTTGGTCTTTCTTTGGGAAGATTAATTTTGTGAGAAGATTCATTTCTAATTTCACTGAAATTACTTTACCAATCACCAATGTGTTAAAAAAGGATCAGGAAATCAAATGGGGTAGCAAAGTGAGCCAATCTTTCAAAGGGGTAAAGGATGCACTTAATATTGCTCCTATGTTGGTCAGTCCCAATTATTGAAAATATTTTTAGATGATTTAATTTTCCTCTGAATTCACTATTACTTATGTGTTATTACAACGTAATGAAGAAGGCCATGAAAATCCTGTTCATTTTTTTAGCAAAGCTTTGCAAGGATCTGAGATAAAGTATTATGTAATGGAAAAGAAAGCTTTCACTTTGTTCAAAGAAACCAAAATATTCAGACCTTATATTCTTATTTCAAATATTGTAGCATATGTACCTCACACAATAGTAAATGAAATCTTCTCTCAAATGAAAGTATCCAGTAAAAGTTGCAAATGGGTTAACAAACTTCAAGAATATGACATGGAAATACAAAAAACCAAGCTTGTGGGGGGTCTAGGCCTTGCAATATTTATGGTTGAGACAAATTTCCAGATTGTTGAAATTCATATTGTTGAATAAGATGGACAGTATCCCCACAAAGAGGTGATCCTTTCAATTTGATTCTCAGTCTGATACAAAAACATAGTATATTATCTTAAGAATTTGAATTTCCTAAAAGGGATAAATAAGAACCAAAGAAGGAAAATCAAATTGGTATCCAAGAAATACATCTTGATTAGCTTGGAAAATCCTGGAGGGAGTTCTACTAAGATTCATTACTGAGGAAGAATCCGCAAAGATGGTCCATGAATTTTATACAGGGTTATATGGGGGACATTTTCTTGGAAAGGTCACAAAAAAAAAACTCTCAGTGCTGGTTCTTGGTGGTTGTATTTGTTTAAATATGTTTCTTTAATGGTAAGAAGATGTGATAGTTGTTAGATTTTTTTGGGAATATTGAAATCATCTGGGTCTCTCCCCTTACAACTTATTTTTATAGAGGCCCCTTTTAAGCAATGGGGGTTAGATTCCATTGGGGAATTGTCAGAACGTTCAAGTACTGGACATAATTGGATTTTAGTGTCTATAGACTATTTTAATAAATGGGTTGAGGCCATTCCTAATAGAAAAAAAACACATCAAGTTATTATGCATTTTATCCTTAATCATATAATTTACAAGTTTACTATTCCTACAAAATTGGTTGTTGAAAATGCTATGAGTTTTAGGGAAAATCCTTTAATGACAATGTTCCATGAGTTTGGTATAAATCTTATTTATGACTCTAACTATAATCCCTAGGGAAATGGGAAAGCAGAGTCCAGTAAGAAATTTTTTCACAAAATAATCTGAAGAACATTGGAGATAGATAAAAGAATGTGGGGAGAGAAACTCAAATTTTCATTATGGGAAGATATAGTTAAAACTAAGAGATCCACTAGTAAAATATCATTTGAGTTTGTTTACAGTATTCAAGAAATTTTCCCTCTTCAGTTGTAGTTGTCGGCTTATCAATTTATGCAGTAACTGGAAGATGGAAAAAGTGTTGACCCTAATGAGGAAAGGATAAACCAAAATATTGAATTCGATGAGGTTAGGAGAGAGTCTTATCAAAGACATGTCAGTATGAGAGAAAGACTTAAGAAAATATTTCACAAAAAGGTTGCTCCTCAAACGACCAATGTAGGATATTTGGTATTATTGTGGGATAAGGGACATAAGGATAAAGGTAAGCATGGGAAATTTGACGCCCTCTTAACATGACCTTACTCTATAGAGGTTAGAATTGGTGAGCACACCTTTTTCCTGCAAGACTTGGATGGAGAAATGTTGGAATTTCTTGGTAATGGTAGGAATTTGAATCATTTCCTTGACTGAGAGGTATGTTTTTGTATCATTGTAAAGTGTACAATTTCCCTTGTTATTTTCACATTTTTTTTCTTTCTATTTTGTTTCACTTGGTTTTATTGTCAGGTTATTGTCAATGATGGCTATTTTATTCTTGTGGTCTGTGTTTCTACCTTTTTTCCACTATTTGTGACTTCATTGCCCAATGGATAGGGATTTGGCATTTTCCTCTTTTAAATGTTTTTGTGGTTCTTCGGACACCCATTGGGGGATTTCATACTCGAGTCGAAGCCATTGTTTGTACCTGTATTTTGTCCTTATAAATCTAGGCACTATTATGTAAATAGTATCGTTGGTCATGTTTAGTTCCTGGTTTGAGCTCTTTTTATTTGCGAATCTATGGAAGTGGGTCTGGATAACCATTCTAATCATTTATGTTGTTTCCTAGTCTCATAATTCTGATTGGTTCAGGACTATCATTGTTCCTGACAGTATGATAAAGCATGATTATTGTTTCCCCCAAGCTAATAATGAAACACTTAGTCATGGGCGCATCTACTAAATTTTCTACAGCTGCAGGATGCATGTGTTCTCCTGAAGTCCGTAATGAGGGATCTTCTAAAATTTTAGAGGACGCATATATAAGTGCACATAGAATTTTTTACTTTTATACATTTGAAATTGTGCAAAGTATAGATTAACTCCTGGCCTTGAAGTCCCTATGGAAACAATTATGAAGGTAGAAATTGGGGATCAGACAGAAAAAGTATAAAGTATCTCATGCCTCTTTGAGAAATGCAACTTGTAAAAATATCCCCAAGGCCCGATGAATTCAATATATTGACCAACTATGTGACACACACATGAATATAAGAGGAGATTCATTATGTATTCTACTAAGTTGGTTTGTGTGTTATCTTGCAATATTTTCCTAAGACCTGACAACAAAATAAGGAGGATCATTAATGCACTATCTGTACATGAAATAAATATGTGGAAGAGGATTGGTTAGGATGGAGTGACTCATGTAATGGAAATTTGTGGGTGAAAGAACATGAATATATTGCAATGGTTAAAAGGATAAAAATATGGTAATTACGAAGGATTTCCCACGAACGTAATCTTCGACATTAATGCAAGAATCCAAGAGTAGTTATTATCAGAACTTGATATAAATATGCACTATGCATCTAAAAGATTGAAACTTTAGAAAGTACCCAAGTGAACCTAAGGAATATTAAAGTGAAACTTGTTTTCAAAGAGTAAGAAGGGAGTTACAGTGTTCTTCATTCAGATTCAGAAAAATAACCAAAGATTTGTTTAAATAGGTGAGTAAAGATGTTCTCTTATTTTTGTGAATCTTTGAAGGAAAGCTTAAGGTTTGTCTTTAGCAAAGGGTGGGATTCTGTAAATAGTGTTGATACCATGAGGATCCATGTACATTCCTCAAAGACAACTTCCAATCTTAGTTCCCCGTTGGACAGAATTATAAATTTTGACCTTGATAATGCCAACCTAGATGAGTTTAGGCCAAGGTTATATTCCCCTAATAGAAGTGACACTATGGCTCTTGTGGATATTAGTTATATTGACCTCTCTACTTCTTTCCCTCCTGGTACACCATGATTAGAACTTGTATGGGTATACACCCAAAATTATAACCCTATAATAAGAGAAGTTCGGGATGAGAATGGGGGCTTGGTATTATCTTTCCAAGAGTAGGTGTTTGATAGAATACCAGGCTTTCCTCATAATTGAGAGGAAGGAGTTATTACCATGTAATTTGCACAATCATATTAGAAATCTTGGGTGACGAAATAGACTAAGTTTATGAACATTTATTGGCTGGATGATCCCCGGGGGTTCGTCTCAAGAATGACTAAAAATTTGAATACGACTAAATTCATTGAGGAGGTTGGAAATGTAATTACACTATTGAACCGAATGATGGGAATGGAATCCACCAAATGTTTTCACGAATGGATGTTCCAATTAACTAAGGTAATACTCACAAATAAAAATCCCCTCCCTTAGGCCAAGATAATAAGTATTTAAATTCATGAACAAATGATGTGCGTCGCTCAAATTCTGAGAGGAGAAAATACTAGTATGACATAATTCTTTATCAATTCTTACCTGCTTTATAACATTTCTTTCCACAAGACTTTCCTAGGTTTTCTCATGGAGGGTGATCTCAATAGTGCTAAGGTGCATGATGTCTTCTTTCAGCTAAAATTGTAGAATTATATGACACACTACATGAATTATGCTAATCTCTTATGTGCACCTATAATTTGCCTCTTTCATCCCGAACTGGGAAACTAAAAGATTTTCCCAGTATGCTAAGTGAGTTATCACCCAGTATGGATATAATTTTATCTAGTTACATACCTTTTCCTATATCAGGGTTATTGGTTGTGAATGGATTCCTTATTTACTCCCTAGGTGTGTGGATAACAAGTGGGCATTGATGGAGTTGGTGAGGCAATTTATTACCAATGCACCAAGTCATTGCCAACAAACATCTCACAACCCCTATCGAATTTCCCATAACTATTACAAATTATACATGCCCAAATATCCAAAATACAATAATGATGGAAGAAGAAATGGGTAGATGTATATTAGATAAATTTGAGGCCAGGCCTCAGTATGACATAACACAGATTATACATAGTATTTCACCCACTCAAATGGAGCATGAAGATCATTATGAAGACTTCTAGATGGATTTTGGAGATGAGAGGGAAGTCATACAAAATGCTACTCAAGGCTAATGATGTCCCAGATGGTGGATTTTGGGGTTATTCAAGATCCTGGGGGATTAGAAGATGATGAAAATGTAATTAATGATGATTACATCAAGAGAAATATATCATCTCAGCCTTTTTCGCCAATCAATTGGGAAGTTAATGAAAGAAGAAATAACCAGGATAGGAGTGCGGATGTCATTAGACTCTCTCTAAAGTGGTTATTCTCAAAGGGTGTGGATGTAACTTACCAAAACACCCCCGTGTTGAAGGAGTATAGGGATACTAAGTTGATTGATGATGTCCTCCCCCTATACTGGACAATGCACGCTACTAGGGACGTTTCAAGGAAACACGCGATTAAGGTCCCTTTTAAGAAGTTAACATCCACATTAGTGAGGGATGATGTGATTGCCTAGATTAGCAAGATTGGGACATCCCTTACTCAATTTACAAAGAGAGTTGAGGAGTTACTTCATGGAAGTATGAGTATGCACCCTGTTTTTCATGCATGTTACTCCATTGTATGTTGTTCTAATATCTGCTTCAAGGTCAAAGGGGAAAGAAAAGATAGTGGCATAATCTCCAAGAAAATATAAAGGGGTGATTTTTTCTAAAGCACCTCATAATGTACTAGCACCAAAGACAGGTATACAAGACTTATAGGAGGAGGCAGAACCATTTCACCTCTGAAGGAAAAAATGAAAAAGATATCTGAATGGGTTGATTTCGAGGAAGTGAAGATAATCAAGAAAATGGTGGTTCCTGATGCCCCTATCCCCTCACCCACAATAGCCTAGTTTCTAGTGATTCCACCTGCATATGGAATCAACACCTTAACCCAAACCTTGATGTCCTAATAGCTCAAGTTATTGTACCCACTGAAGAGTAACTAAATGTGAATGTTCATGTACCCAATGTCTTTCCCACTCTGCAGTAAAGCATTGAGACGCTAATAATAGAGCAACATCCAGATAAACCTAACACATCTGAAGTTAGAGTGAGAGTTGAGCTCACCTTGGATCAAGTTCCAAGTATTATAGTGGTAGGAGAAGAGAGAGATAGTGAACATGAAGTGTAGGATACTAGCAGGACAGTTGAGGACACAAAAAAATAGTCTCACGCAAAAGGGATTACAATAAAAAGAATGTAGGGGGAGACGTCGGGTATCACAGTCTCAATAACACCTCATAACACTAATATGGTTACAGAAATTCCTAAAACCTAGTCTCTAGTGAATAAGTTTTCTCCCCAAGAATGTTTTGAAATTATCCTTGCATCCATCTAGAAAGTGGATGAAGGCTTGACATAGATAGGATGGGATGTTGATAGCCAACTGTCCCCAGTAGGTGAAGAAGTAAGATACTAATTTGAGCCTATGGATAAAATAGATAGTCACAATGTACTCTTGGAGCTCAAGATTCTCAAGAGTAAGTAACATGTTAAGACACAAAGGGTGTTTATTCCTACAATTCCTTCATATTCCAAATCCTTTAATGTTATTCCTATATCCTCATTACCCCAATCACTTGATGAACATGGGTTACCAATGGGGGATTGGATAGAGGGTTCTCTCCTAAAGAAGAAAAAGGTGTAAATACAATTGGATGATGATGATCTAAAAATTTTAGCACTCCTCAATCCTGTTATGCCATTGAAAAGAGCAAAACTTATCTCAAGAGTAGTTTTGAATTAGAAGGGAGAAAGATTTGTAGAAGTTGCAACTCACGAGAATAATGTTCTCCAAAGTAAAGTGTCTACATATGATTTTTATATCAGAAGAATCCCATTGGGTAAAACCTCTAAAAAATAAATTAGATATGATATCTCTAGTGGAAGTGGAGGGAGTATTCTATAAAATTCATGAATTCAAGAAGAATATGAAGGATATGAAGGCAAATAATGAAGCTCTGTCCAACCTAGTTAGAAAATTGAATAGGACCCACAGGGAAGGGCATGTTGAAATCTAGAGGGCATGTTGAAATCCCTGAGATCACCAATGGTGATATCAAAAGGGTAAGTGATATGGGAGAAAGAGGGGAGTACACCATTCAGAAACAAAATAATTTTATTGCTAAAAGAGGCAAGGAAGTCATCAAAGAGTGCGTAAAACATTACTCCCATATCTTTCATAAAGCAGAGACAACCAAGGCATTAAGGGTCAAGTGTGAAGTAGAATTCTTTTTTTGGAGTGATATGTTACCAAAATTATAAGCCCTTATGATCTTGGATGATGAATTGGTTTTCAGAGAAGGAATAATCTCCCAATTATGTAGGAAATAAGCATGATTACCATGAAGCCATGAAGGTAAGAGTAGAGATTTTGACAAAATTTACCAAAATTCTCGATGAAGCGAGGGATAAAGCAATTGAGTACATTGATAATCTCCATTCTCTGACTGATAAGTTGATTGGAGCAGATAGTGGGGAAATGATTAGAGTGGAATATACATAAAATTTGATTAGGCTCTTTAGCAATAATTTTCTTGGTAAGCTAGGAGAGTCAAGGAATTTCAATTTGTCTACTATGCAACAATGGATACAGATTGAGATGAAAATTACTAAACTGATGAAGAAAATGAAGGGAAGAATTTTTTCTATGGAGATTAATGATGTAGTTGTCATGAGGTAAATAATTTTACATTACCATTCAGAGCCTGATGAAGAATCTATCCTACAAATGTTCAGGAAATTAAATCCTTACACAGACAGGATAAGGGAAAGTTTGGTAAAACAATCCATTGATGTTGAACAGGAAAGCTAAGAAGGAGGAGGAAAGAAATCAAAACAAACTTACCCTTACAATGAGATATTCTAGTATGAAGATTTCTCTGAATAGACTATAATTTGCTAAAGGATAAAAACATTTGTTGAACGATAGAGGAATATCCTTTTTCCTTTCCTCTAAGTTTCACTATGTTGCATCCTTTTCACTCAGCCCAATCAGAAGAGGGAGGGAATGTTTTTAGTTAGAAGATATTTCTCTCATTTTGAAAAAGATCTTGAATTGCACGAAGCAAAGTTTTAAGGATCCGTTAGGAAGGTTTTGGGGGTAAAATTGGTAGGAAATTTTGACAAAATTTTTATAAGAATGAGGTTCTTGTCCTCATTATAGGAGTGGGTAGTTGTCGATTGTCTGTTGATCAAGTCTAGTTTTAGTTCCAGTTTCTATTTTTTCTGTAAAATTTTCCAGTTCTGTGAGGAAATTCTAAGGTGGTTGCGTTGTACATCCATTAGTAGGGTTTGAAGGCATTTGTTTATGTCTCCTCACCAAAATTTATAGGAATGGATTCTCTCTATTTCAATAAAACTATACTTTATCATTTCTTGTGTTTTATAAGTATGAATGAGGTGATATAATTTCTGCTACAATATTATAATGGTTTTAGTTTGTTAATTACACAAATTTCCTTCTTCAATTTTTTCATTCCTCTAGTCATTGTGAGAATGTTGTAGACTAGTGTATACTTCACAATAGTTTAGTCCAATTGTAAAATCCTAAGGGTAACAATATTTTTAAAGGATTATTATTATCCCTTAAGGTTATTTTTGTGTATAAATTAAATAAAACAATTTATTTATGTAAATTCTAACTCAAAGGTTTTTGGTTAGGATTTCGAAGATGACAATGACATTTATGCAAATTGAGTATCAATGATTGTAAATGTTATTTGAACAAATATGTTAAATTAATTGTTATTTTTAGGAATCACTATTGAGAATGGATTCTTTCCATGGGAACATTTACCTCCTAGAGTCATAAATGCAACTACCCTCCACCTTCAATTTAAACTAAGAATGTCCAATTATCTTCACACTTATTAAGAAAATCTTACATACATACCATACATATGTTTATTCTTCAAAACTGTGTTTAAGACTTGTTCATTATTAGTATGCTTTGATGAAATCCCATCTAGCATGTGATCTAATATCATCTAAAGAACCCTTCATCAATACTATTACGCAAATTTAATATATGAGATTGTTCATTATATGTTTTTTTATCTGCATTTGATGTGTCAAGTGCATACAATAATCAAGTGACAACTCTTATGAGTGAGTATTGTATCTGTGGCTGCACTTGCTTCAAATTAAGTTGCACCAATTATAGAGGAAGCCAAGCCAGGATAGATTTTCCTTTATTCAGATCCTCAAACTAGGTCCTCTCACCTTATACCAGGAAGAGCCAAAAGTAGCATGGCTAAGCCATCCCCTTAGTTAAGGTGTATCATGATCACCTCTCAGAGTTGAGTCAGTAGGTTGAGAGTTGAATAAATCCCTGCCTATAAACAACATATAAATTTTCATTTCTCATCACTCCCTCAAGGCCAACCTACTCAGATTAGCTACTCTATTCCTTGGGTTATGATTTCAGGAGCCAATAGATACAAAATAAAATATAAAAACATTATGTGGATCTCCAACCTACCATTCTATATGTGATCCACCATCAAAAGGCTCATAGTTGGAATCCTTCTCGTCCTCTCTAAGAGGTTTGTGTCCCTCTTCAGCTCAAGCTTAACTCTAACCCTGTCTAACCTCTCCCTATCCACACTAACCTCATCCTGACCATCTCCACCCTTGCGTGGACCAACCAGGTGTACCACCCTTATGATCACTAGCCCTTGGCCATGCCCCGTTGGTTCTAGTTGTTATCCTCTTGGTTGTTTCTACCCTGGCTATGGTGTTGGTCTACCTCTCCCTCCTCCTCGTCGCCTATGGGATGGCATGAATCCACCCATGTCTACAATGATGGGTAATCCTGGTGCAAAATGAGTCCACTTTAGCCTCCCCAATTATGTATCTTGGCATTCGTGTGCCCTTATATATACCACTAAAATATCTATCAATGTAGAAATCAAAGGATGTAAAATATTTTAGGACACTCTAGTGAATGGATGTACCTCCATGTATCCCATTCTATCTATAAAATACATTGCAAGGGTAAAAACCATTATGGATGCATCTTCTTAGGTCTAAGAGTGTAACATGGCCAAATATAACTATGTTATGAAGTATGCATCAATGAGGGTGGATGTTGCTATCAGAGTGTCTCTGAATGTGGACATGTTTCCCCAATAGTGTTCTCTAGTCTCTTTGGTTGGTCCCACTAGAACTATCCTGACATATGGCCTAAAGCGCTCATATACCCAACTCATAACCAAAGTGACAAAACTCAATCCCTAGCCACCGAATTTTAGAACCATGTACAAATCCATGTACGTACGACATAACATATATTGCACCAAAATGAAGTGACACACATGATCCTCAATATCTTTTACTATAGTAGCATAGATGTATAGTACATTTTTTGTGTCATTGTCCTTGACCACTTGGGAGGAAAAGATCCTAATGATTACCTTATGGAAGTTTAGAATCTAAGAATTTTGATGAACCACGAACTTCACCCCCTCCTTGGCACTATCTGCTAGCACCTAAGCATCCCCAAAATGATTTTCCCACTATAGATTCTAGTACATCCCTTTGCTAGCTATCATTATCAACCTCTCCCTATAACTAGGAATCTTGTGATCCTATAAACATCCTCAAGAGTGATGGTACACTCTCCTATCATTAGCTGAAACTAGAAGGTGTTCTATTTTGGGTCCTAATTGCTGAACCTTTTTCATGTGTCATATGTGTTGTCATTGATGTCAAGATGGATCAGTTGATGTCAAGCTGCATTGATGGAAAAAGAAGTGAATTGGTAAAGTGAGCAAGCTAAAAAGATGGTTTATTAATAGTGTCAGTTCACAGAGGCTCAAGAAGACTAAGGATAAGTGCTAAGGGACTTATTCATTGTTTGTGAACACCGCAGATATGAGGAGATAACCACCAAATAATTAGAGTAGCTGCCAAAGTTTGCAGAGAGCCGCGGAGCTCCATAAGAAACCACATAAGGTAAGTGAATACCATGAGTAAAGGCATGAAGCCACAAAGCAACATGGAGCCAAAGGAAAATCCGCAAGTGACATAGGTGAAGCCATGGATGTGAAGGAAGATTTGTGAAGTTTAATGAAAAGCCGTAAATAAAGATAAAATCCGCGAAGAACTAAAGAAACCACTAAGGATGGAAGATAGCCGCGGAAGACTATAAAAGCTGAAATTAAAAGAGATAGAGTTGTAGACATGGAACAAATCTATGGGAAGGGAGAAGATAAAGAGGAATGTTGCGTGACTTTGGAGAAGACACGATAAGCATATAAGAGTTCCATCCAACTAAAAATCTATCATGAAGGAAGGAATGTCGCAGGACAAAGAAAAGAGGTGTGATACAAAGGTAAAAGTCAGAGGAGAAAAGGAAATTTTCTAAATGATGGAATATGAACTAGACAAGGGTTGAAGGAAATCAAATTGATTTAAATAGGTACATGTGAGAGTTGGTTTACAAAATCCATGATGATTCGATTGTCAGGTAATTGAGGTCAAGTGCACAACTTGAACTCCATGAAGAACGAAGAAATCCATTGTTTCAGCTGCCAGCATTTAATTCTCATTGACCTTGTGGTAATGTAGATGAAGTTTTCTATGTGATATCGAGTTTCAAGGAGAAATAAAATTTGATGAAGGAAACATCTCGCTCATTTCTATCAACCTGTAAATTGTAAAAAGATGTGAAAATCTATTTTTGGCAAATGACTAATAAATAGCTTCTGGTGGTACATATGAAAACTGTGTAATCAAGCCAAACTTAGAAGGAACAAATTTTGGTATTAGATGTATTCATTTAATGAGCCAAGTTATCAGGAAACCAAGAAGGAAGGTGCACGACACATAATTTGAAGTGAACGAATGGGTCGATTATGAATATAGTTCAAACTTAGAACTATTTTTTTTGTTGCTCAAGCAAGAGAAGGAAGCCATTAAGCTAAAGAAGAGTGGCATAAGATTGAATATGATGTAATCTAGTTGAACAAGAGCTACAAATGAAAAGAGAGATGAAAGAGGAGAGAAGATCGATGGTGCATTGATTTATAAGATGAGAGAAGCATCAAGAGCAAGCGGTTGATTGAGCAAACATGATAAAATCATATGAGTAGAAGAGAGTGAAAATAAGAACACAGACAGAGCTACGAAAGTGATCATAATTCATTGTATTAGTAATTGTTGTAACTAGATGATAAAAATGTATATAAATCAAGTCTAAGTTGTAGCTTAGCACATTCAGGGCGTTGTAGCTTCCTTGTAGGTGGGTGCATGCAAAAGAAATCTCTTGTGATGCATAATATTCACTTGAGTCCTTTGTTGTGCTTAATATGAGCAGAGGTGTAGGGGTTGGAGCTCCTTATGGGTTTAGTTCCTCACTCAAAAAATCTTGTAAGATGTGTTATATTCTTATGAGTTTTTATTTTGTGTAATATAAGCAATGGACTTGTGGTGGGTTTTTCTCCCGAAAGGGTTTCCCATGGTAATTTATGTGTTATGTGTTATTATGTATGACATATGTGTGATTGACTACTCATAATTTAAATTCACACATAATTAAAGGGTTTAAAATTGGCATTAAGTAGAAAAGTTTTAATCTATACTGATTCACCCCCCCCCCCCTCTCAATATTTGTGATCTCTAACAATTGGTATCAGAGTGACATCCTTATTTTAGAACCTTAACATCTTCAAGGAGATCCTCCCATCACAAGCATGGCAACAAATCAAGCACAAAGAATTTTGTCACTGTCATGATCACCTCTCTTTACTAGTACAAATTATACATTATGTAGAATAAGAATGAAGACATATTTGATGTCACACAGTTTTGACGTCTGGGAATGCATTGAGAAAGGTTATACTGCTCTAGCCACGCCAATCACTACTTCCGTAGAGAAGGAAGAATATGAATGTAACTCAAGATCTATGAATGCCATTCTCTGTGGATTTACTGAAACATAATTTGTCAAAGTAATGCACTACACAACAACAAAGGAGATATGGACCAAGCTGCAGAGTATCTATGAAGGTGATGAAAAATTAAAGCAAGAAAAATTACAGACCTATAGAGCTTAGTTTGAGAATTTGAAGATGAAGGATGATGAGAGCATAACTACCTACATGCAAATAACTGATGAAGTCATAAATATGATCAGAGGCTTAGGAGAAAATATGGAAGAATATGTTATTTTCCAAAAGTTTCTGAGATCCCTAACCAACAAGTATGATGCAAAGGTTTCAGCCATAGAGGAAGCCAAAGATATGAAGACTCTCACAATGGATGAATTGCAAAGCACCCTGTTAGCATATGAAATGAGGACTATCGGATCCAAAGCCACCAAGAAATAAGTATCATTCAAGGTTAAGAAATAAACTCATTCTATGCAAGAATAACAAGAAGAAGAATCGGCTTCAGGAAATGATTTGGATGATGAAAATATTGAAGCCATGTTCGTGAGAAGATTAAAAATAGGCTCAGGTAAATATAAAGGAAAACTCCCATTTAAATGTTTTTCTTGTGGACAAGTAGGTCACTTTTCTAGTAGGTGTCTGAACAAGAATAAAGAGAATTAGTCTTAACATGAAGAGGAAAGTCATAAATATAGAAAAAGAGAAATTGAATAAAAGAAGAAAAGTAAAAAAAATAAGTTCTTTAAGAACAAAAGAGACTTCTATTCAAAGGAAGAATCAAGTGGATCAGAGTCAAGTAACTATGAGAACGAAAATGCTGAAGATCAGTCATAGTGTTTTTCCATGGGTATGGATGTGGTTGAAGAATATAGTTCCAGAGGGAAGAACATAGTTGAGTTTGAAGATTCAGATGAAGAAGCTGAAGTGAATCTAGAAGAAGAGTTGGTATGTGATCTTGAAAATTAAAACTGTGCAGGAAGAAGAATCAGAAAATGAGATGTACATTAAAGGACTATGAAGAACAAATTTACATCTTTGAGAAAAGACAGAGTTTGAAAGAATAATAAGAGTCTAATGAGCTCAAGGATTTGGAAACAAAGTTGGAAAAGATTTCAAACTCCTACAATTCAAAGGAGGAAGAGTGCACAAAAATAAACTTAGAACTAGAGAAACTAAAGGCTAAGATGGAACAAATGAGTAGCAAGCTAAATATGTATGAAAAAATTGAAAAGGGATCAAGTGTTTTGACTGATATACTGAGTAGCTAACATGATGCAAATGAAAAGACTGTAATTGGTTTCAAATAAGAAAGCAAAGTGAAGGAGCATGCAAAGAATGAATAAAACAAGGTTGCATCAACATCTAACACCTCATCCGCCACACACAACAAGGTTATAAATGCCATGAAGAGAAGGAATTATGCTCCTAGATCACATATGTTATGAGGTACAAACATTCTTTTTATTGTTACTATTATTCATGTAATCAGTTTGGACATAAAGATGCCAAGTGTAGGAAATTCTCTAGAGGCTATAGAAGAAACTTTGGCCCATCTTACACCATATCAAACTATAATGACTTCCAACACAATTATCATAAGAAGAGTAGTGTGGTTTTATCCAAAAAACAAGAGCTACCTAAGAAAAATAAATGGATATATGTTGTAAAGAAAGATGAGAACAAGAGAAAAGAGTCATGCTCGATTGTACAAACAACATTTCATGTGCAAAATGAATATAAAATCTAGTACTTGGATAGTGGTTTCTCTAGCCATATGACAGGCAACAGAAGTAAGTTCATTACTTTTTCTAATAATGCATCAGGTGCTGTAAGATTTTGTGATAACAAGTTTGCACACATATTTGGGACGAGGAACCTTGAGTCTAGATAATGAAAAGACTATAACTGAAAATGTTTTATATGTTGAAGGTCTTAAATATAATTTGTTAAGTGTGAGTCAAATGTGTAAGATGGGATATAATGTTATATTATATGACAAGGGTTGTGATAGCATAAATTACAAAACAGGAAAGAAGGTTGTAAAGGCCAAGCAGACAAAGAACAACATGTATGTTCTTAAGGAGATAAACAAAGATAAATGCTTCACTAGTAAGATAAATTATAGTTGGTTATAACACAAAATATTGGGGCACATGAGCTTTGAAAATATAGTAAAATTAATTGCAAAAGGTTGTGTTAGACATATGCCAGAGATTGTGAAACCCACGGATAATCTATGCAAGGTCTGTCTACATGACAAAAAATAAGGAGATCATTCAAATCAAATGAGTATTCTACAACTAGACCATTATAGTTGATCCATACAGACCCCTGCGGCCCCACCAGAACTGAAGGTATAAATGGTGAGGTATATTTTATGCTTCTAATAGATGATTACAAAATAATGACATGGGTAGCATGCTTGAAGAAAAAATCATAAGCCTTAGAAAAATTTAAGAAATTTAAGGCATTGGTAGAGAATGAGAAAAAAACAAAATCAAATGCCTAAGATTAGACAGAGGTGAAGAATTATGGTCTAATGAGTTTGAAGATTTTTGTGAAGAACATGGAATTAGAAGACAATTTTCAGAAGTGAGGATACCTCAGCAAAATGGAGTTGTTGAGAGGAAAAATAGAATTGTTCAAGAAATGGCAAGGACAATGCTAAATGAATCCAAACTCTCGTATAGGTATTGGAGTGAAGTGGTTTACACCGTGGATTACCTTTTGAACAGAGCTCAAATGAGAATAAACAGTGATAAGACTCCCTATGAACTATGGAAAAAGATACCAATAAATTTAAAGCACATAAGAGTATTTGTAAGGGTAAGTGCAACAAGTTGGGGGACAATTAAGTGGACATCAAATCCTGAATTTTACATAAAAAACAACAAAACATCAAATTTAGTCTTATGCCGACTTGAACCATGCCAAAAAGTCAAAAATATGTCATAAAAATGGTACCATCGCGTAGGGGAGACTGTTAGCTTTATAGAAATATTAATTTTAAAGTGAATAGAATAGGATAAATATCATTTTATAATTTTTTACTAATAGTAGGTCTTTAAGACACTTTTTCCCATGAATTTTTATGTCTACGTTTAAGACTGCAAATTTTGTTTCACTTGTTAGAATGTGATAAAACTTATACCATCCCAACCATGGTAAAATTATATACATGTTCAAAAAAAAATTATTTGATTTCAATATTTTTTTATGATGTTATAGCGGGAAAACAGAAAGTGCTTTGCTTTCTTTATGTTTTCAGACCAATTTCACAGATAAAATCATAAAAAATAAAATAATGCTCAAATAAATACAAAATAAAATCTATCCTAAGATAGATAGCGACATATAACTTCTCACCAAAGGAAAAATATATATATCAACTTTTGGCCATCCAAATCATGGGCAAATGAACTACAATCTTATAGGCGTTTTTAAAAAAAATACCAGGTCATTGAATATTGAGTGTTTAAAAAATATTAGTAGTTTAGAAACTAGATTGCGTATGCTATGATTCATATTGATATAAGTTTTTCTAATTTTGAGTGTATGCATTGCTAACAATCCCTACAAGTTGATATTATGTTGTTATTTGCAATATGATGTCCACTTATGACCCCTTTTTTGTCCCCCCAACTTGCTGCACTTACCCAGAAGTAAATGTTATATCGAAAGAGATGAAGACAACTTGGGAAAATTTGACTCAAGATGTGATGAAGGAATATTCCTTTGTTACTCAGTGGTCAACGCGGCTTACATATGCTACAATAAAAGGTTACAAAAGATTGTTGAAAGCACTAATGTGAAGGTGGATGACACACGGTATGTCAAAAATAGCACTCAACAGAATGGCGATCATGAAGAACAAGAAGATGATGAAGATTTGGAATGTCTGCATGAAGAATCAGATGAAGAGGAAGAAAGGCCAGACACCAAGGCGCCCTCTAGGAAAGTGAAAAAGGACCATCCTTCCAATCAGATCATTGGAAAAAAAATGGAAGAATTATCACAAGAAGAAGGCTAAGAGAATAGTAAAACCATGAAGATATAACACTCATGTCAATGATAGAACCCAATAATGTTACATAATCAAGCATAGATCAGCATTTGGTAGACGCCTAGAATGAAGAGCTGGATAAAATTGAAAAGAATGAGACAAGGGAACTAGTACCCAGACCGTGGAATAAGATTGTGATTGGAACCAAATGGGTATTCAGAAACAAACTGAATGAGAAAGGATAAGTGACAAGAAACAAGGCAAGGTTAATGTACAAAGGATATGCACAAATGGAAGGAATTAATTTTGATGAGACATTTGCACTAGTGGAAAGAATGTAAGTAATAAGAATGTTCATGGCTTACACAACATAAAATAAGATTAGAGTATTCCAGATGGATGTGAAATCAGCCTTCCTAAATGGTTTCCTGAATGAAGAAGTATACATTGAAAAACTTGATGTATTTTCACTAACTGAATATAAAGACTATGTGTGCAGGGTTTAAGAAAGCTTTGTATTGATTAAAAAAGGCTCCAAGAACTTGGTACAAAAGAGTGGATTCATACCTCATTGAGAAAGGTTTCAGAAAAGGTGTTGTGGACAACAATATATACATTAAGGAAGAAGGATACCACTTGCTAATTATCATTGTGTATGTAGATGATATCATATTTGGTAGAGACCATATTAAAATGACATATGAATTTGTAGAATTAATGAAAGAAGAATTTGAAATGTCTATGCTTAGAGATCTTTCATTCTTTCTAGTTTTACATATCAATTAAACAGATCAAGTTATATCCATATCCCAAACTAAGTATATCAAGGAGATATTGAAAAGATTCAGAATGGAAGAATGCAAACCAATTGGAATGTCAATGGATGTTGGGTGCAAGATGAACAAAGATGATGACTCACCTAAGGTAGAAAAAACACTGTAAAGATCCATGATAGGAAGTCTAATTTACTCCACAACATCAATACTTGATATCATGCAGGTGGTAGGCCTTATTGAAAGATTTCAAGAAGATCCAAGGGAAACACACCTCAATGCGGTCAAGATCCAAGGAATAGTTGAATATTGTATTTATAAAAAGGAAAGAATGTGCATCATCATAATTAGATGGCCCATTTGGCCCTTTTTCATTTTTGTTAAAGGGGGAGAAGATATTATTGTCAGAAACCAAGCTGATCATACCAATACAAGCGGGAGAGTAACTAAGATTAGAAATCAGATTGCCAAAGGAGGAAACCAGTCATGTAACAAACCAAAAGGAAAAAGATTGGGTGTTACGAGAAACTAGGTATGAAAATGTTTTTCCATCAAAGTTGTAGATTTTTTATGAAGGGCAATAAAGTGTTGCCATCAATGAAAAAGGGGGAGATTGTTGATCCTTTGTCATGTGTCATATGTTTTTTCATTGATGTCACTATGGATCAGTTGATGCCAAGTTGCATTGATGACAAAAGGAGTGAATTGGTATTGAGAGCAAGCTGAAAAGATGAAGATTGATTAGTAGTGTCAGCTCATAGAGGCTCAAGATGAGTAAGGATAAGTGCTAAGGAACTTATTCATTATTTTTGCATGCCATGGATATGAAGAGATAGCCACCGAAGACTTGGAGTATCTGCTAAAGTCTGTAGAGAGCCATGGAGATCCAGAAGAAACAGTGGAAGGTAAGTGAATGTCGCGAGTAACGGCATGAAGCTGCGAAGTAACATGGATCCAAAGGAAAAGCCACAAGTGAGATAGGTGAAGCCACAAATGTGAAGGAAGAGTCGCGAAGTTGAAAACAAAGCTGTCAATAAAGAGAAAAGCCGTGAAGAACTAAAGAAGCTGTTAAGGATAGAAGATAACCACGAAAGACTATAAAAGCCACAATTAAAAGAGATAGAGTTAAAGAAATGGAACAAATCCATGGGAAGTGAGAAGATAAGGAGGGACTCCACGTGACTTTGAGAAGCTGTGAAAATCATAGAAGAGCCACAGACAAATAAAAATCCGCTATGAACGAAGAAATTTCATAGGACAAATAAAAGAGCCGCGATACAAAGAAGAAAGTCAGAGGAGAAAAGGAAAGCCACTAAATTATGGAATATGAACTAGACAATGGTAAAAGGAAATCAAATTGATTTAAATATCTACAAGTGAGAGCTAGTTCTCCAAAATCTATGATGATTCGATTTGTCAGGTAATTGCAGCCAAATGCATGACTTGAACTCCATGAAGAATGTAGAAATACATGGTTTCAATTGCCATCATTCAATGCTCATTGACCTTGTGGCAATGCAGTTGAAATTTTCTATGTGATCCCGAGTTTCAAGGAAAAATGAAATTTGAATAAGGAAACAACTCACTCATCTCTGTCATGTTACAAATTGTAAAAATATGGGAAAATATATATTTGGCAAACAACTAATAAATAGCTTCTGGTGGTACATTTGAAAACTATGTAATCAAGCCAAACATAGACCGAATTTTTTTTTGGTATTAGTTATATTCATTTAATGAGCCAAATTCTCAGGTGACCAAGCAGGAAGGTGCACGACTCACAATTCGAAGTGAAGGAATGTGTCGACTGTGAATATAGTTCAAACTTGGAACTATTTTTTTTGATGCTCAAGCAAGAGAAGGAAGCCATCAAGATAAAGAAGAGTGGCATAAGAATGAATATAACTCAATCTAGTTGAACAAGAGCTGCAGATGAAAAGAGAGAGGAAAGAGGAGAGAAAATCAATGATGCATTTATTTATCAAATGAGAGAAAGATCAAGAATGGCAGATTGATTGAGTAAGTAGGATCGAATCAGATGAGCATAAGAGAGTGAAAAGAAGAACATAGACAGATCTAAGAAATTGATCATAATTCATTGTATTAGAAATTGTTGTAACTAGATTATTAAAATGTATATAAATCAATTCTAAGTTGTAGCTTAACACATTCAGGGAGTTGTATCTTCCCTGTACGTGGGTTCTTACAAAAGAAATCTCTTGTGATGCGTAATATTTAGTTGAGTCTTTTTTTGTGCATAATATCAATAGAGGTGTAGGGTTTGGAGCTCCTTATAGGGTTAGTGCCTCACTAAACAAATCTTGTAAGATGTGTTATATTCTTATGATTCCTTTATTTGTGTAATATAAGCAACGATTTTGGTGTGTTTATCTTCTGTAAGGGTTTCCCATGGTAATTTTTGTGTTCTATGTTATTTTGTATGACATATGTGTGATTGACTACTCATAATTTAAAGCCGCACATAATTAAAGGGTTTAAAATTGGAATTAAGCGGAAATTTTTTAATCTGCACTGATTCACCACCCCTCTCAGTGCTTGTGATCTCTAACACCAATAAGTAAGGACATCACAAAAAATATTTCTCATAGGAGAAAATAAAGGAGTCTCTATCAATCTCATCAGCCAAATTTGGCTAATAACATTATCTCCTATGGAGTCATCTAGCCTATAACATTTTATAGAAAGTTAAATTCTCTATCCTAACTTCATCTAACGTAACATACCCACAAAATTGAAAACAAAAAATTGGAGTTGGAATCAAACAAAAACATAGAAAAACCAATTCCAACTAAAATAATTGATTTCCTAAACACACTAACACAATTGTTGCTTCTTACAAGTGGTGATTTCACCTTCACCACTAGAAGTTATAAAATCGTTATGATGATTGCATATTTTTTTAGTGAAAAACATGACACCACAGTGATGGTTCAGTTATCATTGTGGCAGTTTTATATTCATCAATAATAAACATGTAACTACATATGGGTGGTTGTGTACCCACCATGGCAGTTACATAACCACTAGTCTTGTGATAGGTACGTAACTATCAATCTACATAGACAATTAGCTATGTCTACTGCAAGCCCAAAATAAAAATAAAATAAAAAACTACCCAAAAAATTAAATTTCATTACATTTCCCTAATCTACTCCACCTACCTAACATTTTTGCAGTAATTTCCTAATGAATAATGCCCCTAAATGATAGATCGATGAAAAAACAATTCCCTCCCAAAATGTAAAAATGATCATAGCTTACCTTTCAAGGTACCCCACCTGCTCCCTTTAGTGCCTCTGCCATCATTATTTTAACACCTTCCTATAGCCTATCTCCATTTGTTGAATGGTCACCAAATCTCCAGATCTCAAAATATACAACTCTCACTTATATAAATGATTTCTAAATTTGGAAAATTTTGAATATATAGGGGGCTAGTTTAAGCTCACAAAATTTGAAAACCTATAAATTTTAGTAAATTTTCTTGTTTCAAAACCCATATGGAGTGCATAATATTTTGAACTCATATGGTCCTATTATTTTATAGTTTGTTATTATACATTTGTGTTTTTAGGCACCTTGTATATAGCGAGAATGCACATGTGAAAAGGTAGAATCTCTAAAACCTTCCAAAAAGACGAGTCCTCTTATTTAGTTTCAATTACATAATTATTTTCACTCATTTTGATATGTTGCAATTGATTCTATTTTGTTTTATTTTTTAGGATGGATGATGTGGGACATGGATGGATTTATTGCACCATAAGGTAGGTGGAGTAAGTAAGGTAATTATTTAAATTTTTTCAATTTAGTGTTGAATTCTCTGGCATCACACCCTAGCCAATTTAGGATAGGGTTTCTCACCTAGGGGAAATTTGTTTGCACCTTATTTTGCATGGTTTTAAAGTTAAAAATGATCAATGACGATGATGAGGATCTTCAAAAACATGATAATATGTTTTAATGATATAAGAACCCCTTTTTAAACTCTTCCTATTTCGTTAACCTTTTCTTATAGCCTCTTTTCAGATATCTCACATCATTCAGGGCTTTTATCTCTTATTTCTATCCTTTGAAAATTTTAACCGTTCCGGGATATAACTGCTACAATGGTTACGAGACTGCCATAGTTGTTTTACCCCTGTCACAGAAGTTACATAATTATCATGGCATATTAGTCCCCTGCAATGATAGTTATGCAACCACCATGGTAGTTTCATTATGTTTTTTGGTGGTTACATAGACAACCGTAGAGGTTTCACAAACGCCACCTGCAAGAACCAATAGTTCTACCACAAGTCAAACTATAGTCAAACATTTAGTTCCATTTCATGAATTTTAATCTTTTCTTAATCCAAAATGCATTTTGTTAATTGTTTTTTTATGCCCAAGCAACTCCACTTACCCTCTAGCACTTGATTTTTCTCCCTAGGTGATTGAATTTAAGACATAGATTTAATTTTGATCACGAGTTGTGATTGGCAAACATATAGATGCTACCTATTAGGTTAGGTTGTATGCTCATTTGCTACCCCTAGAATTTTGAGAAATTTTTAGAGATATTTGCTAATTTGTTATTTTGCATCCAAGAAAGAAAGGAGATCAAGCATCTAAAGAGACTTTATTCCAATACAAATCACCCTCAAGGATATTGAGCAACCATTTTCACCAAATAGTGAACACAAGGGCCACAAACCTAGACTTTTGTCTCCCCTTAATCCAACCTCATATCATAAGTTGTTATTCCTCCTAAGTGTATATAACTCCATTTTTTCCCACTGAGTTATATCAACCATGAGTTAGTTCTAAGAGATTGATTGGAGTAGTCTACTGAGGGAAGAGATATAAGGTAGCTTCATCTCAATTCCAGGAGATAGGTTACATCTATTTGATTTTATTCTTTTATATATTAATTTGATTTCATTGTTTCATTAGTATTTAAAAACCCAAGAAAAGAGACCAAAAAAATAGAGAAATAAAATATATTTGTTTCATTGCAATTTTAATCAATTAATTAGATTAGAGTCTCTAAACTAGTTTTCTCTAGGCTCTTTTCATCTTTAAGACAAATCTCTAGTTTTAGATTAGAGAATTTCTCTCTTTGTTTTTAAGATCTAGGTAAACTTAGCTTTGTAAATACAAGAAAACCCCAAAAAAAATATGGATTTTTTAGTTATTTGCACTTGAAAACTTGTATTTAAATTGTTAGATTAGAAAAATATCATCTATAAACTAGATTAGTTTTAGTTTAAAGTTTAGTTGTTAGGTTGTTAAAATTACGCCATTCAAGTCATTTTTACACTTAGGAATTTTCATTTAAACAACACTGGGTTGCTAGATCTACACATTGGTATCCCTATAAGCATTAAAACTTTTGTTTCATTGCAGTGTAGAGATCTTAATTTAGATTAAAATATTTTCATTCACCACCCTTTCACATGTTCATTGAATCTTAAAACATTCGAAAACACAAAAAGTATTGTTCCTCCAAACAAACATTGAAATAAGTGAAGTAAACCAATAAAATAGTCGACAAAAAACACACAAAATAATCAGATTTCAACTCCCAACAAAAAATTTCCAATGAGTAATTGGTATCTTAATTCTACATGGAAATGTCCCCTTATGCAAATTTCACAAACTGTTAGTCAAACACACATGAACAACCACTTAAAAACCGATCTTTAACATGCCTATACAAAAATTGTATACATAAACAAGCTTAGAAACACTCTCACTTGACCTTACAAAAAAACAAAATACATAAACATATAATTTCAATTGTAAGAAGCATCATATCTCAAACAAAAAATCTCGTTGATATGTAGGATATCGAATAGTACTTCAACACAAATGATCCTGCAAGACATTCTCAAGGATCTAGTCCTAGCCTAGAATTATTTTGAGATAGCCTAACATCACATTATCATTAAGTGTTTTTCTCTCGATCATAGCAAGAACTGCATGCTGATTTTCTCCCCTCGACTATGGATGACTCTAGATAGCCAAATATTCTCAGGAAGAGTCATAAATTTCCTTACATCCAAACACCACTTGAACCTCATAACCTCTATGACAAAAATTTATCTGAGATTAGATAAGAAGTATTTCACTCCTCACCATCTCCCACACAAAATCATTCCACAATTAGGTGTTCTTGATAGTGAAGCCTCGCAGGAAAACAATCACATTTGAAACCTTATTAGATGATTTCCATTAAAGATTTTATTCTCTCTAAGATCATCCATTACTTGTTATTTTATTCCATATGACCTTACCTGAACAGGGATGAATCATCTATAGAGACTATTTTATCTGAGTAACACAATTGAATATCCCTTTATTCACTGACCAAGACATAGACCTATGGCTCTATGTTGGCATCATCATTGACAACATCATACACCATGAAAAAATCCGTAGGAGTATTGTTTTCCTTGACTAGTAAGTTTTTCTTTCTCTACATTATAGGTAGAATCTCTCTTTTGATTTGTTCACGTAGTCATATTCGCTTTCTTCATCATCTCTACATCATCCACAAACCTAACATGTAATCACCTCATCATCTTCTATGTCAACTACCTTTTCATGTAATCATGAGGAGTATAGTACACACAAAAGGCACCTATGATTTTTTGCGTGTACAATGGCTAAGTTATTATACTTACATATTGTGATCATCTCTCTATAATTTTGGTGTTCCTGGCTGCTATATCACTTCTAAAATTTAGATCTACCAAAGCAATTTCATTACAATCATATATTTCCTCATTACTTTTAAAGAGATGTTATCTAAGATCAAATACATATTGTATTTGAGTTTGATTCTCTTTATTAACTCTTGAAAAACATCTTCCACTTAGCAAATTTTTACTTTGATCGATATATGGGAACCATTCAAAGTATTTTCATCCATAGAGGTGTTAATAGGATGCACAATATAGTATAAAAGGGTGACCATATATACTTCACTAAGAGTAATCGTGTTATTTTTAGTGCAAACCCTAGGAGGAATCAAGGAAATTTGCACAAGATCAATTGGATTGGAATTTAATCTAGCACTTCATCTAGATGGATTCAACTTATATCTAATCAATCCAGATGACATCTAGAATATATAACATGTAAATAAATAATACATGACTACTATTGTACATATAAGAGCTAGGGCTTAAATATTCGAAGAAATAAAATGAACCCAAGGACAATCAACAACAAGAAAGTGAAATCCATAAATGTAATAAGAAAGTGGGGGTTACGCTGAAGTGAACAATTGAATTTTGTGTATAAGCTTAATGCAAAAAAAGTAGGGTGTTGTACCAAAAGGTTCACAACATAAATGTTGGATTCTCAATGTAGCTTGGGTTTTCCAAAAGGTAATCTTAAGGGTTGGTTATTCAATATAAACACGGGTTCACAAAAATTAAGATATTGAAAGTGAGTTTGTACTAACAATTATACTATATTAAACATATCTAGGAATGTAAGGAGGGGTTTATTTAGATAAATAAAAATTCAGATCTAACTACAAAAATATACGGGGTCATCTAGAGCACATGAATATATAGAAAAAGAAAAATGATATAGAATTTTAGCTTTGGATTATAATGCAATGGTTCCCACAAAAATAAATATATTCATTAGTAATACATGGTCTAAGACATGTACATACATCATGATAAATTGGGACTAAAAGAAAGGACTAAGAAAATTGGAACGATCGTTTCCTAAATGGGTGAAAAAATGCTCAACTCTTCCACATGCAAAAATAAATTTGCAAATGTGATTTCTTAGTTTTTTCATCAAAATCCTTTCTCAATTTATTTGATTCTACTACAAAGCAATGGTAATATTCTTTTCTTTTTCAAAAATCCTAGTCTATCCTCAACAATTTACAAGACTAGGAATGTTAATTGGGGTCTTTGTTATCCCTCCGTTATTATCAGACTAGTTATGTCTTGAATAAAAATACAATAAGGATTCTATGAATGTCAACAAATAATTGGTGTGTGTAAGTATCCCAGCCTTTATCTATCACTATGTGCAGAGCTAGTAAATGCTAGAATGATTTATATTTGCTCAAATTCGTCTTTGGAAAAGAGGATGTTCTTTGAAACAATAAGCCTTACTATTACTCTTGTAATTCGATCCCTTATTATAAGTTCAATTTTCAATCCATTCCCTAAATGCACTTATGTATTTATGGTCTTCTTAAATTCAAATTATGACCTTATTGGCATACAAGGTGACACACATCATGCAAGAAAACAGATAAGAAAAGCTACAAATCCCAAATAATGCAAAATCAAGGGGTAGAAGGACACAAAATAGGTGGTGAACACTTCTGTAACGAGTACAAACATGGGATGAAAAATTGTCACAATGAATAGAGAATACATAATTACGTGAAGTCGAAGATGTTGAAAATTGTAAGAGAGACAAAGAAATCAAGAAATCAAGTTAAAATAGAATGACTCAAAAATACCCAACAATTAAACAAAACTCTAGCACTAATAATCATGAATCACATGAATATAAATTGAATAAAAAGAACATAATTAGCTCACACATGAATATGAATATACTAGCAATCAAGCGTGGGGACCGTGCAATGTGGATGTTGTAAGGGATCGAGGGGGAAGAAATGTGCGGAGGACGGAAGAGGGGGGGAGGATGAGCGATTGAAAATCGAGAACATGATATATGAAGAAAATAAATTGGAATGCAATGAGAATAGATTATGAGTAAAATAAATTGATCAACAAAATGCACAAGATGTATTTGATCAACAAATTGATTCACATAAAAGCTCATCAGCCATCTTGAATATTCAGGGATGAAAAAGAACCCAAGAGTAAAATGCATACAAGGGATTACTCATGCACATCCACGCAACAATATGGATAGTAAAATTTCAAATTCCTCTAAAGATTGAAAAACAAGAATAACACAGAAGCCCGCTTTCACTCCAAAGCCACATACCACAAGTTGTCAAAGGAATCTAGGTGAGGAATAGGCCTAACAAAATACCAACATAATATCCCATCATGACAGAGAACTTCAACATAAATGGAAAATTGGATAGTAAGTACTGAGATTATAAAAATTAGTTGTCATTATGCGCATAAGGCTCATGACCTGAAAATTGAGGGTTCAAACCCTAACCCCCACCTACATACAAGATCTAGCACACAAAATTGGCATGAATAATGTTGAGTGTGTTGGTCTGAAAATCTATCAGGTGGGAAGATCTATGGATAGACGAGCCAACAGTGTGCAGGGGCATAACCCCTCTTTGAGACAGCAAAGCGAAACTGGTTTATTGCTATTCTACCAGTAGGAATCTGCGCAAGTCCTACAGTATTCTGCCTTCATGGGTTTGGGATCTCATCCCGGTAGAGTTAGTTCCAGTGAAGAACAAAAAGGAATGAAGGAAGGAATAGAAGAAAGATGGATCTGAAGGGAGAAAAGAAATGAATTCCAAAGTAGAAAGGTCAGAGGGTTTATGTTTTGGGCCGGTAGTAAACAGAGCCAAACTTACTCACATAAACAAACAAAGCAATACTGATAAACAAAATGACAAAAGTGGATATGAATCTAACAGAATAAACACACAGATCTGACGTAAGAAAGATCTAATGCATATAACACATGTATTCAGCACAAAGTCTCAATATTTGTATTAATGTTTTCTTCTAGTTACAAGAAAGCTCAAAGTCTTTCTCTCCTCACTTCTATTTTTCATACAAATTTTCTCACCCTGGAATACAACAAGTATTCAAGTATTTATAGAAGGAGAAGGAGGAAAGAAGACAAAAGCAAACCAACCACTATTTACAAAATATCTACAAAATATCTAAAATTCAAAGTTGACTTGAGGGCAATTTGGTGGATGACAACATCCCATGGTGCAACATGGATGATGTCATCATTTGTGCCAACATACTTTTTAAATATTTTACAAAAATGATCAACGCATTCCAGAAAGGAGAAACTATTCTTCATCTTTGTAAATGGGCGCACTTGTCAGCATGTCGACACCACATTGTCAGTGCCTTTGGAGCAACTTTTTACATGTCAGCACGACATTGTCAGTGTCTTTGGCACAACTTTTCTTGAGCAACCATTGTTAGCGCCTTTGTCGCAACTTTTTTCATGTTAGCACGACAATGTCAGTTCCTTTGTCGTAACTTTACAGTGCATGTCAGCACCTTTGGTGCAACTTTTTACATGTCATCACAATAATGTCAGCGACTTTGGCACAACTTTTTGCATGTCAGCATGACATGTCATGCTAGTGCCTTTGTAAATGGCCAAAAATGGCTAAGTCTTGAAACAAATTTGATTTTTCGAAAGGGATTTTTGGCTATTGCAGGAATGTTATCAGAGTTCTTCAGGGGACCAAAACGAGAATTTTTGATATGGTTACTTGCAAATTGCCCTTGTCAATTTCGCAGGATAACAGCTGGCTCTTTTTGGGGACTATCTTTGAGTGAAACTTTAAGGGTAGAGAATCCCAGATTTTCATGTGCCTATCCATTGGGTTACAAAGAGTCAAAAACAAGGGCGACTAGAGGGCGAAAAAAAAGGAACCGAAAGAAAGGGAACACACAACAACAGAAAGAGCAAACACACAATGAAAGCAAATTGTACAAAGAAGAGAGAAAGCTCTTCTTCCTGAAGATCTTGAGATGTTTCCCGCTATAGGGAAGTGGGAGCTCAGTTCCATCCAGATATGAGAGATAGAAGACTATTCTCTCCATTGAGTCTCTTGATCTTGAAAGGCCCCTCTCCAAAGAGAGTCAAATTTTCTGTGCATGCCCTTTGGCTCTCTTCGCTTGTCCCATAAAAGGACGAGATCACCCACCTGGAAATCCCTCTGCTTAGCCTTTTTATTCAAATAGTCTCTTGACTTGATTCTGATGTTCAGTGATTTTTTCGACCACTCTTACTCTCTTTTCTTCAAGCTCTATTAGATACATGATCCTCTTTTCAAGAGAATTCTGGAAAGTCTCATCTTCAATCACTTGTGCCAAGCACAGGGCAAGAAGTTCCGTAGAAATGGGGAGCTCAACGTCGATTCCATATAATACTTGAAAAGGTGACATATCGAGAGACCTCTTCAGAGTAATACAGTCTACCCACAAAGCATCATATAATGACTTGTGCTAGGACCACTGATTTTCATCGACCAACTTCCGTATGATGGTCACTAGGTTCTTATTACTGGATTCTGCCTGACCATTTCCCTGGGGGTAATAATTCGAGGCATGAGCCAAGGTTATCTTGTATTCATAGAAAAAACCTATAACTTCCCGTGAGGAGAAGTTGGAAGCATTATCAACAACGATCTTGTGTGGGATACCAAACCTCACGATGATATTTTCTTTGATGAAGTTGCAAACAATTTCAGAGGTGGCATTTTTAACAGGTATGGTCTCCACCCATTTGGTGAAGTAATCTGTTGCTGTTAGGACATAACTATGTCCGACACTTGATTGGGGATGTAGTGCTCTGATAAAGTCAATTCCCCATTTCCTGAATGGTTCGTCAATAATGATGGGCCTGAGGGGAAAAGTAGCCAATTTTGGCTTGCCGACAAACTATTGGCAGCGCTCACATTTTGCTACCCAGGTGGCTGTATCCTGAAATAGTGTTGGCCAATAATACCTGGCTCGGATGATCTTATGTGTTGTCACGGATGAGGAGAAATGACCGCCACAGGCTTAGTCATGAAAAACTTTCAAGCAATTTGATCTGTTGTGGTTTGTTAATGCATCAAAAGAAGACGCCATCAATACCACGCTTGTATAAACCATCATCCCATATGACATATTTGGCTGCCCTGAGCTTTACAATCCACTTCTCCTTTGAAGTTAGATGAGGTTGGACACTCACCATAAGTGAGAAAGAAAGTGATGTCTGAATACCATTCGTCACTAGTCGCAACAAATAGAACGATAGGTAGAGAATCAGATTTCTTCAATTTACCCTGCGCTCTGTCGATGAAATCATCTTTCTCTTTGGGGACCTCTGAATCTTTTTTTTCAGCCATAAGATGACATAGGCCCTTGCCTCTTACTAGCTTGGTTGGTTTTTTTTCTAGATCATACTCTTGGACCTTTGCGATCCAATTCCCTCGTAAGCTTCCTAACTCCTATTGAGTTAGGATGACTTAACTGCCGTGTCAGGAACCAACACTATCGTATGAGAGTTTAGGATGTAGTACCAGAAGTTCTTGACTGATTTGACAATGGTGAAAGCATGATTTTCTAACTAAGACATCTTCAATTCATGAGGCTTGAGAGGAGAGCTCATGAACGTGATTAGAGATTCAACATCCTCATAATTATTTTGCATTAAGATGGTTGATATAGTATGCTCAGATGCATAACTGTACATGATAAAATCCTTGGAGAAGTCGGGACATACCAAGATGGGTGCATGAGCAACGAAGGCTTTTATATCCTCAAATGACGCCTTTCCTTCTTCACTCCACTAGAAATTTTTTGACCCTTTCATCATATTTGATATGTGCCGAGTCTTTTCAGCGAAGTCGGGAACAAAGTTTCTGAGAAAATTCACCTTTCCGAAGAAAGAGTGAACACCGGTCTTGCTTGTGGGTAAGGTAAGGTTCTGAATAGCCTTAACCCTTTTGTCATCTATCTTTGTTCCTTCCTTGCTGACAATGTGTCCCAGCAACTTTCCTTCAGTGACCTTGAAAACAGACTTTTTGGGATTTAGGGAAATCTCATGTTCTCAGCATCTAATCAATACTTGCTCCAAATGATCACAATGATCACTTCACTTTTTAGAGAACACAGTTAAGTCATCTAGATAAACCATGATGACCTTTCACATTATACCTTTGAATTTGAAGTTCATTTCTTGCTGAAAGGTGGCACCGGCGTTGGTCAAGCCAAAAGACATCATGCTATAAGCAAATTTGCCCCAGGGAGTAGTGAATGTTGTTTTGAATAGGTCTTCAGGCGAGACCTCAATCTGATTATACCCTGAAAAACCATCAAGCATGGACAAAATTTCTGAACCGGTTACTGCTTGTAGAACTTGATCCATTATAGGCAGCAGGTAGTTGTCCTTAAAGGATGCCTGATTTAGATTGCGAAAGTCTACACATATGCGTATCTCGCCATTCTTCTTTTATACGGGCACAATGTTCGCAACTCAGGTACTGTGATGGATAGGAAAGATAATCCTCACATCTAGCATCTTCTATATTTCTGCCTGGATGGTACCCGGAATCTTGGGATTATAGTGCCTTTGTTTCTGGTGAAAAGGTTTGACATCATCTTTTAACGGGATGTCATGCTAAACACTGTTTGAAATACTTTAGATTAGCATAAGACCATGCCAATACATCCATATATTTCTTCAGCAATTTTACAAACTTCCGCTTTTCTTCGGGTTTACAACACTTCCTGATGTTCACAAACTGTGGATGCTCAATAGTACCCAGGTTGACCGAATCAGTTTCTAGAGAGGAGTTAGGGTCATCTTGCTACTTCTTCTTGAAAAAATGATCATGTTTGTCAAACAATCATTTCAGAGAGACTAAACCCTTTGAAATTTTATTCCCCTTGAGCTGACATATGCCATCACCTTCTTCTGATTCGTTTTCTTGACTAGTGATACATTCACGGCATGCAGAAGTAGATCCTTCAAAATGAAGCTCATTGAAATTTTCTGCTTTCTCTAGATAGGCAATAAGCTGATTATCATCATTGAATACCTGTCGGTGCTGAGAATTGTCTGGCATGCTTGGGCGGAAGACTGCCTCAATGGCATATGTGTTTATTTTTAGTCCTGGATGAGGAAGCATGAGAGATGTTGAAACGGCTAAGGAATCAGCCATGTCATTTTGAGCTCGTGGGATTTCCTCGTTTGAGAAAGCATCAAATTCCTCAATGCTATCCCATACTGCATTGCGGTATTGTCTGATCCTTTCATTCTTTACTTGATATATTCTTTTCACTTGATTAACGATTAGCTCGGCATCGCCCTGTACTTTTAGGTTCTTAATTCCCCTTTCTTTTATAGCTTGCATACCAAGTAGTAAAGATTCATATTCAGTAGTATTATTTGTATTGAAAAACTGCAACTTGAAAGAGAGGAAAAATCTCCTCTTCAGGAGATATTAGCACAGCTTCAGCACCACATCCACTCATTGCACAACTGCCATCAAACTGTAGTGTCTAAATCTTGTTAAGGTCCTCCTCCTGGATGAGAATGTCCATTTTATTAGACTCAGTGGATAAGAAGTAGTTCCCCATCCTTGATGATTTGAAGAGGATTTGGGATTTGGGGTCATCAGAATTGGTGACCAGGTACTTCTTTTGTGATTCAGGCTCCAAAGTCTGCATCACACCCTTGACGGGGATTCTGGCTTTGGACCAGTCCATATGAATTTCTCCACCAACTTCTCTGCAGAAGCTTCTCCCTAGTAGAATTCCATATGCTACTGGGATATCAGCAATGAGAATGGTCATCTTCACCCTTTTCTCTTGGACTACAAACGTGAACTGTGCATCTTTGATCTATCCAATCAATGGAACCTGTTTGGTCTCCATGGAGTAACATCTGCCAAAAGGCTTGGTAAGAGTGAGGCCCAAAGCATGAGTGACCTTCGCTGGCATGACATTATCGGAAGCTCCAGAATCGATTATGCAGTTGCTTAGTTTGTGACCATTGATTAGGAGGGAGAGATAAAAAGGCTCAATTTTTCCTGACACAAAAGTCGAGGCAACATTTATGCGAGATGCAGGAGGAGTGGAAAGGATTCCTTTCGGGGAGACAGGAGAGGGTACAATAGCTTGGCTTTGGATATATTCAGTCAATCTTACAAGCTGCTCAGGGTTAGACTGAAGATACTCAGCTTCAGACATTTGAATCTTCGTCTTTTTAGCATGATCGATTATGTCGAATTCGACCAAGGATTGCGTTGATGAAGGAATGAGTCCCTCACTTCACGGTGGTAGGGTAGGGTTACTGGTCTTTGTGGGAATAGAAGAAGGCTGATTTGGAGGAGAGATGGGAGGAAAATATTTCTTTGTAAATGACTTAATAGGAGGTTGAGTAGGCAGAGGATTACCTCTTTTAGCAATGGTTGGAGGCATGTTCAACACAACCTTCTCTTTTTGTATCTTGGTAGCAACTTCTACTTCTTTTCCTTGAGAGCAGGTGAAAACAACATATGATTATTTGCTTGCATACCCTTGGGTACCCTCTTCTTCATCAGATTCCTCATCTTCAAATTCCATATACCCGATCGTAGAGTCGCTAGTCGGTTCACTGACATCTTGATCATCTTCAGCTTGCGATGAAGGTTCTTCATAAATTTGTCTTCTCTTCTTCGATCTCAACCAGGGCATTGACTGGAGGAGCCTCAAGTGCCAACCATGGGAGTAGCTGCAAGTAAATGGCAACCTTTGTGGGGCATTGTTGGGAGTGAATTTTCTCCGTGGGATATCCCAGATACGGAGTGGAGGATGAAGCTTGAGCTAATTGCTTCTTTAATGCGAGCAAGTCATTTGCCATCTTCTGGAATGCTAGATCTGATGAAGTGGCTTGAGAAGGAGTTTAAGCTTTAGGCTTGGACAGCTCTCATTTTAACTCACCAGATATAAGTAGGTTATCTTTTATCTAGATGGCTGCAGCTTGAGCAAGAACCAGGGTGGTGATTTGTTCTTGTAAGAGTAAGATACTTACTCTTGAGCTCATGGCGTTCACAAAGAAACACTTCTAATTTTCTGGTGTAGGCAGCATGGCAGGTGGCACACAGTTAATTAGTGAATTGAAATGAGTGATAAAATCACACATGGTTTCATTGACTTCCTTCTTTAGGTGAGTGATCTTTGACAGTAACGCAAATACGTCTTCTGAAGGCTTATACCTGTCTTCAAATGCAGTTCGTAATGTGGCCCAACTAGTGATAGATCCGGCCGGAAAATGTTGGAACCACTCTGCTACGGGTCCTTGCAAGGTCTCTAGAAAGAGGTGTACTGACACGTCTTCATAGGTCACATCCAGGATGCTGCATGACATAATGAATGCAGATATATGTGAATCTGTGCTTTGGTTTCCACTCCCATCAAATCTTGGGAAATTCTTGCGGTTTCCATGAGGGAGTGCGTAAACAGGATGTGGTAATGCGAGAGAGCCCATAGCGTTTCCCCATGGTACTGCCATTTGAAAATTTGGAAAGAGGACACGAGCTGGGAGTGCAGTTCCACTTAGCAGTAGGGCACTGTAAATTGATGTGGAAGCTCTTTGTGAAAAACAGTTCTTTCATGGAGGCGAGGCATTTCTGGGTGACCGATCAACTGATCTTAGTGATGAGAAGTGTGTTGGTGTAATACTGAAGTTGTGCCTTTGAAGTAAATCGAAAATAGGATCAACTTCTCCATAAGCTCTCCTGCTGTGGGTAAATCGCTCACCCGCCAATGTATCTGTTCAGATCTACAGTGATTTTAGAGTAGATTTATAAAAACTCTTTTGTTTGTACTTGCTAATTTTATGATTTTTCTAACAAAAATCAGCAGCATGTACTTTTCTAAATATTTAATTTTATCCCTCTTTTGAAAACCAATTGCGGTTTTAATGACAAATATTAAGCGAGGATAAAATGATTGATAACTTAATAAGCTGATTTTCGGATCTAAGTTTTGACTTTTTGCAAGGGTTTGAAAATATATGTAAAAACTATCATAATCTCAAATCTATGAAAATATAGATATTTTTATAAAAACTCAGCGAACTAAAGGTCTCTAACTGGTCCAGATCTATGGATCTTGAAGAAAATTTTCAGTTTGGGCTACTTTGCAAAAATTTTGGATTTTAAGCAAAGAGTTAAGATTTGCAAATAGGTAGTGATTTTTAAAATTTTATTTATTTTCTTAGTTACCTTAGCAACCTTAAAAGTTGTTAGTGTCTTTTAACTGACACAACACTTACATAGATCTGGTTCGATCCCCAGTAGAGTCTCCAAAAATTGTTGATTTGAAAATCTGTAGGGTGGGCAGATCTATGGATAGATGAGCCGATAGTGTGTAGGGCATAGCCCCTCTTTGAGACAACAAAGCGAAACTGGTTTATTGCTATTCTACTAGTAGAAATTTGTGCAAGTCCTACAGTATTCTGCCTTCAGGGGTTTAGGATCGCATCCCGGTAGAGTTAGTTCCAGCAAAGAACATAAAGGAATGAAGGAAGGAATAGAAGAAATATGTATTTGAAGGGAGAAAAGAAATGAATTCCAAAGTAGAAAGGTCAGAGGGTTTATGTTTTGGGCCGGTAGTAAACAAAGCCAAACTTACTCACATAAACAAATAAAGCAATACTGATAAACAAAATGACAAAAGTGGATATGAATCTAACAGAATAAACACACAGATATGACGTTAGAAATATCTAATGCATATAACACATGTATTCAACACAAAGTCTCAATATTTGTATTAATTTTTTCTTCTGTTACAAGAAAGCTCAAAGTCTTTCTCTCCTCACTTCTATTTTTCATACAAATTTGCTCACCTGGAATACAACAAGTATTCAAATATTTATAGAAGGAGAAGAGGAAAGAAGAAAAAAGCAAACCAACCACTATTCACAAAATATCTACAAAGTCAAAAGTTGACTTGAGGGCAATTTGGTGGATGACAACATCCCATGGTGCAACATGGATGATGTCATCGTTTGTGCCAACATACTTTTTAAATATTTTACAAAAACGATCAACTCATTATAGAAAGGAGAAACTACTCTTCATCTTTGTAAATGGGCGCACTTATCAGCATGTCGACACCACATTGTCAGCACCTTTGTGAATTGGCACAACTTGTAAATGGACGCACTTATCAGCATTTTGTACATGTACAGCACAACAATGTCAGCGCCTTTGGCGCAACTTTTTGCATGTCAGCACGACAATGTCAGCGCCTTTGTCACAACTTTTTACATGTCAGCACGACAATATCAGTGCCTTTAGCGCAACTTTTTACATGTCAGCACGACAATGTCAGCACCTTTGGCGCAACTTTTTGCATGTCAGCACAACAATGTCAGTGCCTTTGTAAATGGCCAAAATCGGCTAAGTCTTGAAACAACTTGATTTTTCGAAAGGGAGTTTTGGGCTATTGCGAACGTTATCAGAGTTCTTCAGGGGACAAAAACATTTTTTCGGGATGGTTACCTACAAATTGCCCTTGTCAATTTTGCAGGATAACATAGTGTCGTCCCTCAGAACTTTCTCGTTCTTCATGATAAAGTTGACAAAAAACCATCTTGGCTGATAATGCTCATGATTATTTGCATATGGCTAATTCCTCTTTAGTCCTGTAAGTGCCACATGTACTGGAACTTGCTTAGAATTGCACCAATACTGTAAAGTATCCAGAGATCTCTAAAGTGATAAAACCAATCTCTCAAAGCAATGCTCAAGGCATTGAATTTCTTTTAACCAAATAAGCTCAAAACAACTATCCCACAAAGTAACTCTCCTCTTGTTGCAACACATCCATATACAGAAAATATGTTTGTTTTAATGTGTTAAAGAAAAACAAGTACAATCCTCTCCATGGAAAAAATAAGGTGACTCTACCCCTTGCATTTTGCAAGCACACCCTAACACTTTCTTCTTTAACATCTTCTCACAAGAATAGGGAGAGGGCTAACATAGGGTAAACAAATAGCTGACAATATTGGTGTGGAGATAGTTTGTCTCGAAAGTAAAGCAATACTTTCTTGTTTCTAAGAAGTAATTTTTAAGACTTAAGGAATTTGAGCATATTCATTCCAGACTTCTCATAATAACGCCAATGCCTCCACAAAATAGTGCTCGTACTTGAGTTAATGAAGATAGTTGTCATATCTAGTAATAGTTTCTTTCCCAAAAAAGGTGGGGAAAAAATTGTGGTAGTCCCCATACGATAAAAAAAAATTCAAGGAATAGAAGAATTGTCCCATGGGATGTGTAGATAAAGGCCACATGTAATTGTCAGCTTCCATCCTTAGTTTGTAAAAAATTCAATCCTTCCACTTCTTGACAATATTCATTACAAAATTTGTGTCAAGCATAATTTTTTTGGGCCTAACCAATCGCTCCTATGTTTCCTGTGATCATGAGTTGACTCCTGCAACAAATGAATTAACATTTTTGTCTACCTCAATCTGACTACATCAAGGCAATTTTTTTACATGTCTATCATTCATCATTTTCTGAACCTTCTGAATGCCATCCCATCTGCATGTTTTTGCATAGATGTTTGCCAACTGCAAAAAAAGGTGAGGCATTACCAGGGTCTAACTCAAAAATTTGTTCCGCCACACACTCTCCAAGCTCTACAGGTACCAAGCAAGCATCTCCATACATTAATATCAAGTTTTACTGGAATTTCGTTGATAAAATATTTTGCCTCTCCCAATCGCCCAACACGACCAAGAAGATCAACCATGCAACCATAGTGCTCTATTGTAGGTATGATATGGTAACATGCACTCATACTATTAAAATATTGTTATCCTTCATTCACTAAGCTAGCATGGCAACATGCATATAAGACTCCAACTACGGTAATATGATTTGGTTTTGTACTGGAGCATTGCATTTGTTCGAAGAGCTTGAGGGCCTCCTGAGCAAAGCCATGCATGGCATATGCTTCAATCATTGCAGTCCAGGAGACCACGTATCTTTGACACATTTTCTCAAACACATTGAATGCATTTTCTATGCTACCACAATTTTGCGTACATGTGTACAAGGGCACTTGCTAAAAAGAAATTCGACTGAAACCCACTCTTGGTTATCTGTTTATGTGTTTCTTTACCCTGCTTTAGAGCTATCAAGCTAGCACATGCTGGAAGAACACTTGAAAATGTCATTACATTTGGCTTCACACCCTCCAACTGCATTTGTTCAAAAAGCTTCGGGGCATCCTCTGCACACCCATATGTGCATATCCAACAATCATTACATTCCAAGATGCAACAAGTCGATTAGGCATTATTTCAAATAACTTCATGCATATCCAACAATCATTACATTCCAAGATGCAACAAGTTGATTCGGCATTATTTCAAATAACTTCATGGCCTCGTCTAGGAACCCATTCGGTGCATATACTGAAAGCAGTGCATTCCACAAAACAAAACTCCTATTAGGCATCCTATTAAAAAACTCTTAACGCTTGATCAACATGTCCATTCTGCCCATATGCTGCAATCATTGTTGTCCATGAAATGTTGTCTCGCTCATGCATCTTCTCAAAGTTCCTTAGAGCTTCCTCAAAATTCCCATTATGTACATAGCCTGCAATCATTACATTCCATGACACAATACTCTGTCCAGGCATTTTGTCAAATCCGGTAGCGTGCTTTCTCTAAATTCCACTACTTTAACAAATGCAAGGGCATCTTCGGCCACCTGGTCCGCCTCATGATCAACAGCATCGTGAAGCCACTGCAGGCCCTGCAACACCTCATCGGGCCGAGAAAGGACATGTTAGATGCCCGAATGGACCGTCATTAACAACACCTGGTGGAGAATTCTTGTGGGATCTGCAAGTGCAGAGTAAACAATAAAAAAGATTCGCAATAATAAATAGTTTGGACTTTGTTATACGTTCTGCTTTGATATGGTGGGAATGAAGTGTAAAAGCATGCTCACACAGTTGTCTCAAATACCTATTTACTCCTCCCTGTCAGTCATGACTCACGTCTCGAATATTCAGGGGTAATGTTCCAAACTAAACCCGTGTTTCCTCAATACAGAGTTAATAGAGCTTATTAATGCGTACATGACGACGAGGAGAGACATGTGTATAATCATGGATCCAACTGAGAAGGGTGTCTGGTGGAAAGATGATGTGCGGTGGGTAATGTATGCCCCAAATATCGCAACACAAATCCTGAGGGCAAAGAATAAGGGAGATGCCAATGTTACTGTGGGTCCGCTCATATCTTCGCGCTATCCAGCGGGAACGAGTTATACAATTGATCTACTCGTAATGAAACAAAAAAAATCTGAGCAAAGGTTTCTCCAGAGATATCAAAATAATTCCCCCCTCCTCCTCACATCATGATTAGGTGTTCACACGTGTCCTTTCATCCCTCTTTTCATTAATATGTTTGGATTCATTATCCCAATCTTATGAAATATGGTTTTGTCACAAGAATCGAGCTCCCTAGCAATGGTGGCTCAGACGAGGAAAGTGAAGGGCAGGAGGACAACGACAGACTTGCACTGAAACAATGAGCAAAATATTAAATAGTTTTGTGGATTTCAGTTTTCACTGTGGACCGTAGGATTTCAACCGTATGTAGTACCTCCTCTTCTACACCTGTTGATTCCCTGAAATGTGTCAGAGATGGCTAGGCTCACTCCAACTGGTAACACCTTTAGTAGTAACCAGCACCAAGACAATAAACTAGTTCCGTACCAAAATGAAGCGTCTATAATTGGGCTTACTATAGTTTAATAAAACGCGTGTACATTTAGTATAGTTTCATTATTTCATATTAGAGTGTACGTGTACGATGCCGTCATTTAAAGGGTTAATGCATCATCTAATTTGTCATCGAAGCGCTGGGCCAGCCCTCTCATCCCTGGGAGGCTGGTCCAAAATACAGTATCATAAGTATTGATATATATATTAAGTATACATCAATGTTGACTCCTTTTTATTTTTACGTCGATAGGCGTGAACTAAGTTAGAAACCCTGAGGGGCTCTGACACGAACGACGACAACAAGGGCCGAGATCGTTTGGTCGACGATTTACAGGCAATCGCAAGCCACACACGTGGCGGCCATGGAAAAGTTCGCATCGATTGAGGAATTTGCTCGTGTTTGTGCAGGGGAGCTTCATGTGGATTATTCTGCGGTATTGGCACAGGCCGATGATGAGGGCATTTTCGTCTAGGAAAATGCACAGGGTGAGCCCCGAGGAAGAGGACGCACTTGCCAGAAGAGCCCTCGCACACAAATTTCTCGCCGGTTGTTCCGCTGATGATTTCGCTGTTGATTTCTTCGTCTATCCGCGGAGAAAAGTTCTCTTCATGCGCTCTTGGACCCCTGTTTCGCATGACATGAAGTAAGCTTCTGTTTTTTTTTTGTCTATTATAATGCTATGTGAGATAAACTTGGTCCACCAAACTAATATGGATATATAGAGACGATCTCTGATAATTGCTACGCCACAATCCAGGCCTTGTGAAAAGTTATTGGAATATTTTTAGTCACCTTTCTTTTCTCGGATTCAGTTTAAGCAGATTACAACAAAATAAATAAATTCACCAACAAAGCGGTTTCTGGTCGATTGTAATTTCTAAATAAAGTGTAAATTGTTATGTAAACTCCTCAATTCCCCAGCCTCTGATCAAAAGCTGAAATTTTCCTTTGTAAAACGCAAGGGTTTTTAGTGTTGAGGAGACAGATCCCAAATTTCGTCGTTTGCAAAAGTTCCATATTTAATGGAGCAACCTGTAACATCAAAATACGAGTGGGAAACCCTTTCATGGCGTCACTACACCTTGAACCCTTGGAATTGCGATGATTATTTGTTTAGTTTCTCTTTATTTTGTCGTTTTTACAACAGGGGCACTGTACATCATAAAAGTTTTGGAAATTATTTCGTAGGAGCATTCCATTTACACGGAAAACTAAAAGTGTAAATGGAATTCAATTACTCTGATAAACGAAGAGCAAAATTGAAAAAAAACATTAAATTTCAGGACAAATTTAAAAATAAATAAATCTGGAAATAAGTTACTAGGTGCTCCGTAGTTAATCAAAAAAATGGAGTTAGTCCCTAGTATTTCAAAAACTGACATGTAAACTGACTGACAATCTCCAAAAGTGTATATTTTTTCAAGCTCTACGCATTGATGGCAATTTTTTTTATTTTTTCATAAAATCTATTTTTCCACCTTTTTTGACGGTCCGGGAAGATGTAGTAGCAAAAACTTGCACGTGCCATAACTTTCATTTCGTGGCTCCATTTTAGGTGTCGTTTACTCTAGAAACGTGTATATTTTCTCGAGCTCTACGCATTGATGGCAATTTTTTTCTTTTTTCATAAAATCCATTTTTGCACCTTTTTTGACCAAACAACTTCTTGCAATCTTCTGAAAGAATCATGAGCTTTGATCGCCTGTAGACAGATTAGTAATTAAAAATACTAGATAGCTTTCCAAAACTCGATGAGTATTCTCCCGTGCTTGGACTAATCATCCCACCTGCCAGCTTGACCGCAACCTGCTTATTCAAATGTTGACTTCACATATCAACAAATGCGTAGGTTTTTTTGTTTCTATTTTAAGAGTTCTTTTGGTGTTTGCACTCCAATTTGCACACCCTCAGACAAAAGACTGAAGGCTATTGTAAAGGTCCCAACAAAAAGAAAGCATTAATAGCAATGAAAGAAAACGCTGCAAATACATGGTTTTGGCTGCAAATTTAAGTTTCTTTAATAAAATTTGAGTGTTTTTAAAGTTGTCGAGTATTCCCGAGTATTGGCCGAAGATTTATGCAATGAGACATTTGCACATGCGGAAGACTCCACCCCATCCGACAACTAACGGGACACCATTTGAACAAGTCCTAGTGTATGCACTCAACATGAGGATAAATCTAAAATATTTGTATAGCTTGGAAATCGTAAAATTTTATTATGCCGAAAGGCATTTGCACACGCGGAATGCTCCGTCACTTCGGAAAATTACCTAAGCATGGATGCTAGAGATGATTTTAGTAAACCGATATATCGAATTTAGTTTATTAAATTCCATATTAAAAAAATAGTAAAAAAGAAATTCTCAATCAATTGATAAAATCTTACTTTCATTAGTACGTCAATCCTTAAAGGGTGGTCCTACATCACATGTTTTCCCTACAATTACTCGAGCTTACAACTAAAAACATGCTTGAAAAGTGCTAGAGGAAGTACACAGTGCATTCTCGTCTAGCACAACATGCCTTTTCGACTTCAAATGCTTAACAACCTTGTGTTCAATTAGTCTTGTGTAAAGTTTTAGATTGCTTCCCCAATTTTGATTTCCCCACCTTCACATGTCCCCGCCCTCATACCCCTTCTTCACCCATCTTCCTCTTCGCATTGCTCTTTCCCTCCACTTTGACTTCCTCGCACGATAGCTTTTGGTGTTTCCGTCGTACACTTCGCGTATGAAATACAACCAATAAAGTTACTAATACAACAGTGTGAAATACATATTTGATACAAAAGAATGTGATCTTCACCGTGGTGGGCATGTCTAGCGGGCGAGTCATAGGAATCAGGCATTCATTTTTGACCTACTTGATAACATATGCTCATAATTAATATTCATATAATAAACTACAATTTATTAAGAAATCAAGTAGATGCATGGCTGAATCTCTGTACCTTTCAATGTTAGTAATTGTTGTCAAAATGAACATATATATAGAATGAAATTGACGTGTTGAATTCTGTGATATAAAAACATACTGTGAACCCCAACATGGTTGGTGTGAGGAGAGTTGAAGATGGGGGACATATTGCTTCAGTAGTCCTTGCTGTCATCTACCGCTGTTGAGGCACAAACCATGGATCGATTCTCTGTAGACAGTGTGGGAGGCACAGGCACAAGCACCAGATCCATGAGCATGTTTTTCATGAAACCATCATAATAGGTTTTGAAATCCACGCTATTAATTTCATGATCAGGGGAGCGGAGAACATGATAATGAGAATCATCGTCATCAACAGTGTAATGCACAAGGGAGCTATCCTCCTCGCTCTGGACCAGCAACCTTTCTAGGGGTTTTTCCCTTTCTATAATACCCTTTTTCTCATCAGTGTACGATGAATTAGCATCGTTTAACAGGCCATGGATCTTGTGGGTTGCGACGATTTTCTTTGTCTCATGTTTTATCATGTAGTCCAACACCATGTGACGATACGTTTCATGCAATTCTTTGTCACCATCCAGCTGTTCTGCCAGAGCTCTTAACATACAGTTTCCATCTGCTTTTATGCCCACAATTCTTAAATCCTCCGTCCCTTCCTCCTACCCCTCCTCTGTCCCTTCCTTCTACCCTTCTGCTCCTTCCTCCTACCCTTTGCCTCCTCCTACCCTTCTCCTCCTTCCCCTCCTCCGTCCCTTCCTCCTCCCCTTCTCCTCCTTCCCCTCCTCCTCCTCTTCTCTTCCTCCTCCGCGTCCTGCCTCCCCCCTTGCTCTGCCACCTCCCCGTGTTTGGGGTTAGAACACTGAATTCTTGATTAAAATTATGCATATTGAAAGCTTGCAAAAATAACAGACGCCGGTGTATCTCTTGAGATCTCTCTTAGGAATAAATCTTCTTGAAAGAAATTACACACTAAACCTTTGTACAGATCCCCAGAAACTGACCCAAATCTCACCAATCAGCCATGGAGATTAATTTCTTGAAAGATATCGTTTACGAATGTTTGAAAATTTAAGAAACTGTGGTCGCGATTGCGAATAAAGTGGGACCCATGCTAATACAAAAACGTGGTTTTATGACAGATTTGTACTTGTTCGAAAGCAATAGATGTGTATAGTGGATTTTATAGCCTGGAAACAATTTCAAGACTCATTGGCAATATGGACCATGAATTAATTTCGATTTTCCTATTTTTGGACCATGAATTAATTTAGTTTAATTTCATTCTTCAAATCAATATCTACCTAAATATGGAAATGATCTCGGTGTGCTTGATCCTCTTTCTTTAACATCTTTTCAATACTCCTTTAAACATGTCCAATATATTCTAATTGATGAAAGGAGTTTTATCGACCCAAACTTGCTCGGTAAAGTTGATTGCCGTGCCCAAACTTTCTCGGTAAAATTGACTACTGCCTTCAGGAAGCTTTCCCTTGTTCCAAAACATTTGCTTTCGGGAATAGGTCTATCATCCTCATTGGCGACCTTCACCAACTTCCACCTATCATGGACATACCTCTATTTTCCAACAATTCCTACGAGGCTAACGTATGGAAAGGCTTCACGACAACCATCTCCCTCAATGTAATCTTCAAGCAACATGGTTCCAGTTCTGCACAAGCATCATTTTGGAACTTATTACTCAACATTCATACTTCTCTCCCTCTCTTTCAAGATTGGGAGATCCTTCTGTCAGGAACGCATTCCTACCTTTCTGAACAAGAAATCATTGAGTTCAAAGATGACCCCCATCTTTTTGCTAAAAACGGCCTGGTCAACAACCACAACCTTCAAATATTAAAGTCCCTTAACTCTCATATGGCTAGATCAATCCCTCTAACCATCAGACATGATGACTTCAGAGAGGCTGATGATGATCAATTGCGACACAAAGTTGTTTGAATCAACCAAAAATTCATGCTTTCTGCAAACTTGTCGGTGGAAACATGAATTTTCAATAGTGTTATTGGCTCTGTCATTGGCATAGTCAACGAATGCTCCTCTGATTCCTCCTGGTTTTCTTGTATTTGTTGTCGTTAGATTTGATCGATACTCACATCCTCCTTGGGATGCAAACAACCCCTTCCATGTTCTTGTACCTCCATTTTCCAAAGGTAATTGAGGACAACTACTTCTTTAAATGGCATGGGCATTTTCAACCCACAAATATCAAGGGCTTACTCTGCAGTGAACCACTATTGACATAGGAGGAATATAAAGACAAGGCCTAACCTTCACGACTATATTGTGAGTTCCCTCATTGTCGGCCCTTCGTACCTCTCCTCCTTTTTCATTCAACCGCTATAGAAAAAAGTCCTTCGCACCTCTACTTCAGTCACTCTTAATAGAGGAATCTTACCTTCTATCCCTTCCTTCATCTCTCCTCTCTTGGACTCATATTTTGTTGCTCATTTCTCATTTCACCATGTTCATCCAGTTATTATATACCCACATGCATTTATGTTAGTCTTTCCTTACATATTTAACTTTCCTTCTGCTCGCATTCGCCTCATACTTTTGGCGTTTTCATCGCACACCCCACGTGGAACCCCAATCCCCTCCGTCAATACACATAATTGTGTGTATCTATCAAACCCTGGATTTTTAATCACACAGAAATAAGAAATATGTGTATCCATCAAAACCAGGATTCTTAATCAAAGAAACAGGTCCGCATAAATGGAGTTTAGCAGAATATTATTGAGAAGCCTCAACGGCGACAGCCCGTGTCCCCCTTTGACTAAATAATTTGTGCGTAATCGAATTTCCGCCGACGCAATCTTTGGTTTCACACTGCGTTTCATTTTTCTTTTCCGTAATCCGTTTTAATTAGGAATTGATCTCAAAGGTGTAAGTCCTTCAGCCAGGGTATGGAAGGAATTTTTTTTTTTTAATTTAAATATGTCAAAAAAATTAGATAAATTTTCGTTTGGCATTTAAATCCAGTCTCATTCCTAGTAGAAACTCAAATAATACAGAAAAAATCTCGAAAGAGACATCCTCATTATAAAAATATTTAGACATTATCAACAACACAAATCTTGACAATCTATCAAATTTTTTATGTAAATTATTGATGGTGTCTTCACAACCATTCCAGACAAAATTTGGATGACCTGGTTTCCAAATGTCTTCTACAAGGTTGTAAATATGTTCATAATTTATTTGAAGATGAAATTAAGAATAATTAATTCGGACGCCTCTTTAAAAATCTGTATTTTAAAAATCTTAATAGAGTTATTTGTCGGCCTGGAATTTCAATAAAAATTTGTTGACGGCTAGTTATCTTATGTGGTTTTAAATTGCAATTTTTTACGTACAAAGTCGTTTCATTTCTTGATATATTTATTTGTGGGTTTTGTATTTTCACAAATTATATCTATATTTCATACTGAAAAAAATATAGGGTGTATTAAATTACCAGCTGGCTTCAATTTTTTAACCGTTCTTCTAGTTCTACGATCAAAAATACAAAAAACTGCCTAGAGATCGTCAATTTCCAGTGGGGGTCATATGTAATCACGTAATGTTCACGTCATGATTGCGTAATCAGGATAAATTCGTGAACAGTCGAGAATTTTCTTCGTTTGCTTTTTTAATTTACAGTCGACAATTTTGAGATAAGAAAAATAACAGAGAGTAATGCGGCCGGTCCATTCGTATCAGTGCATAAATACCAATTACTGTGCTTTAGCTATGTCGGAGTACACGCTGAGATCTCAGCGTATTGCAGTCTTTTGGGCTTCTCAATTGGCATATTTTCTGCCTGGAATACTATTTACAGTGCGCTCCATGACTTGACAGTTCTTGCCCTTTGCTGCATCTGTTTACAGTATGGATGAAAGCACAAGCAGCGGCACAGTGGCCATGAAACGGTGGATTTGCTTCATTGCAGCAGTATGGCTGCAGTCCATCAATGGCACTAACTTTGTGTTTTCTAACTATTCTTCGGATCTCAAGAATGTTTTGGGTATTAACCAAATCAAACTCAACAGTTTGGCGGTGGCCTCTGATCTTGGAAAAATCATGGGGTGGGTTTCTGGAATGGTGTGCATGATTCTTCCAACTTGGGCTGTGCTCACCATTGCCGTGAGCTTGGGAATAGTGGGATATGGTGTTCAGTGGCTCATGTTGACTCATATTATTCATCCTTTGGCTTACTGGCAGGTTATTTTCTATGCTTGGAACTGTACAATTTTCACTGTAAAAATATAGTAAAAAAATCTTTTTCTGAAGTCTTGGAGTTGTTATTCATGATTATGGTTGTATATTATTGATGCAGGTATATATTTTGTGCTTCCTTGGTGGCAATAGTATCTGCTGGCTGAATACAGTGAGCTTCAGGGCAGCCATAGAAAACTTTCCCAGCAATAGAGGAATTGCTTCTGGCTTAACCACAAGCTATTCTGGACTCAGTGCTGTTATCTATGCTGGTCTTTCATCAATTCTTAGCAAAGGACACTCTTCATCATACTTACTGTTGAACTGTATAGTTCCTACTATAGTTTCCACAATTTCTGGATTTCTCCTCCATGTTTTTCAGTCAAAAAAGGCCAACGAAGAAGATAAGTCAGATAAGAGAAACATGATTATTTTCACTGGGATTGCCTTTGCCACTGCCCTGTATTCCATACTTATAGAATTCTTACCCCACAAAAATCATGGCCCTAGTGAGGGAATTTACATGTCTGTGTTGTTTATACTCATGATTTTCCCTCTCTGCATACCATTAAAGTTAGCCCTTAGCCATACCAGTACTACAAAGGTAACCAAGTTTTTCTCAACTCCAAAAGCGTCCCCACAAATCTGCATGATACAAGATAACCAACAAAAAAGTAGGGCAGAACAAAATTCCTACATCCATGGCACTTCTGAGATAAGTTTTAACAGTAATGAAGAAACCCAACAATGTTCCAGAAGTCTTGATATAGAACCAGAACGCCAGCAGTTTGTTTCGAAGAAATCAGTTCCAGCCTTGGGAAAAGAGCATGGCATACTGGAGCTTTTCTCAAGCATAGATTTCTGGTTATATTACTTTGTATACATCTGTGGCGGAACAGTTGGCTTAGTGTATATAAACAACTTGGGGCAGATTCTGCAGTCTCTCGGATACACCAAAACACCGATTCTAGTGTCTCTCGTTTCCTCCTTTGGATTTTTTGGGCGAATCGCTTCTGGTTTTCCTGATTACATTCAGGTATTAGTCATTTCTTCCTCTCACCAACATGGTAAATACAAATTCATGAAAACATTTAAATTTTTTTTTCTTAATTTGAAATAGCAATTGAGGGTGATGAAACATTGGCGGGCGTTGCCTCGGCCAGCATGGATAGGATTCTGGATGGTACCCATGACTGTGTCATTCTTGACGCTTGCACTGCTGAATCCGAGAGACAAGAGCGTGCTGTATTTGAGCACCGCCATTGTTGGGAGTTCAACAGGAGCAATCACCACCTTAGCCATTCCTATTTCTTCGGAGCTGTTTGGGCTGGAACGTTTTGCCGTCAATCACAACATTCTCATAACCAACATTGGATTCGGCTCTCTTATTTTTGGTGAAATTGCAGGAGTAATTTATGGCGAATCTGATCAAGGACGGCATGTGTGTATGGGAAAACAGTGTTACGAAAAAACGTTTATGTTGTGGGCATGCGTGTGCTCTTTTGGAATCATTCTGTGCATCATTCTCTCTCTCAGAACACGTGACTTGTATCAGTCCATTCATGCACACCGCCAAAATCACAATTAACTATACCTATTACCATCTATATACTTTTTTCGCTTTATAAGAACTTAAACTCTTTCCTACCAGGAATCTAGTCACAATTATTTACTTAGCCATACAAATCTGTATCAAGATATGCCCAGTTCATATTATATTTTTTGTTAACAGAGATACCAAGTCGAAAAGAAAATTTATTATAAAAAAGACTGTTTATTTGTCTGTATATATATATATAAATTTTCAATCATAATTTAATCACTTCATCACTCAACAATAAATAATCCACGTGTCCACCGTCCAAAAAATTGCCAAAGGAAAGAGTACAAATAGACAGATTTCCATAAACCTGCTTGTTTCTTCTTTGTATCTCAACCCATAGAAACAAGAAAAAAAAAAGAGTAGAAAACACTATTCTTCGTGATATAACGTAGATTATAAATATTTAATAAAGCTATACATTGTCTTTTTCAGTATAAATAGTGGAAAGATATATGTATAAAAACCTCATATACTTTAAAGACTTTATTGCTAATTACACTGAAGGCATTCCTCCTATGGGAAAGGCTTTTGCGGATGTTTTTGCGACTATATTAATTTTGACAGTTTGACGGCCGTCTGCACGTTTTCACGTTTTCTAGCAGTTTTTACTTTTTAAAACTGTTTTAAAGTTGTTTTCGTTGTTTTTGTGGTAGTTGCATGTTTTCCTCTTCAGACTTTGGTAAATGTTTGCATTGTGTTGTTTCTTATACAGTATTTTGCATGGAAAGTATTCATGCGCTTTGTTCATTTTTAGGCTGCCCTTTTACGCAGTTTAGTACACACGATTAATACGAACCCTTCAAATGCCATAATTTAGACCCCTTCTCCCCTGTTTTGTCTTCATTCACTTCTGTGCATTAGATATGGCTTCCTGTTCTGCGGCCGCACAAAACCAGACTCAACTAGAATACGTTTTTGACCAATTCTAATCATACTCTACCTCTAAATCTGCATTCAATAAGGCTCCTTATGATGTTTTCTTTAACCATTGCGGATTTAATGTTAAACACAAACTCGCAGTTTGAAGGAGCTGGACAAGGCGAGGAATAATGTTTCCATCGATCACTGCCTATAGAACAAGAAAATATTACTAATTAGCAAACCTCAAACATAGAAAAATATAGATTCATAGAAATAAAAAATAAGAGATCTAGTGGAAGACCTGAATCTGTTCTTTGTTACCTGCAGTAATGTTTGAGATGGTCCAACATGCTTCCTTCTTAATACTCTTCTTGTAATTATGGGTCAAGAGAGCTAAGAGGCAAGTGAGTGCTTGGTTGTTGATGATATACTGGAAATCAATGACCCACCATAAAAACAATCAAAGAAATGACCTATTAACATCATGCAGAAACAATTAAATAATCTTGTTAAATATTTAAACAAAATGCCAAGATAGACTGATACCTGAGTTTTTACATCATCACCAGCTACAATATTGCCCATTGTTCTGAGTGCTAGTAATGCATCACTGCGCTTTTGAGGCTTCGAAGCCATGCTTGATCTGTTACAATAATCCTGCTTAAGGCCTCATTGATACAGAATGTCAATAATCAAACAAATGGATATAAACACAATATTCAATGGGTCTAGACCTCTCATGATGGGATTCGTTTTCCTTAAACAACTTGCACACTAAAACATTGAAAAAAAAAAAAAAACCCCAATTTATAAAAAACAGTTAAAGAAAAGAGAAACGACGTGAGCCCATTAATGCAATTTTTGTGAAACGCAAATTCAATATCGCGTTCCGCTTATGGGAAAGGCTCTTGTGGACGTTTCTATGACTATATTAATTTTGACAGTTTGACGGCCGTCTACACATTTTCATGTTTTCCAACAGTTTTTACGTTTTGAAACTGTTTTAAAGTTGTTTTCACTATTTTTGCGGCAGTTGCATGTTTTCCTCTTCAGACTTTGGCGAATGTTTGCATTGTGTTGTTTCTTATCCAGTCTTTGGACAGGATTATTTTGCACGGAAAGTATTCACACGCTTTGTTCATTTTTAGGCTACCCTTTTACGTGGTTTAGTACACACGATTACTATGAACCCTTTGTCTGCCATAATTTAGACCCCTTCTCCCTTGTTTTGTCTTCGTTCACTTCTGTGCATTAGATATGGCTTCCTGTTCCGTGGCGGCACAAAACCAGACTCAGCTAGAATATGTTTTTGACCAATTCTAGTCATACTCTACCATCGTGAATTTAATGTTAAACACAAACTCATGGTTTGAAGGAGCTAGACAAGGGGAGGAATGATATTTCCATCGATCACTGCCTTTAGAACAAGAAAATATTACTAATTAGCAAACCTCAAACATAGAAAAATATAGATTCATAGAAATAAAAAATAAGACATCTAGTGGAAGACCTGAATCTGTTCTTTGTTGCCTGCAATAATGTTTGAGATGGTCCAACATGCTTCCTTCTTAATACTCTTCTTGTAATTATGGGTCAAGAGAGCTAAGAAGCAAGGGAGTGCTTAGTTGTTGATGATATACTGGAAATCAATGACCCACCATAAAAACAATCAAAGAAATGACCTATTAACATCATGCAGAAACAATTAAATAATCTTGTTAAATATTTAAACAAAATGCCAAGATAGACTGATACCTGAGTTTTTACATCATCACCAACTACAATATTGCCCACTGTTCTGATCAGTGCTAGTAATGCATCACTGCCCTTTTGAGGCTTCGAAGCCATGCTTGATCTGTTACAATAATCCTGCTTAAGGCCTCATTGATACAGAATGTCAATAATGAAACAAATGGATATAAACACAATATTCAAGCGGTCTGCACCTCTCGTGATGGGATTCGTTTGCATTAAACAAAGCACACTAAAACATTAAAAAACAAAAAAAATCCCAATTTATCAAAAATAGTTAAAGAAAAGAGAAACAACGTGAGCCTATTAATGTAATTTTTGTGAAATGTAAATTCAACCTCACGTTCCCCATATGGGAAAGGCTCTTGTGGACATTTTTGTGACTATATTAATTTTTATGGATTGATGGTCATCTACACGTTTTCACTTTTTCTGGCAGTTTTTACTTTTTGAAACTGTTTTTAAGTTGTTTTCACTATTTTTGTGGAAGTTGCATGTTTTCCTCTTCAGACTTTGGTGAATGTTTGCATTGTGTTGTTTCTTATCCAGTCTTTGGACAGGATTATTTTGCATGGAAGTTATTCGTGCACTTTGTTCATTTTTAGGCTGCCCTTTTATGCGGTTTAGTACACACGATTACTACGAACCCTTCGTCTGCCATAATTTAGACACCTTCTCCCCTGTTTTATCTTCGTTCACTTCTGTGCATTAGATATGGCTTCTTGTTCCACAGCCGCAAAAAACCAGACTCAGCTAGAATATGTTTTTGACCAATTCTAATCATACTCTACCTCTAAATCTGCATTCAATAAGGCTCCTTATGATTTTTTCTTTAACCATCGCGAATTTAATGTTAAACACAAAATCGCAGTTTGAAGGAGCTGGAAAAGGGGGGAATGATGTTTCCATTGATCACTTCCTGTAGATTAAGAAAATATTACTAATTAGCAAACCTCAAACATATAAAAATATAGATACATAGAAATAAAAAATAATACATCTAGTGGAAGACCTGAATTTGTTCTTTATTGCTTGCAGTAATGTTTGAGATGGTCCAACATGCTTCCTTCTTAATACTCTTCTTGTGATTATGGGTCAAGAGAGATAAGAGGTAAGGGAGTGCTTGGTTGTTGATGATATACTGGAAATCAATGACCCACCATAAAAACAATCAAAGAAATGACCTATTAACATCATGCAGAAACAATTAAATAATCTTGTTAAATATTTAAACAAAATGCCAAGATAGACTGATACCTAAGTCTGTACATCATCACTAGCTATAATATTGCCCACTGTTCTGAGTGCTACTAATGCATCACTGCCCTTGTGAGGCTTCGAAGCCATGCTTGATCTGATACAATAATCCCTCTTAAGGCGTCATTGATACAGAATGTCAATAATCAAACAAATGAATATAAACACAATATTCAATGGGTATGGACCTCTCGTGATGGGATTCCTTTGCCTTAAACAAAGCACACTAAAACATTAAAAAATAAAAAAACCCCAATTTATCAAAAATAGTTAAAGAAAAGAGAAACGACATGAGCCCATTTATGTAATTTTTGTGAAACACAAATTCAACCTCACATTCCCCATATGGGAAAGGCTCTTGTGGACGTTTCTATGACTATATTAATTTTGGCGGTTTGACAGATGTCTACACGTTTTCACATTTTCTGGCAGTTTTTACTTTTTGAAACTATTTTTAAGTTGTTTTCACTATTTTTGCGGTAGTTGCATGTTTTCCTCTTTAGACTTTGGCGAATGTTTGCATTGTGTTGTTTCTTATCCAGTCTTTGGACATGATTATCTTGCACGGAAAGTATTCACGCACTTTGTTCATTTTTAGGCTTCCCTTTTACGTGGTTTAGTACACACGATTACTACAAACCCTTCGTTTGCCATAATTTAGACCCCTTCTCCCCTATTTTGTCTTCGTTCACTTATGTGCATTAGATATGGGTTCCTGTTCCGCAGCCGTACAAAACCAGACTCAGCTAGAATATGTTTTTGACCAATTTGAATCATACTCTGCCTTTAAATCTACATTCAATAAGGCTCCTTATGATGTTTTCTTTAACCATTGTAGATTTAATGTAAAACAAAAACTCGCCAACACTATCTTCCATAGTTGGGAAACTCTTCTCAACGGCTGAGCTTAACTTGCACGATAAGGATGGATAAGGATGCACGATCTCCTTTGTGATATGGGATGAGAAATTGCATATATGCACTCACCATACCAGGTTCAAGATGCAGCTTAGATTCTGGAAATTCAAAATAAAATCTCAGGTGAGATTAATATGTGCACCCACCCACAAGAAACTGTAGAGTTCAAATATTTAGCTGGATAATCAACTTTCTTGTATTGCTTGTTGTCAATTGGGTAAGTTTGAAACTCTGAGAATTGGCAGTCCCCTATTGTCAAGCGTGCCAACTTCCATTGGAAACTTGGAAAGGTTGAAAAGACTAGATCTCACATGTGATACCATATTAGTTCTTAAACCTTGCATTCTCTCTTTACTGATATTAAAAGTTGCAGAAGTTGAATTTTATTATCATGTCAGTATTTATTCATGTTTATTGACAAAATGTTTTACAAATAGTACAATTTGCAGGAATTCTATGGCGTTACAGAATCTTTCAGTGACGCGATGGGAAAATTATTCACATTGCCTGTGTTTTATGCCACAATCTTTGAAGTCATCTTTTTTGTGGTTCCAAGAAGAAAAAGAGACTGAAAAGGAGCAAATTGTGAAGGTGTACTCATAAGCGAGTTCCTGCATGTACATCGGCCTCCTGCAAAACAAGTTTATATACATAACTATTGGCAGAAATGGTTTTTCGCGTTCTATAAAGGACTACTTAAATCCTAAATTTAAACAATGAAAAACAATGTTCATGACCGACGAGTTGTGGATGACTTCTTGATTATTTAACATTTCACTTTATTTTTAGATTTTATTTTATGAATATTTTTCTACAAATAAAATAAAATAGTTTAATTTTATTATTATTATTGGTAGTGGATTATTAATTTCTTTTAACTATGCACAACATAATTTTTTTTTTATTATTGGTAAATAGTTTTTTGAAAGGGACTATACCCTTGTGAACAAAAGAAGGCCTAGAAGCCAGAATAGGAATGAGAATCATTACAAAAAGGATCAAGATCCATATGAGACATAGAAACCCAATGTAACCAAAGAGCAGTTACCCCAAAACAACAAACCAGTTAGAACACTATAGAAGAGCAACCAAAAAATAACAAACAAACAACAAAAATTACGAAGGAGTACATCAAGAATATCCATAATTACTTCTTGGTGGCTTTGTCGATTCTGGATTTGATATTCTGCCAAGAGGTGAACATAGCCAATGTCATCATATGAGTAGAGTCAGTAACATCCAGCTGTTCAATGGTTTGTTTGCTTTCCTTTTCCGTGCCCTAAAGAGTTGCTGGAATTCCACTGAGATTAGAGACGCTGTGGACATGCTGCTCAATAAATTCTTCAATTACACTAAAAAGAGCCATATTATGGTCATGGCGAGTCTTGGCTTTCCCTAGACGGTTGTCCAAGGAGTTTAATTTTTTATAGATTTCTTTAACCTGTTTATTATCAATATCAATCTCCTCTTCCTTCTTCCTCTTACCTTTTTGCTTTGCCAAGTTTTTAACCTCTTCTTTCAACAGCAACATGTCAGCTTCTAAGGCTTCTAGCGTTTTTGTGGAGTTCTCAATGTGTGCCTCCTGTGAACCAGTACTTCTAATGTGCAGGAGGTTATGAGAAATTTCCAAGTCCTGAGGAGCATTCCCCGAAACACGGGTATCAAGGTTCAGTCTTTTAGAAGACCTAGTAACAGGTCTGGTCGAAGTGGAAGCTAAGTGGGTGGGAGCAGAGGTGGGGTGGTGATTGAGGGAGCTGAGAAGGAGGGCAGAGGGGTGATAGCAGCGGTGATGAGGACAGAAGGAGAAGAGATGGGGGTAGCGGCAACGGTGCTGGGCAGAGGAGGAACATAGACAGGGGAGGAAGGGATGTTGGGAGACCTAAGAAGAAAAAGCTTATGCAACAAGAAGATGAGACCCTGATGCAGAGGGACCGCACTATGCACAACATAATTATTATCACAAGATGGATATTTATATTGAAGTGTTATGTAATGATATTTTGTATAGTTGTAATGTTTTTGAATCTCTTTACTTTTAATTATGTCAAAGGCATTCCCCCTATGGGAAAGGCTTTGCGGACGTATCTGCCATTGAATTAAATTTGACATTTTGATGGTCGTCTGGATGTTTTTGTGTTTTTAACAGTTTTTTTGGGTGTTTTCTCTTTTTTTGGCTATTTTAAACAGTTTCTTTTTTATTTTAAAGAAAAAAAATGAAAAAGACTACAAAAATCTAGCACAAACAAGTAATATCTTACCTTGTTGAAAATGATTCAAAAGCTCTACAAATTTAGTAGCTCAGGGCTAGAATTTCTAGAATAGTTGCAAATAAAAGTTCGAGTCCATTAAATACACACAAAAACTGCTCAATTATTAATTATAATTTTGATATTGTATGTTGTTATGAGATTTGAAAACTCAAAACCTTGACACTATTTTAGATTCGACGAACGCATGGTGTTCAAGAATCTCAAAACAAATAAATATCATTGCAGAACGCTTATTCCACTGAATTGTTCTTCACATAAGATACATAAGGAGAATTACCAGTACTTAAAAGGGATAATGTCCTCAAGTAGCGATGTCTAGGTTAATGAAATGATGTGTTTTGTTAATTTTCAACAGTTTTATGGAATTTCAACATGTATGTAGAATTGAACCAAAGGCGAGAGTGTAAGTCAATATGAGGATTGAACCTGCTTAGTACTTGGGAATCGATATTATATTTACTGTGTTCCTTTGATAATCCAAGGGGGGGGGGAAAGCATGCACCAGGCACTAGATTTAATTGCACCTCTAATTTTCTATTCAAACCATACATTTTTTACTACAGGCACAACACAGGGTTTTTCGTGCTTGGTTCAAATTGGTGACTTAATTTGATAGTTAAGTAGCGGATGAAATGCCTGACTTAATTTGGATCCCCACAAGTTCCGTACAACATCCAATGGTAGGCCAGGGCTCCTATGTTCATGGAGATAGCGCTGACCCGTGGATGTTTGTCAGTAAACCTATCACACGTGGGTACAGAAAAATAAGTTTTTAATTACACCAAAGGCATTCCCCCTATGGGAAAGGCTTTGCAGATGTTTTTGTGACTGAATTAAATTTGAATTTTTGAAGGTTGTTTGGACGTTTTTGCATTTTTAATAGTTTTTTTGGTGTTTTCTCTTTTTTTGGCTATTTTAAACAGTTTCTTTTTCATTTTTTTTGTTGGCCAATTGTCCGGGTCGATAAAATTCTAGGTATTTGAATTGTTGAATGTTCATATTCCTATGGCATAAGGGCGTGCAGATATGAGAAATGTGGCATTCGGTGAAGGTTTAGATTTGGCTGTGAAGAGCACGTTGGTGGTTTGGCCTGGAGATATAAGAACAAAATCGGTTTGAAAAGGCTTAACATACACAACATCTTCTTCCACCATAGTCACCGTGTGGTTAACAATTGCAAAGAACAACTCGTTGTTAAGGGCAACATTGATTATGCGAAGTAGCTAAGTTTTCCAGGGGTCACCCTCAACTTAAATGTATCTGTACAAACACCCAAATGCCTATATTTATACAAAACATTCAATGTAACCATCTCATTATTATATAAATGAAAATTTACAAATTTTTCCCGACTCACCATTTTTAGAGCAGTCTGACTAAATGCCTCAACGAAATTTGGTGTTGTGCACTGTACAGATTGCAGAATATGGATAAAATTCATACTAATTAAAATTAATCCACAAAATTCTTACATGACTTCACTTCGAGGGTGGCAGATGAGGACCCGATGCCTGGGTAGTGCACCGATAGGATATTGACACTGTGAGGCTTTTATCAACAGAAACCACATAATAAATTGAAGATTAGGGCTACCAAAGTTAAATTCCTCTATTGGTGCAATAACTCCTGGTGGTCACACCCACTGTAATTAATGAATCCTACCATAGGGTTGAGCGGGAAATCTTTTGAATTTAAATTTGAATGTATTCACTAAGAAAACCTATAAATAAGGGTCAAGAGCCCAAGGATAAGAATAGAGGTAGAAAGTATGTACTTTTGTGTGCTGGTTTGTGCAGAGCATGCCTACAAAATCAAGAAAATGTTGAATCAGCAATAGAATATCTTATGTGTTTTTGTTAATTACCAAAGTGTCTGTTAGGCATCTAGATTTCCTTGCATAGTCTCCATTAGAATGGATTAGAACTCCCAATGATGTTTGTATCTTACTTGAATGGTTTGTAAATGGTAGCATGAAGGATAATGAATAGCTCCTCTTTGGAGACTTCATTAAGGGCATGAGTCCCTTTCTACTGTAGAAAAAAAGACATTTGGCTTCTTGTGCTTTGGGTGAGAACTTATGGCACAAGCTTTAAGTGAAATGCCGCTACACAAGGCTATAAATTTTGGGGTATGTGCTTGGGAGTGCACACCCTCCTAGGTTAACATGATAGAGAGGAATACCCAACATGAGATCTAAGTCTATGTTACAAGTTGTTCTAAGGTATTACTGACAGAAGACTTTCTATGATATTCTGAGGCTATTATGGGGAGGATTCAAAAAAATTTCATAAGTTCTTTTATTCCAGATGATTCAAATAATATTTAAGTAAACAATATGTTGGATAAGGATCCCCAAGAAAGCCCATTCCCGTGAATCACTGCCTTTCTTGGCAGAGATGCCAAAATAACTGGAAATAATCTTGAAAAGTCTATTGCAAATTGAATACAATGTAGTGCCAACCAGGTTTAAACTTAAACATCTATTTCCACATAATAAAGGCAAACATAGATTATTTCATGAGTAATGTGTCCAAGCTATGTTCTCTGTAGGCATGCAGGAACATTTTCTACAATAAACCAAGAAGAACAAATGCATAAACAAAAATTTTCTTTGATAATGTTTAATGAAAGCTAATATTAAAAAATGTCTTAAAAGTTAAAGGTTAGTTCATGTCAAAACAAAATGTAATGCAGAAGATGATGAACAGTAAAAGCAAGTAAACGGTGAACAGGAAAACCAAGCAATATACTTGAGGTGCATCGAATAAGTATCTCTTTGTCAAGAAATGGCATTGTATAGTCACAGAAGATGATGAATGGTAAAAGAAAGTAAAGGGGTGAACATGAAAATCAAGAAAAATAATTAAGGGAAGGTGCATTGAATAAGTATTTCTTCATGAAGAAATGGCATTATACAATCACATAACAGGTACATGTGGTAGATCTATGAAGTAACTCCTAGAATTTCAAATTTAAGCTATCCAAAATATTTTTCTATCGCACCCACACCAAATTTTATAGAGATTCAAGTTAGCATTGCATCATATCAACATACAATTTCCATTTTTAGAAATAGTGTGACCACTTACCAATGATTGACAGTTTTTTCTTTCTTTACCATTTGTTCTTTAGTGTCCCTGACTTCATAATAACACCAGAAAACCTGCAAAGATATCACTAAAACTTGGCACATCTCCTCTTTTTAAAAACTTTGATACGGGTATACTTAGTAAGGTTTTTCTTTTCTTTCTTTAATGCTTTTAAATTTTATTTTCCTGTGACATGGCAGAGAGTTCGACAAACATAGTCACATTTAGCTCCAAATCTATGATGTGTCAACTGACGGAATCTTTCACACCATTAAAAGTGATTCAAAATTTTCTACAATTCCGGGTGCCCCATGCGGTAGAAATGCCTTAAATGGTTATACATTAAAGTCTTTTACATCAAGATTTTTAATCACGCTAGAGTGTTTGATGGTCCATTACCTGTAGGCTACCGAGCACTTGACTAAAAACTGAGTTAGAAGCATCAAACATTGGAATCTTGTGAGTCTGTATGGATATTTGATTTCTCCACATGGAAACCTATTGTATTATGATAACATGGTAAATGGAAGTCTCTGGGACATCCTACACGGCGAGTACAATGATGCTACGCCCTTAACCTATTACTTGTATTAGGATATGGATAGCCAACTTGTGGCTTACCATATCATTTATACTTTCTTATGCTTAGTAGGTCGGCCTTGGTGATGGCCATAACATATAAATAGTATACATAGGGGATTGTAGGTAGTAATTCATCATCATTGGAGCATTTGAGTATTATTGTATGGTTTGGAAGTTGCCCCCTCGAAGTGGTGAAGCTATTCTAATTGCATATTGAGATCATTATTCTGGAATATTGTGTTATTTGGTGTTATATTTCTTCTCATGATCTGAATTATACAAGTAATTTCATTACAAGTGGTATCCGAGTTGCGATCTGGGCCAAAATTAGGGTGAAAAACCCTAATTTTTTTTTCCACCATATATTGTGAACCAAATCGAATTGGTGGGATATATTTTTACTAGAGTTGTGAAACATTTCAAGTAAGGTTCCCTGAAAATTTTAGAATTTTTTGATTTATTTTGAAAAAGTTATTACAAATTTAGGGTTTTTCATAAAATTGCTCCCTAGGGTGCAAATTGTGGAATTTTTTCAAATTCGTTAAATTTTCGGAAAGAAAAAAAAATTATTTGGGGTTTTTTATTTAAGTTTTTTTATATTTGGCCGAATTCTTATCAAAATCCAAAACCCTAAAATTTGACCTTGATCCCTACATCCTACTATTTTGGGGCATCATGGCGGGGCCTTCCATAAGGGGAAAAAAGAATCCCATCACTCTAGGTAAAATACCAGAAAAGGATGAGATAGAATTTGAGGATTTGGAGACAGAAGATATAACTACAAACTCCTCAGGGTTAGGGTTTACTTCGACAGACCATAAAGTAAGCCAACTTGAGTTTAACCTGAGAGACCTCGAATCTAGGGTGGCCAACAAAGAAGATGTGGATAGGATTGGACATAGATTGGAGGATTTCATGCAAAGATTTAGTACGCATATGATGGGTAATCATACTTATGTCAATCAAGGTGGATCCTCAGGTCAACATAATAGATATATGAGCCAGAGTGGATCTTCAAGTGTGCACAATCCAAATACGAGCACTTTGCAGGCCCATACTATGTTTCCAAAAGTGGAGATGTGCAAGTTTGATGGAAAGGATCCACTCAATTGGATCAACCAAATAGAGAATTTCTTTGAACTACATCAGATCCCATCAGGACAAAAGGTGACCATGACATCTTTGTACCTCGAACCTGACCAATTCATATGGTATCGATGGTTATGTGCTCAAAGGCAGAAGAGTGGTCTTAATGTCACATGGATAGTCTTCACTGAAGAGTTACAATTACACTACGGTTCTAGTGTGTTAGATAATTACTTCAACCAATTAACAAAGTTGACGCAGACATGACTGTTAAGGATTACATTCATCACTTCCAAAACCTTTCTCTGCAAGTGGAAAACATTACTGAAGAGAATCTGAATGACCTAATTCTTGGGGGTCTTAAGGATCACATTGAGCATGAGGTGCGTATGTTTAATCCTCATAAGGTTTTTGATCCAATGATTATGGCAAGAAGGGCAGAGGAGAATTTTTTTTCAAGTAGGAGACAACATTTCACTTTTACTAGAGATCGCACAACCTTGGCCCTAGCACTCCCTCAACTAGTTAGATTGACACCTCAACAAATTGAAGAAAAAAGAGAAAAAGGGTTATGTTTTAACTGTGACAGTAAATTTGGACCTGGACATAAATGTGTTGAAAAGAAGTTGTTGTACATTGATTGGCCTAGTGAAGATGAAGAGAATAATGAAGACGCAGAGTCAAAGGTCTTGGTTGAGCCAGAGGAGGAGTCAGGAGATCCTCAGCCAACGATTTCATGCCATGTAATTTTAGGTATTAGCACCCCCCAAACCCTAAAGGTGGTTGGATTCCTTAAAAAATAGAGGGTCACAGTGTTGATTGATTTAGGAAATACTCACAACTTTATCCATCATAAGTTAGCAGTGTGCCTAAACTGTTTCATTATCCAGCTCTTGAATGTCAAGTTATGATTACTGATGGAGGTACTGTTACTTGTTTTGGAAAATGCCATAGCATTAATCTTTCCATGGGATATTACATACTTAATAGTCCCATGTATGCATTTTCTATGGGAGGAGCAGACATTATGTTAGGGGTTCAATGGCTTACCACTTTGGGAACCATTGAGATGAACTTCCAATACTTGTTCATGCGATTTCACTCTGAAGGAAGGACTTTTGAGCTAAGAGGCTTAAGAGAAAAGTCTCCACAAATAGAAAGTTCTCATCAAATGCACAAAATTCTAAAAAAGGGTGCAGAGGGATTTGTGGCACAACTCTTTTCATTGGAGGCTCATCATTCTAAGGACATTATACCATCAGATATGCAAGCAGTGTTGGATGCACACTCTATTGTATTTGAAAATATACCAAAGGGCTAACCTCCAAAGAGAGATCATGATCATGCTATTCATTTATTACCAGGAAGTCAACCACCTAACATCAAACCTTATAGGTACCCATATGTGCAAAAGAGTGAAATCGATAAGATTGTACAAGAGATGCTGGAAGCAGGAATCATCCACCATAGTCAGAGTGTTTATTCTTCTCCAGTAGTGATGGTATGGAAGAAAGATGACATGTGGCGCATGTGTCCTGATTATAGGGAACTTAATAAGTACACAATCAAAGATAAGTTTCCTATTCCTATTATTGATGATTTGCTTGATGAATTACATGGTGCTGTTTATTTTACAAAGCTTGATCTTCATTTGGGATACCACCAAATCAGAATCAAGGATGAGGATGTTCATAAAACCACCTTTTAGACACATGAATGCCATTATGAATTCCTCGTAATGCCTTTTGGACTCACAAATGCACCTTCTACATTTCAAAGTTTGATGAATTCTATTTTTAAGTCATTCCTATGGAAGTTTGTCTTAGTGTTTTTCGATGATATATTAATTTATAGAAAAACATGGGAGGAACATTTGCATCATGTAAATAATGTTTTGGAAACCCTTGAGCAACATCAACTTTATGCAAAGCCCTCTATGTGTTCTTTTGGACTCAAGGAGGTTGAACATTTGGCTCACATTGTTTCTCATGAAGGGGTTAAAGTGGATCCTAATAAGATCAAAGCCATGATGGAGTGGAAGGTTCCAAAAACCCTAAAGAATCTACGAGGATTTTTGGGGCTTACAGGTTATTACCGGGGATTGTAAGGCATTATGGAATTATAGCTACACCTTTCAAAAATTTATTAAAGAAGGATTACTTCCATTGGAGTGAGGATGCAACCAAATAATTCGAGAAACTAAAGGAGGCCGTGTGCACCACTCTAGTATTTGCTACTCTAGATTTTTCCAAAACATTCATTGTTGAATGTGATGCATCAGGGGTGGGTATGGGGGTAGTTCTCATGCAAGAAGGCCATATTATTACCTTCTTGAGCCGTCAATTCAAAGGTAATAATATTTCCAAGCTGACTTATGAGAAGGAAATGCTAGCCATACTTCATGTAGTAAAGCAATGGAGACCATATCTCATAGGAAGACACTTTAAAGTGAAGACAGATCATGATAGTCTGAAATACTTCTTGGAGTAAGCATTTATCATCTGAAGAACAACAAAAATGGGTCTCCAAGATGTTGGGATATGATTTTGAGATTATCTATAAGAAAGGGAAGGAGAATGTAGTGGCAGATGCACTCAAGGAAAGATGAGTCAATAGCAGCCTTGTTATGTATCATATCCATATTACAGGAAGATTGGATAGATGAGGCAAGGTCTGAATGGAGAAATGACGCAATACACAAAACCTCATTCATCATCTCCAGAATGATCCAAGCATGTCTAAATAATTTGGATTGAAAGGGGATGCTTTATGGTATAAAGATAGACTATACCTATGTAAGAACTCCACTCTTAAAAATAGGATTCTATCTGAGCTTCACTCTTCTCCAGTAGGGGGCACTCTGGATTCTTGAAAACTTATCATAAGATCAAACAAGATTTCTTCAAGGAAGGGCTCAAAGGGGATTTACAAAAATTTGTGTCAGAATGCATGGCTTGTCAGCAAAATAAGGGTGAAACATATTAAGACTCCCTAGGTCTTCTACAACCTCTATCTATTCCTAGCTAGCGGTGGGAAGAGGTTTCCATGGATTTGATCACAGGATTGCCAAATCTAGAAGGAAAAAATGTCATCATGGTTGTGGTGGATATACTCACCAAATATGGCTCATTTTTGTGCCTTGTCACACCCATTTGCTTCAAGCACAGTAGCAACAACCTTCATGGAAACAGTTCAAAAGCTACATGGGACACCAAAGATTATAGTAAGTGATTGTGACCCTATATTTACTAGTAATTTTAGAGATTGATTTATTATCATGTTTGGGTACTCAGATAGCTCATAGCTCTTCTTATCATCCCCAGTCTAATGGGAAAACAGAAGTTGTAAATAAGTGTTTGGAAGGGATATCTTCGTTGCTTCTACTCAGATAAACAAGACAAGATGGGTCCAATGGCCACCACTTACCATAATGGTGGTATAACACTTCCTTCCATACTTCATCAAAAATGTCTCCTTTTTTGGCACTCTATGTGTACCATCCACCATCCATCACATCATCCTTGAGAGTACAACCATGACTTCAGAGTAATCAGAGGAACACATACAAGATCAACAGGAAGTACTCTCTAGTCTCATTGAAAACTTGGTCCATGGGACACAACTAACTGCATGAAACATCAAGTTGATTAACACATATGTTAAGGATGCTTTGATATTAGATGATTGCATTTTGTCAGTTATAACTGCAGCTGTATAAGGAAATGTCTTTGAAGATAGCAAAATAAAGATAACAAACGTTGTCACCGAAGTATTATTGTCTATATAAGTAATGCTATAGATTGGTACTATAGCATACAAATTGGAGTTACCTGCCAGAAACCACATACATCCTTGTCTTTCATGTTTCCTTTTTAAAGAAAGTTATTTCCTAGAAAATATCCAACCCGGATAAAGTGTTAAAAGAGCTTGGTGAAAAGTGGAGAATCATTTATGGAACCAAGATGGAGATTCATCCAGATTCACTTCAAGAGGCTACAGGATGAGAGTTATCACATGAGTATCTCATCAAGTGGAAGAACCTATCCGACAATGAGGATGCAACATGGGAGGATAAAGCGTACATACAGTAGCATCCACAAATGCTTCTCGACATTGAGAGTAGCAATGTTTGTTTGAAGGGGAAGGCATATTACGCCTTTGGCCTCGGGCGTGTATTGGGCTGTATGGTTGACTAATGGATATCACAGTCTTGTGACTTAATCATCATTAATATCTCTTTCTCTATTTGCATATCAGTAGTTAAAACTTGGTGATGGCCATAACGTAATAAGGTAGTATATAGAGGGCAGTGGGCAGTATTGGATCATCATAATATGAATTTCATTCATTATTGTAAGGTTGTGGAGGTTGCCCCCTCGAAGTGGCTTAATCATATTGAATTAGATAATGAGACCGATTAAATAATATTGTGTTCTTTGAAGTTATATTACTGCTACTAAAAGAATTTTACAAGCTAATTACAATAAAATAGGAAGATTGGCATACACACATTACACAAGACTTTCACCTACGAAAAATATCTAGATCAGGAAATACTACACTCTTCTTTAGTGCACTAACTCAACCGTCTACAATAAAATAACATACTTTAAAGTTCGGATTTACTCTAAGTGATCATGCAAGTATATGTATTACAATACATATATAAAACATGGGTACCAAAACCATTCGCTATATAAAACATGGGATAAAATCACCCAAAAACACCCATACATGATTCCTGAAATATGACCCATAAACCAATTGAAAATTACTCCATTCAGAGATGTACAGTCTACTTATGATTGTAAACCATGTAGACTGTACAATCATGAAAACCTTAAATACAACACATTTCTGACACATATTTCAGTATCCGACCATGCTTTCTTTCATATTGCTTGAATCGTCTCTCTTAATTTCTTATTTGTGGGTTATTGCCGTAGTTCAACATATGTTTTCTGTCATACTGTGATCTATGATTAAGATCATGCTATTAGCGATATAGTAATTTCATGTTACATATTTCGATTCTCTAAATTGAGTAGGCATTTCAGAGATATTTTGGCATCCTACGGATGTTTCCTGTTTTGGCAAGTACATTCTCGATGGCAGTGCTGGATTTTACAAGAATCAAAAAAATGAAGCATGGAATTGAAATATTAGGAAAATTGATCAAATATCAACCATAGTTACAAGGACTGACTGGTATGGGTACAAGGTAGACAGGGAAAGGTCTCTGTGTGTGTGTGTGTGTTGTATGTTGTATGTACTGTATGTATTACTGTATGTATGTATGCATTTTAATGTATATGTATGTGTGTTTGTATACATATACATATATAAAAGTAAGAAGAAAAAATATCATACAGTTATTGGTCTCATATAGCCTAACAAAAACATTAGGGTAACATTTTAGAGTGAAGATATTAGATGTTAACAAATGATGAGATGCAACATAGAATAATCTAGGGTCAAGAGCACAAAATATTTATAACAAAAAAAACTGAATATGCAAATCTCTATCAAGATCAGTACAAAAAGTCTCTGAGAAGCACTTTCTGATGCCAGGCAATGAGTCTCCGTGCAACACAAATTTTACCATTTGTAATTTGAGAAAATTCTCAGACTAAATGATATAACTTATGAAATCACATTTCAGATTAGTAATATAACCAATCAGATTTCAGATTGATAATATAACAATCAGAATGAGATATCCATATTCTGCAATTTGATATTCAATTATTCGATTTCAATGGTCAATGTTCTATTGTCATGGATATTATTTGAATTCAACCCTTTAAGAATGTTTAATAATCCTTAACATTGTGAATTATTCAACTGAAAATCTATAAAATGCGTATATTTTTTACTTTCTTGAATTTTCTATCATATTTGTCCCCAAAATCTAGGGGAAATATTTGCCATCCTGGAAACATGCCCCCCCATGTCCCTAAAATCTTGGAAGCTTAGAGAAACATACGAAATGTGACTTGGCTATTACTAGACATTATATAATATAATAGCCAATATAATAGATTTTGTTTGATTTTGTGCAAATAATATATAACAAAAGTTTTGCATTATTTGTATGAAGAAATGCACCATGGAAAAAGTTGGAATGTGAAGTCCTCATTTTAAAAATTTGCCTTTGTGCAGTAAAATACACATTTTCGACAAAATAAATAATCATTATTTCAGCTCACTCAACAAAATGAAAGTAAAGTACTGATTAATCAGGTTTATCTACATTTTAATACACACTTTAATACAATTGCAGAGAAATATAAGGTCAGTTTTGTTATCCTTCAAAAGCAACATATTACAACTAATATGCATGTACATCCCACCTCTCTCTTTTGAATGAAAGGTGGAGGAATGAAGAATGAAAGGGTATGAATAACAATACAATGCAGGAAAAAATAAAAGAAGAAAGCAGAAATTTGGCATTTTTTACCTGACAAACTTGTAAACTGCATTTCCCAGACAATATCTTTGACACGAGAACAGACTCTGCCTAGAAAAACAATACAATAGTTTAAATGAAACCACCCATCATAGAAAGCATATTGTATTCACATATCTAGGTCCCGAAGAATTTTAGTGAATACCATATTCTACCGTTGAATACCATATTCTATCAAAAATGTTGGAAAATCAATGACAATGTGTCACTTACCTGCTACATACATAAAGTAAATATGTATATTTTTACATTTTGATTAGAAAATAATATATACAATACTAAATATGTGAAAATAAATTGTAGGGTTATTGTAGTACGCTAAATTTGGTCCAACGCAATTGATAATAATACTTTTTGCACCTTTACAGAAGTTTAGTACATAAATGTATATGTGAACTTATTCACACAAATTTCCACATTCCGAGCACCCTGTAATCCACTAGGTTGTCCTCATTCTCCAGTTCGGCATTACCAGAGCCACTTCAATTTATACAAAGGCCAACTTGCATTCTAAATAGACATCACAAATCTTTTAGTTCCAAGTTTCATGATCTCAAGACGTGTTTGTGGGCCCTAGACAGATTCAGACCCAAGTCTGTCCATCTATCCCCGACATGTCCTTCCCCTTTCAAACATTCATAATTTCAAATGGGTTACTTGCCTTATTGGACCTAGCATTGATGTCTTAGGATATTAGGATCGGCTGAACAGGGAAACTAATGAAAGGTATTCTATTTAAACAAAGGCACCTTTACTTCGTTAGTCATAATTTTATTGACATATGAGATTTTCACATTATACATAGGTGAAGAAAGAATTCATGCCTAATAGTTTTCACAAAAAAAATGTTAAGGCATGCAACTGCTACTGACTAAGAAATGCAAGTGATTCATACATGCAGTTGTTGTTCAGTTGCAAACATTTAACCGCTCAAGGTGTCTTATCTAAAATAGGCAAACTACCGTCAACTTTAGTACATTGTCTTGTGAATGTCTGCAAATGAGCTTTCCCATTAACCAGAAATGCCATTAAGGGATAATTAAATATTTTTTATTGGTTAGCAGATAGATGCTGAAATATTATGAAAGACCTAAATAAATTTCCCTATATGAATGTAAGTGTTCAAACGTAGAGAGACATTATTACCTCCCATTATAATCATGTACTATGGTAGTCAGACATTGTTAATTATATTATGGATTGTGTGTAAATCATGTTGAGAGGTATCATTCTCGAGGCACAAATACTATGGCTACACGATCAGATCTGCCAAGTACATGAATTGTGGAAGAATGATATCTCTATCGTATGATCCTCCAACAGTATGTTATCTTAGATAGTGTTAATGCTAGATAGACATCAGCAGAAAATACTCTTCGCATTTTCCCACAACGGATTATGTTTTGGTGGCACAAGTGGAGGACACTGTAACCTGGTCAGAAAATTACATTAGATTGGTTATACCCTAGAGCTCACCTTGCAAGAGCTAATTAAGATCCAGAGTATGTGCATAGGTTAACTATCACCGTTTCAAGAATTACTTGCATGAGATACACATCCCTACATCAAGTTCATCGTTTATACTTTCTACTGGAGCATTGACACTACCATGTTTGGTTGTAATGCTACATGTAACAGGTCTTGATTAAGTGATAGGGAAGTTTTCTCCCTCATCTACGGATGACCATTCAAATTTATCATTCATGGCCACAAAATTGATTGTTATTGTGAAATTGAATCATTACTGGTGCCATGTCTCTCTACTCATTAGTACCTGTTATCTGTAACTTGCAATCAAAACAATCATTGGATTTTGAATCATCTTAGATTTGTGAGAAGTTGGCAAAATCCTTATTTGATCGTCGCTTATATCATATCCTATCTAAATGTACTTATCCAAAGTAACAAAAAGGTGTGTAAATTCTGTGCTCATAGTAGTCAAAATATTACATCACATAACCTCTATCATATGGTGGTTTGTCAGGCCAATGGATAGGTTGCAGTTGCTATACGAATTTCCAACCAAAATCGTTGATAGTCCATCCAATCCTCATATTTACATGGTTAAGGAGAATAAGTGTGACTGAAGCATTTAAAAGTTTATGTTTTCCATATTTTATGTGCCCATACAACATCAATGAGAACACCCATGGGGGAAACCCCATATTCTTTAGGCTGTTGGATCCGAAGTGGTCTTATTGCAATGACTTAGTATCTTGACTAATTTGAGCACTAAGAGGGGGCTAGATCAAGAGGGTTCTCTAGACCATGTTGACCCTGATCTAGCCAAGTATTCAAATTTGTCCTCAATGGATTCTATTTGGAGAAATGGGTGGGGCCATCAGATAGATCTTTATATATTGGCCGGGTCTTCTCAGTGGATCAAATCTTCTTCTACGTTATGACCTAGAAATTTCCCTTCTGAAATCTATCTATTTGGTAAGTTGTTTCTAGACATCAACATCTAGGAGGTAGATTTTCCTAGCCTCTGCATATCTTTTCAAGGTATTTTGGATGCACACAATGGATATCAAGAGGCACTGAATTGGATTCAACTAGAAACTCTTGACATGACCATCTCAACATTTTCATCGACGATTGTAGCTTTGAGCGACATCAGAATTTAAGTTCTTTAGGATGTCGTCTTTCAGTACTAACAAGAAATTGATTATGAGTGCAAGATAGAGTCTAGGAGATCTAGTCTTCTCAAGACTTGACTGATCATGGATTGATAAGAAGACCGGTGAAGGAAGAAAGTTCTCATCATATCAATGTGATGTCGATTTAGTGCCCATATCCAAGTCATGGAGGACTATCAATTTGGATACGATGTGTATCACCTTATTCGTACTCTTAAAAGGATAGGGATTTGGTGAATCAGTAAATTCATGTTCACCTCAAATGCTTCTATGCATAATCTCTTATTGTTGTTATTGTTGATGTGTTTGATATACTCCATGGTCATCTACTTTGTTGCATCTTCATAAAATTGTGAAAAAAGAAACTTACTTGATTCAAACAACTTCTACAAAATTCCAAATGTTGGAAATAAATGGTTATAATGCATGCTATGCTATCATGAGTACTCCACTTATGATTATAACAATCAAAAGAGATCTAAAATCATCATTATTACTCAGTAGATTAAGATAAAATTTTGACATTGGTTAGGCTGACCAAGGCTTGAACTCTTAGTTCTACTAATAGTTTAACTTCTAGCTCAGGTGTCTAATTTCCCATAGTCTCATTCTAGAAGCTTCTTGATGTCACATATTTCCCTGAAAACCTCATTATGATTAACAGAAACAATCTATATACATTCTTACCCGGAGCACTTGTTCACCTACCTCAACCTTTGGTGGTAAAGCTCTCAAATCATACTAGTTACATGTGGTTCAAGTCTAGGATTAAATTTATTATATACCCAGAAATTTCACATAGTCATATATATATAGATATATATATATATATATATATATATATATATATATATAGAGTGATTATAACTATACTAATGTTGGTATTCTATATTATACATAATATCAAATAATGATAATATGTTTAAGATTTATATAATAATGTTGTATATCTAATAACATTGATATATTATAATTAATTTATAATACATAATTCATTATTTGTAGATATCTAGTATATTTAATTTCATTAAAATATCAAAGAGATATCTCTAAATATTTGAGATAATGTATTTTCTATTTAACATATAATATTGATATTGTATGCTTTATATTTTAAATATTCTTTAAATGATATATATCATATATTTAATATGTTGACTTTTTTCTAAATCATTAAATATATACTAAAAAAGTCATATGTTATATAGATTACCATATGCACAAGCAAATAAATAAATAATAAACCATATAAATCCTAAAATATATATATTTAATAAAATAATACCTAAAGATTCTAAATTATGCCCTATATACATATTAAAACAATGATATCTTTATCATCTCCAAATGAAATTCAAAATGCATTGAAAAGATTAAATCAAGGAGAATATAACCAAGAAAACATTTTTAGATATTGTTCAAACTATGGGAGCAGTTTTATCGTGAAAAATAAGAAGTTTTGAACAAATTTTAGGTGAATATTCTTTATTTAGAAAGAAAAATAGATGGAAATAGAAAAAACAATGCCTATGTAGTTGCACTTCTCATCGGATCTGATTTCTATAAATGTTTTTAATGGCCGATTTCTATTTCTTTTTATCAACTATTATTTTGCCTTTTTATCCTTGATTCTTATGTTCTTTTTAATATATTTTTTTACGTATTTTATTTGGTTTGATTACTTGAATTGATATGTTTTATTTTATTTTCTTATTATGTCAATTGTATGTATGCATTCTTTATCTTTTAATAAAGTTGGTTATGTATATTTTTTATTTCTTGATTATGTCAGCTATATTTTAGTTTTTATTTACACGGTCTGATTGATCCACTTACTTCAATTATGTTAGTTTTAGTTACAACAGTTGGAACCATGGTTATGATCTACAACGATAACTATATGTCTCATGATAAAACGTATGTTAGGTTTTTTGTTTATCTAAACTTTTTCAATGCTTCTATGTTGGGACTAGTTATTAGTCCTAATTTACTATATATATATATATATATATATATATATATATATATATATATATATATATATATATATATATTGAAATTAGTAGGACTATGTTCCTATTTATTGATAGGTTTCTGGTTTACATGACCCAGTGCAGCTAATGCTTGTCAAAAAGCATTTATAACTAATCATGTGGGAAATTTTGGACTCTTATTAGGAATCTTAGGTTTTTATTGGGTCACGAGTAGTTTCAAATTTCAATATTTGTCCAAAAAATTAAACAAATTGATTGTCATTGATGGGGTTGGTTCATTCTTTGTTACTTCATGTACTTTTCTCTTATTTTTAGGTCTAGTAGCCAAATCTGCACAATTATAGATAGTTATGAGGCCGAGGGACCCTATCTAGCTATCTCTAATTTCTAATATAGCCGTTTTGCATTCTGACAATGGTCCTTTGTTCCATCAGAGATTAGATTCTATATAGATAGGCTCCCGATAGGGCTTCCCCTCGGCCTTCCCTTAGAAATTGAAAGGGCTCAACTCCCGGTTGCAATTCTATAGATATGGCAGCTCGACATATCCATAGGGCTAGGCTTGGGTCTATCTCTCCATTTGATGTGATGTTATGTATGTAAATGGTATAGTCAATCCAATAATCTATAGCCATTTGGTTGACCTTATATTTTTCTATGGCAATCGAGTGCTCCAAATCACACCCCTTGGAAACAAACACAAATTGTGTTGTGCCATCACCATGAGAACCGATGCCCCTCTAAAGTGTATAATGCCTCTTGGCATAATTATTTAGATACACAATAACAAAATCACCCATAAGTACTCTAGTGGAAAATTTAAAATAGAAGATTTAATATATTTATTAAAAAGTGAGCAAGAAATAAGGCCCTTATTTAAATGCCATGGTTAAATTAAATTTACTATTTACACAAACCCTAAAATAACAAATTTTATGTTTTAAAATTTTACAAATTAAAGTGTATGTATAATATATTGTGGCTAAAATAACAAATTTTAAAGTTGAGTGGGCCCTAATTTTTCATTTATCGACACGACATCAAACTCCTCCACTCCATTCCATGATACAATTGTAAGATGCATATATAAACATCCAATAAACTGATGTATTGTTTATTTTGATGTCAAATAGGGTTTATAGTATTAACAACTAATATAACACATTGGAAGGTCTAAACAAATATAATATAATAAGGTGGATGTAATTGTACACATAAAAATATTTTAAGAATATAGGAATTAGAAATCATATGTTATTTGTTTTTTTTGTTTTTTAATATAAATAATCTTGTAAGCAATATAAATTTCTCATAATGATGGGAATGGAAATAATTGTTAGAGACATATAATGCTCATCAAGTCTAGACAATAGGGTAAAGAAAACTTTAAAAATTCAATTTTAATAGAGAAGTTTGTCCAAAATCATATAACTTTTTAAGTGACAAGACCAAAATCATACCTGACCGTTTGGACCGAATAATGATGGATCCCGTAATACCTCTTTAGTAAATAATCCACATGACATTTTAAGGTTAAATTAAGTATTTCTTAACAACATTCTATAATTAGTTTGAAAATAGGGAGATTATATCCCATCACTAAAATGAGGTGAAATTAGTCAATCGCTAGCTATGCAACTAAATGGTAATGATAGGGAAAATATTGTCACCCTATAATAGGGCCCACATTTCCCCCTAAAAACACAACTGTAGTGTACCTATAGGTCAGATATATGGTATCATTAGTCCCCCACTTACTAGGTGACTATAGCTTAAACACATGTTGACATTAGTCTATCACTAACAAGGCTACTATATAAGGGAATCTATAGGTAAACTATAAGGAAATGTTATCCAAACAATAACTATGCAGCTATAGGTTGAGTTATTTTATCATTAGCTTGGAAACTATATGATGATGTTAAACCTTGTCACTAACTTGGTAAATATAGGGTGACATTAGCCATCAGTAACTAGGTGACTTTAGTTGAAGTATACAAGAATATCACATCCTTAAGTAACTAGGAAACTAATAGGGAACTATTGGTTAATGGTATCCTATCATTGACTTGATGACTATAGGGTGATGTTATCATGTCTCTAATTAGGTAACTAAATGGAATTAGTTCTATAATAGAGCTAACATACCCTACAAATGTGAATTGTGATATGTGTAATTTTGCATGAAAGAGGAATAACATTTGGGTTGATCATGCCTAATGAACCTAATTGCAACAAACTAATGTTATTTTAGGGACACCATGTTCCCTAATTGAGTCCTTGATTGTATGAGTTATTCATTTGATTCAATGAGGGATAAAATTTTGGAAAATCAAGCCTCACGAACCTAATTGCAACCGGGTAAGTTCACAAAGTTGGGGGCCAAAAAGTAGCCAAAACACGGTGAAGAAGTGAAAAAGGGAAAATAGGGGGAAGCAATTTTTGGTTTAGTAATTAGAAAACCAAAACATGTAAGCATTATAAGTGTACACGTTATGTAATGTTTAAATTTAAAAAACTCTATTCCTCTCATTCTCCATCTATTTTTAGCTCCCAAACACATATTTTCCTCCAAACCCTACATTCGTGGTTCATGTTCAAGATCTTTATTCCAAAAAAATCTACATATCACACTACAGGTTGCATCGATGTGGATTTCATGATGTCACAAAAGAGAAAAGGTAGGGAAAAATAATTTCACTCAATTAGAATCAATTTAGGTAATTTTTTATATTTGAAATGAAGATTTTAATAAAATACATGTTTTTATGATTCTTACAATTCCTCCACAACCAAAACAAAATCCTGGTAAATCCTTCTAGCCCTCGTAACCATCCTATCCCTCCTACAATTACTTTAGATCCTCAAGGTAGTAAGGAGGATTTAACTTCTAATATAGTGGAGAAAAAGCTACAAATTGAGGAATTGATTAAAGTAATGAGGGATGCTCATTCCACAAGCCCCCACCGTGCCTCCCTCACAAACACATTGGAGTCATTAATGGCTCAGGTTGACTCGACAATGAGTCAAAATGATTGGTGGAAAACCTATAGAGAGTTTAGTACCTCACATTATGCTGATAAATTATCACCTATAGAAATTAAAAGAAAACAAAATACAAAAGACCTCATTTGTGCACTATTAACCAATTATAGAACCAATTTTCCAATTCCTTTGTAATGTAAACACTTTTCAATCCAATGGTGCAACAACAATTTGATAAACAATAATTTTTGGGACTAATGGTGGATGGTATTTGATTTACCATCTTGTAAAAACAATGATGTTCCATTATATTTTTTAAGGAAACTCTATTACGAGTTTATCCTAAATGAGATCCCCAACTATTTTGACTACTCCTAGTTTCAAGGCTGAGGAAAAGGCTGTATACAGAATAGACCAAGTACATGTTGTGCTTGTATTTAGCAAGCTAAAGGCTCCATCAAAAATACCCCTCATTATGAGACAAACCCTGCAAAATTTAAGGAGACAATAGAGATGGACACACTACACGTGCTTCATGTGCTCAATGATACCCTTGTTTAACATACAAGAGAGATTTCTAAAACTGATGTTGGTGGAGGTGGAAAGAGTAGTCATCCAGGTAGTAGTAGCAAGAGGCCACATATTTACACATATTGTGGTAACATATGTATGGGAGCATATGAGGATGAAAGTTTTCTGCATATTGGTGTTGGTGGATTTTATGTTAGTACACATGATGTGGCTATGTATGACGTTTTGTTAGGGATACATTTAAATTATAGAAATCGACGAAACCTTCACAATTTTTTTAATTTTTTATCACTATTGTCACCCTCAAAATTCCCTTCTTTGTGAAAGATAAAATATGAAAATATTGAGTTGGTCCCATTTAGAAGTGTTGAAGTAAAGTAAGAAGTTTGGAAAGATAGAAAAAAATCACTCTTTGAAGTATTTTTAGTATTGTGCAGGTAAATCGGATATTTCTGTCCCTCATGTCCCAAGTACTACTGGGCCCCCAATTCCCCAATTTACCGCTTTCTCCACAATACTATGCTTGTGTGGAATTTTCAGATAGTCTAAGTGCACCTGGGTATTTTATTCACTGATTCACCATTTTTCCCACACTACTTTGCTCATCATCTTTCTTAGGTTTGCATGTATTTCATGTCTCCACATCCCATGGAACATATGTGCTCTCTGGACCCAATTTTCCCGCATCTTCTGAATCGGCTCTGTGCATCCCTCACGTCCCAATGTCCCATGGACCATCTGTGCTCTCTGGACCCGCATTCTCTACACTCTTCTTGGATTGGGTATTTTGGCTTTGTGTGTCCCTCGCGTCCCAATGTCCTATGGACCATCTGGGCCAAGTTTTTCTACTTTTTCCACTTTTTACCTTTTAAGTCAGTGTGAGTGCTATTAATTGTGCATTTATGATTTTCTCTCTCCTCTCAGATATTTAAAGAGGATGATCATTCATTCATTTTTTACCTTGCCTGTTTATTTCCCTCGCTCGCATTTTTGTAAAATTAAGTTGTTTCCCGCTCACGTCTATGCTTCCACATCTTCTCTTATAGGGATTATTTTGATACTGTGTTTTCAATCCACTGGAAGTTATTCCTTCCTACCTCTATCGTGATGGAAATGCAATATCAAGGGCACGACCACCTCTCTTTCTTGGAAACCTCTGTACCTGAAATTGGTGATAGTGAAGCTCGACATCTGGATCTTGATGATTTTTGGAATAGATTGGGATGCGACAGCCCTACCCCCATTTCTCATATGATCAAAGATAGCAGGATTGCATTTGCCGCAGGATTTTCTATTTGTGTATAATGTGCTGATACTGTGCTTGCATGTGGTGCTCATTTCATTCTTGAGTCAAAAGAGCTTATTGATGTTCATGGAAAAATGGTTCTACGCTTGGATTCTAAGGCCATCAGTGCTACCATATGCATTCTAGTAGTGGAAGGAGCCAACATCCTCACTCCCACCTAAGAACAAGCATTGTTCAATCATGAAAGTGAGAAAATCAAACCTAGGGTGGCCAAATCTTGGTTGAAGAACAATAAAAAAGGTGCATCCTGACTTGCAAAAATGTTTTTCAGGGGTTATTTCAAAGAGGAGTTCTCAGACATCATTACCCTACTTGCTAGAATCATGGGCATGCCTTCTACAAATGAATTTCACTTTTGGATGTGTCCTTTCATTAACATCATCTGTGAGGGTAAACAAAATTTGAATTGGAGCGAGATCATTTGTGAGAATTTGATAGAGTAGTTGATGAATGTTGATAGGACCTGAAAATTCTATATGACCTCCTACCTCATGTACACTTTGGCAGCATCTGGGGAATGGCTCGGCTTCACTTTTGTTGCAGATAAGAAAGATTCCCCCATATATGAATATTGTCCTCATTTCAACCTCAAAACCAACAACCGTAATTTTAGGATGGTTAATAATGCATTCACCATGTACGTTGTGAGACTTCTGGAGGGTAATACTACCAGGAGATTTTCTGAAGAAGCTAAGACTTTGATATATGAATACGGAATCTTGTACACCCAATTTAGGAAATTCTCATATATCAGGCTGGCTGGATTTGAGGGAGCACCTCTCAAGATCCCTATGTTCTGTAATGATAAAATGGCTCTAGTTGAGATTCGCAGGGAATTGGATAAACTCCATAGGACTTGCAGGGATAAGAAGATCATTGGCATTAAACTCTGCATATCCCTGGGTAATTATACATGTAGAAAAGCCCTGGATGCCCAGAACATTGACATGACCATTGCTCCTCTCACTGTTCATTTCTTCAAGTCCAGAACTTGTTTTGACATCAAAGGATACATTGCTAAGAATTACAGAATGGTTTTCCATCATCTTCCCGACACTGAAGATTACTGGGCTGATTGTGTAGATGACTTTGAAACTAGAAGAAGATATTTTGGCAGGTTTTATCTTCAGCAAATCATAGAATTCAACCTCTATAAAGTTATTGAGGAGCTCAAAGATGATACTGAGTATTTAAATTCTATTAAATATGAATGATCTATTAAAAAAACTCCTCTAGAAACCATTGACTGGTTTGTAAAAGAGAGATGATTTGAAGGAAGTAATTAACCCTGTCATTGTCAGAACCAAATTCTGGTTTAATAGGAAGATGCGAATCTTCAGGATGAACAATTCCAAGTCCTATTCATGAGAAAATTCCTCTCCTAGGAAGGAGGAGCATACACCCAGGGTGGAAGTGCATGAAAAATATACCCCTTCTTCTTTAGTAAAAATACCTGAACAGTCTACTCCGTCTTCTTTAAAAAAGGTATACCTGAAGAAAGGTAAGGCCATTAAACAAGAACCAGTTGAAGAATAGGTTCTCTTAGAGCAGCCAGAAGTCCCTAAAGGACTGAAAAACATTGTTATTTTGAGTGAAGATGACAATGAAGAGATGAAGGCAGAAGAAGAAAGCCCTGTCATTACTGCTGAGGTTGAAGATGAAGAGCAAATGACTGAGTCTCTAGGTTTGATGGACACTCCTTCCAAGAATATTTCTATAGTTGTCCCAACTTCCCCTTTAGAGACATCAGTGGTACATACATTGAGTGAAATGATTTCACTTGCACTCAGATCTATTGTCCCTTCTTATTCTTCTTCTTCTCAGGTTAGTTCCTAATTTTGATATTGTGGTAGCCTTGCTCGGTACTACTCCTCCTCCTCCTACAAAGAAACAAAAAACCACCTGAAGGATGGTGTCAGATGCTCGAGGTCAACAGTTCATGGAGATTGCAAATCCTAGCATAGAAAAGGAGAAGAAGGATCTTTTGGTTTTTGACTTAGAGCTTACAAGAATTCCACTTGGTGAGTCTACTCCTGAGATCGAGGTTCATAACCTCAGAGAGACTGTGACCTGAGTCATTGAGCTATTGGAGAAGGGTAAACAAACCATGGAGTAGTTAGAATAACATGACCAAGTTCTTTCAAATTTCATAAAATCATTATTAGCAAAAGATAAAGTCTTGGACCTAGCTCCACTAGCCATTCTCCCATCTCCCATAGTCCTCAGCAAGGATGAGGTCCAGACCATCAAATAAATTCAAAAATATACCACCTAAGGGAGGATCATGGAAGCACTGGTTGATGACATGATAATTTCTAGATTGAACTTCATTGAGGAGGCTTTCAAATCATATGAGAAGGTTTCTAAGTTGCAACTGAGGTTCAACTCAACAATTAGTGGCTTAGAAAAGGAACTGAAACTTTGGTGTGAATGTATCCAAGATATTCATTCAATGAGCCAAATAGATGAGAAGATATTATTGGTGAGCAAAGTATTTTTTAAATATTGTTCCAAATTGAATGAGCCAAAATCATGGGTTTTCAGTATTGATTGTAAGGTCAAGGTTTTGGAGGAAGCAATGGGATAATAAAAAAATATGAGGTAGAAAGGACAAACTTTCAAGGCTTGTGTTTTGTCTTCCTTCAAGGATATTCATTGCCAAATTCATAATGAAGCTATAGGTGTTCCTTTTTCCATTCAAGAGATCAAGGCTCAGTTTAGTGCATTTTTCAAGGAAGATTTGTTCAAAGAAGATTCAATGACCAAGGAAAGGATGAAAGATGTCTGCTCTCTCCAGTCAGCCCTCACCAAAGCCAACAAATAATTTGTGGAGAATTCATAATTTGATAAGGATATGGAGAAATGCCTCAGTACATGGACTCATGCCACTTCAAACACCACCATTCCAAAATGCATGGAGATAGCTGAGGCATTGAAAAGATTCAGGCATTAGATTCTTAAGATGGTGGGTCCCTCTAAGTCTCTATTGGAGGTTTACACTTCTGGGTCCTAGGACGCTTCTCTCATCCTTTTACATTGTAACCCCATGATGTAATATTTGATTAAAGACATTCTCTTAACATATTTGTTAAGTGGTATTTAATCTTTAGATTAAAAGAAGTTGGAACTGAACATAACTATTTTGGAAGCTATATAATGGGCTCTCCATGTCATTGTTAAGGGTTAGACCCTGATACTTTTGACGTGTAAATAGAATTAAAAGTAATCAATACAGAATAATTTTCCTCTTGTCTCTATCTTCATCTATTAGCCTTTCTTTCTTATCTTCCTATATGGATCATTAATCTTTTATGATAAGAAACTTTGTGTTCTTATTGATATGGTTTTAGAAATTTGTTTCTACGAAATTATATCTTATGTTATGAATGTGAATGATTATGTTTTGTATCACTCTTTCTCAGTACGTATAAGGTTATATTCTACTATATATGTTTCCTGAAAGTGCTATTATGTTCTACCCTTCCTATTTCTTAGTTCTTCTATTCTTTTGTATTGATAATCTAGTTTTGTGTAAAAACACTTCAAGGTATCAGAGGTCCTCATTGATATGAAAGTTGTACATTTGTATATAAGCTTTGCTTCTCGCTTTCAATAAGGGAACCCCTCCCATAAAGAGGAAGGAATTTTTGTCCCCTAACTGTTAATCACTAAAAGTGCTAAATCAAAACCAAATAATTACATGTTACAAAAAATATGACTTTACAATGTACATATATTTTAAATATTTAAATTTTTTGTATTTGAACCTGGTCAAATGTATTAAGTTACACATATATATGCCTTAATATTACAACACCTGATAGGGAAGTCATCATCCCAACTAGATGTTGTGGTCACCATGCCAATGTTTACATTCATAGAGGTAATTTAGAATGTTATTTGTAAATTTAAACATATATATGTAAATACATTAATAACATTCATGAACTATGTATATTTAGTTCAAATATATGTCTTTACATCTTGTTACATATATATGTTCAAATAACTTGACATGATATATTATATATAAAGTTAATGACCACGCATGAAATTCCACTATTTCTGCAAGGAGTACATAAAGGTCATTACAATTTCATCTATGCAACAACTCGCTAAGGTATAAATTATGAATTTTCATTCTAGAGCATGTAATTCATATTATATGGAATTAGTTTAATAATTTCCTTCATTACATAACATCATGTAGATAGTTGATGTGAATGCATTGTGTATTGGGAGTTGCCCATGACTAGTAGCTGTCTTATACATATGATTAGTATGCATGGCGTGGTAATTATAAATTTATTTAAAATATTGTCATTAAATGTACTTAGTTGGTATAAATGTTTATATGCATTCAAAAATTTAATTTTTTTAATATATGTATGTATGGTTCAACCCCTTCTATTTTCCATTTAAGGGAATAAACTCATTGATATCATCGTTTTAACACCCCGGTTTGTGTTCCAGTAGAGTGCATTAACCATGTGATATACAAGAGCATGATATACAAATTCAACATGACTAGGATAGTGCGGTAAGTGCATGCATGTGTAAATAGTTTTATCACCATGGTCTTATGTACATGTTGAAAACTTATATATAAATTATTGACAAAAAAAATTGTATGCGTATAGGTTCTACTACAGTAAATATTTGAGCACAAGAGGACTTGTAGTCAAACCATTGAGGATCCCAAGTCCACTCACAGAGCCCCATCTAAGTCTAGGGAGAGCCTTCTTCGAACAAGGCAATGAGAGGGATACATTGTGATGAATAGGATATATATATCCACACACACACATGTGTGTGTGTGTATACACATGTATATATATATATATATATATATATATATATATATATATACATGTGTGTGTGTGTGTGTGTGTGTGTGTGTGTGTGTGTGTGTGTGTGTGTGTGTGTGCGCGCGCCGCGTGTGCGCGCGCGCTGCGCGCGCGCATGTATGTACACACACACACATCTTATTGCATTTATTTTAGAGGCATATTACATGGCAATGTATGCACATGTTTGACATTGTATGTATGCCTATATATAACATTAACTTGGTATTATATGAACTATGAACACATATTTGTATTTATTGCATTAGTATTTAGAACTCGATATGTTTTTATAGTCTTATGGATATTTTTCATTTAATAATATTGTATATGCTAGAATTTTGATTGTCTTACGACCTTTTGTGTGTTAGTAATGCATTGAAATATTTTGAAATCAAGTCATACTGGTTAAAAAATATCTATATAACATATCGAGGTTTCTTTGTACTCAAGTAATTATTCATTTGTAATCTATCAATGTGTACAAGTATATTTGTGTTCATATGTGTGCCAAAATCTTAACTCTTATAATAATACCTATCTATTCATATATTCCTTATTTGATTGATTTCAACTATTTCAATAAAAATTGAAAAGGGATAGTCGTACAAAAATTATAAATTTATCACCAAGAAAATCATTTCATGTTATTTATCTTATATCTAAGATGATATTCTTCATCATGTTAGTTTTGAACTATTTCGCCATCTCTCCAATTAAGCATTATTTGGATAGTACAAATGTTTACCTTTGTAACTAGTGTTCTTACCTCAAGCACCAATATCACATTTTCACTTATAGTCTTAGTATACTTCTAGATAACTCCTATACAAGGTGTTGGTTTACTAGATTGTCAACATTCTTTCAAAATCTTGTCATTCATATACTATCATCATTAACTCCCTCCTACTCATGAATGAAGAGAGAGGGAGGGAGAAATAGAGAGTGTTATAGAGAGGGGGAAACATAGAGCAAGAGATAGATAGAGAAAGAGGTAGAAAGTGTGAGAGAGTGAGAGTGAGAGTGAGAGAGTGATGAAAAAATCGACAAGTTTCATCTTATGCTCTAGAAATTCTAAGAAATTTCAAGCCTTATGGTCAAAATGATATAACATTAGCGTTTGATGAATGATTTTGTGTTTGGGCATCAAGGCAAGTTGGACAAGGAGTAATAGATAGAATAAGGTCATATGCAGGTGTAAAAACCCTCTATCAGGGAATTTAGACCTCCATCAATTCCTTAAGAACATTTTTTAGTATACGAGTCTTCCTATTGGAAAAAGGAGTTTTATATCTACTAGATCTATGAAATAAGAAACATAAACAATGATTGGGTCTATGTTTTACATTTAAAGTAAAAATTTTCATCTTGATATCAAGTACATAAAATTCATGGTTGAATGATTCCTTATGTATAGGGTTGAACACACAGTCTTTTAACAGTCTTAACATCCTAATAGTCTTTTAATAGTCAAGAACCAGTATAGAATGAGACAACTCCATTGGATGATGCATGCTTAATACTTCAAGGAAAACTGTAATTTGCAAGGTCATGAATTTTAGTTACATTTCTCACCACTGTTTGAGGATCTTCAATGAAAGTATGACTTTTTTAGGAGTGAATGGGAAGTGAAACAACTATAAATAGTAGAAGAGTGCATACATATCATTGTTGAAAGTAGAATAGGTGGATGTAAGAGTTTATGAATAGTTAACCTTATTTTTGTTTGCTAAAATGGATGTGAATGACAATATATAGATTGGTTTAAGAGAGATAAGTCATACTACTATCATAAGAATGAGTGTATGAGTAAATTTGATCTTACAAGAAATATGATATTATTGCATATTTATAAACAAATGTTTTTCTCCTTACAATTATTCTTATGATCTCATTAAGAAAGACAGGATTGTTGGTATATAGAAATCAAAATTTTTAGGTGAATGAGTTATCATATTAGGTTTGTAGCATGTGTTTTTTATCACTTTCTTGATTATAACATATTGATTTCACTCTCCTAGTCAATTGTATCAAACACCTCCATGATGGGAATAAATTTCCATGTTTAGGAGTTTTTGAAATAATCTCCTTAGTCTTCTCCATAGCTTATACTTTGTCAAATTTCTCTTATCCACCTATCTTTTCTTTCTTCTGCCACGTAGTTTAGGAGCAAGAAGGAGAGATAATGAAAAATAGAGAGAGTGAGAGAGTAACAAAGAATGATACATATATAGAGATAATGAGAGAAAAAGAGAGAGAAAGGAAGTGAAAAAGAAAGAGAGTGTGTGAGAGAGAGAGATAGAGAAAGAGAGAGTTAGTAAAACCAAACAGACTATGCCAACACATCAAGGTAGCCTAGAAAATGCTAAGTAAGAACTCGTTTTGATGCCTATTGAACCTATTCCTTCCTGGCTACATCGGCCGAGCATAGTCCCTCTAGAGCCCTGAGAAAAAACATGTTATAACTTTTATGGGTGATTTCTCAGTCTCAGTGGCACCTTGAAAATCATTTTCTATATCTATACTTCCACAATGATACCATATATGAAATTATATCATGGTTTTCCATAGGTCAATTCAATTCTATCGCTGTCCCAATGAATGTAAAGGTGCCAAATACACCAATTTAAGTCAGTGTAAGGATGTAAAATGCATTATTTTTTGAATAGAATCTCGTGGCACTAGACAGACTATGCGAACACATCAGGGTAGCTTGGTAAATGCTAAGTGAGGCTTCATTTCAGTTCCCAATGATCTTTTTCTTTCCCGGATACATTAGTTGGTCATAGTTCCTTAAGAGCCTTGAGAGAAAAATAGGATATAGCTTTGACATGTGTAGACACAAAATCTATGCACTTGGGTACATTCGAAGACCTAGAGCATACTAATATATACATAATTTCTAAGAAATAAAACTAGTGATTGACAACGTCTTTAAGGAATTTTGTTTTATCTCTTATATTTCTATTGACATTGCACACCCTACAACCCTATCGATATTTGAATTATTTATATTTTATGGCCTCAGACACTAGTGCTCATTTAGGACAGAAATGCCCAGGTGCTCTTGTCCCTTTTGGGTTATCCTAACCCTCTCTAACATTTTCTCACTCTTTTGGGCCTCTTTTAATTCTTTGGAATCTTTTAAACTTTTGGGTTAGCCTTCCAGTTGTCAATTATTAAATTCAAACAAGGTAATCATATATATATATATATATAGTTACAACTCTCAAATAAAGGGACAAGCACTAATAATTACATACCATGACCTAAGCTTTCATCCAAAGGCATAAAGGCATTACAAATCATCCATCTAGCACATTCACTCAAGAGACAAGGGTTGTATCACTCTGCATACCCATCATATGAGGGGAAGTCTATTCTATTCCATTTAACACATTCTATATATTTGCTACATTCTATATATAGAATGCTATCATTGTGCAACTTGCACAAGGGAATCCTAGGGAATCATTACACACACATACACAAAGAACTATATGGATTCTAAAATGTAGTGTAACACTTGGTACTAAGTTCACTATTTGGGTGACTATCAGGGTTAGTATGACTCTACATACTGCATCTTTATTTTAAAGAATTGATGTAGTTTATGGGTATGTGTAGCTAGAATTTTTTTTTGTAGGCTACATGTATAATCAGTGACATTAAAGTGCAACTAAAGCAACAAAAAATGGATTAACATCAAAGTCCCTCCTACACAAAAGATATCAGAACATGAGTGTCTTGCTAGACACTAGCACCCGAGCACTCCCATCCTCGTATGGGTTATCTTATTCTGCACAATTTCGGGTCTCGTAACCTCTAGTAATCCTTGACGAGACTGCTTCAAGTCTATTTCAGCTATTCACCTACCTAGATAACTTCTAGATCACTTGGGAATCAGCTAAGTCATCTATCTCTCTCACTTGATTAGGGTTTCATATCATTGCTTTCTTATTGCTTGTCCATTCACTATATATTATCATTTGTATATCATACACTACAGTAGTTATTTTGAAACTATATTTAATTCAATTTATATTAAATCATTTGGCGAACCAAACTTCTCGAACCCTACCTTCCTTCAATGTTTTATTTTTATGCCCATCACCCATAGTGGTATTTTTGGTTCCTTTGAGCACATTGAGCTTCATCCATATTTCCATAAGTTCTCTAAATAAATGGCTAAATATTTTAACCCTTTGCTTTACTCAAACAACTTTACTCTTGAAAACATTGAAACTTTTGATAGTGAAAAATCATATGATGAGGACACTAATGTTGATCAAGAACAACTAGATAGGCTCACTAAGTTTTGCTACACTTTATGAAACCACCCTACACATATTCCACATGTCCTCAATTCTCTACTCACTACAAAACATGCTCGAGATGCTTCTTCTCACCCTCTAATGGGTTCCTCCTCAACCACATGGCCTCCACACCACCCTCCACTATTCCTATTTCTATAGCTAAAGCTACCGTTGACCTCCCTCTTCCTAATACTTCCCACACACAACCTGATTCCTCTTTAGGAACTCATGACATAGCTTCTTTACACCCAGACCTACAACTCCAAATCTGCCAATTATAGCAAGCTACTTCACATTCTTTTCCATCTCAAGATTCCTCACTACTCCTTCATATCCCTTTTACACCCACTATATCCTCTTATCCACTTCATCCTAACTTCATTGCACCTAAGATTCCTACCTTCAATTGCCATGGTGACCCTCAAAAGCATATTCAATCTTTTCATGTGGCATGTCTTGAATATGAGGATGATTTTACATTACTATCTAAATTGTTTCCTAGAAGTTTACAAGATTATGCTATACATTGGTTCTATGATCTACCTGCTCATTCAGTGACCTCCTTTACATCATTAGTAAATGATTTCATCACTCACTTTTATATCAATGTCGGCACCAAGATATCTTATTCCCAACTTACTCTACTCAAACAAGGATCCAACAAATGTCTATCTAACTATGTTTTACACTATAAGAACAACTTTGCTAAGATGAGCAATGTACTTGCTGACTCTGAATTACAAGATCTATTTATTCAAATTATCTTACCTCCACTTCACGAGAGTTTTATCTTTAATACCTCTCCCTCTTTTAATCAAATATTCCATACACTCAAATTGCACAAAGGAAAAATTTATCTAAGGGAAAATTGAAATACAATGATACTTCTTCATCCTCATCTTTTAAAAAGTTTCAAGATAAATCTACTTTCAAACCATCTCCTAACCCCATTGAAGAGAAGGTCACTATTAACATTGTTTCTACACCAGAAAATGTTTAATTGCAACCCACGAGGCATAGTTTTACTAAATTACCTTACAAACCTTAGCTTCTATTACCACATCTTATCGAAAATAACATTATTACTCTTCCTCCACCACTCAATCTTGATCCTTCTCGTCACTGTGGTCATAAATATGATGAAAATACATGTTGTGACTAGCACCAATGCATTGAAAATTCTAATGATCATTTCTTTAAGCTTAAACATCTGATTCAAGATATTATTGATAATAATGCAATCGAGATCCTTAAGCCATATGCTTCCAAACTGGAAAATGATAATCAAAAGATAAGAATCTTCAATGACCCTTTACCAAAGCATGACAAACAAGCTATAAATTCTTCTACAAACCATACATATTATGTTATGTCTCCTTCATTAGGGCCTCATGACTTTCTTTTTGCTACTGCTGACATACCAACAATCATAAAATTCTCAGATTGTGATTATCATGATACATTTTCTTCTGATTCATTACATATCAATGCTTCTATTAGTACTTATACTATTAATAATACTATGGTCTATCCATTGACTCTTACCAATACATGTTTGGTGGAACTATTATTATCTATAAAATTTCTGACATATCTAATCACATTTACAATTCCTAATTATTATGGTCATGTCATACTAATTATCATAGTTGGGTCTCTTATGGTCTTTACACCATTCTTGGTTACCTCTTAAATCATAGGCTCTGACATACTCTTAGGTCTTCCTTGGCTCCAAGTTACAAAATATATTCCTTCCATGCATCACTTGTGTCTCAATTTCATCCATAACAAAGAAGTTTTCACCATAAAATGTATTCCACCACATACACCATTTCCTTAGCCCAATATTTTTCATATCTACACACTAATCATGACATCTAGGCCTCTTACAAATCTCAAGTCTAAAGCTACTTCTGTACCTAGTTCTCCTATTCGCACATGACCTACATCATGATCTTTTCCTCCTCCTTAGTCCATTAGCCCACCTAGCTGGCCTAAGTCCCCTCCTTAGGTATCCCCTTCCTATATATAATCTCCATCTCCTTCACTACATCAGTCTCATTCACATGCACATAGTTTCTCTCGTACACCACATATCCGAGATCATGGTCACATTCCTTTGTCTCATCGGATATCGGGGGGGGGGGGGGGGCTTACCCTTCACTATTGTTAGATAGTCTTCTATCCCTTACATAATTGGGGGAAATCACACTTTCCCCCCCTTTCCATCACTATCAACTATCTCTACTATCTATTACCATACTCCACGCTCTGCACTTCATGATTAATATTTCTCAGCACTCATACACCTTTGGTACATACATTTTAAAATCATTACCCAATGATGTAATATATTGCTTTGGTTCACTCTTGACTATTGATGGAACACTTCATAAATGAACCTAACATCCTCTACACTTCATGATTTGTGCTTCACGATGTATATTTTATAGCATCTAATCTCACACAATATATTTGTTTCCCGATGACGCATTATTTTTATATGGTTCATTCTTGACTTTTGAGGGGAAATTTATAAATGAACCTCATCTCATACACATATTCTGGGGGAAACACTGCTCCTATCATCTTCACACCTTGAATATCACACCATCACATGCATACAAAATTTACACATCTTGGTTAGTCTTGTTAGCTTATTCTACTTACATGTTACAGTTTTTTTTGTATGCTATACGGATTCTTAATATGTCATTATATTTTTCCATAGACACATGTGCATTCACTTGATATCTTGAGGTGAATGTAGGACATATTACAAATTTATACATGATGCATGATGCTCGATACAACTCTTTACCAATCTCATCAAGTGTCCTGGGGGCATCTATTATCATATTTCATACATCACATGTTCTATTGTCACATTATTTACTAATTTTCACGACAATTACTTTAATTTTCACTAATATATACATGTTTTGACATACTATTTATCTTTCTAGCATGCTAATGAGTGCTTCATGTGTAGCATTTTCCTTGCAGGATGTATATAACCATGGTTATCTATCATTTTTTTCTTGTTATTGATTGTTATTATTTACGGAACCTGTTCATTATTTTCTTATAGCCGCTTCGGCCTTGATTTTCTTGTGCCATTGTGAGCAATGTCCCCTATATGAAACCCACTTTTCATGGTGTATCTTTCATTCACACTTTATTTTTACATTGTCTTATCTTGCATACTATCTATTTTTACTATTGACACTTATTACTAGTTGTTTGGGATAAATCTTACTAATCTTCAACTTATGTTTACAAGTAAGTTGACACGCCTTCCAAACCTTGATATGGTGGGGTTTTTGTGATACCCACGATGTGGATTGAGTGATATTGTGCTCCGTGAATAAAGTGAATAAGAATTCTTTCCTACAAATAAGCCCAAAAATAATAAACACTTACATAAGATGGAGTCTGTAAAATATATGGTGGATTTCCTCAAAAAGGCTAGTACCATAAATAAATAGAATTCCTTTCAAGGGTGTTATCTGTGTTCATGAAATTAATCTAATAATGATAAAGTGAATTGATAGTAAATGATGAAATGATAACAGAAAATACAACTGACGATGTAAAGACAAAGGGAAAAATGAGGTCCAAGATTATATGGCAGTCTGAAGGTGGTTCTTGATCCAAAGGGAGTCAAGGAATCACAATATTTCTCAAAGGAATAAATGTGCAGGAGGATATGTGCTCATAAGGGAAAGAGGGATGTTGATAAGATGTTGTAGATGGATCAAAGGAGCTTGAAGGGATCTGATGGATGCATGTAATGGAAGAATGATGGTTTGTATTGAGCTTTGGATATCAAAAAAGAAATCAGAATTGAAAACAGGTCTGACAGATAGGAATCCCTTGTGATTAGGCTGATCTTTGATGATTTAAGGAATCACTAGTGATTGCTGTAAATGTATACTTGATGATAAACAATTAGGTTAGTTTAACAGAAATGATTATTTAATGAATGGATAAGACAATGCTATTCAAATAAATATGTTTTACCTATTTGTAGTAGATAATAAATGTTGGAAGAAGGATACAATTACCAGAGAGATTGAGCTTGAAGATGTTGAAAGATGATTTGTAGATTCAGATTCCATATTTCAGAAGGTTTTGGATGATGATTCTGTTGATGGTGAGGCTCTAGAACTGATAAAAGACCACCCTTTGATGTTGCATAAGATGTTGCATGCTTCAATACCAACATAAGATATTTCATGCTTCAATCTACACAACATCAACATAAGATGTTGTGTGCTTCAAAACCATGCCACGCACTTTTTCCCTTTGCACACTGATTTTTCTTGCAACATATTTCGAAGTTGCACCTTATTGCACTCTAAACCCATGCAACACAAAATTTTTCAGTGCTCAGCGAAAGCAGTTTTTTCGTAAAGGCACAGGCACAACCTCCTTAACACCAATATAAGATGTTGAATGCTGCAAACCTGCGCCCTACGCTTTACCCTTTGGCACTGACTTTTGTCATGCAACACCTCCTAAAAGTGCACCCTTTCTAAAAACATGGCACAACTTTTCTCCTGTCAACATTAGGCACACCTTTTTTCATGTCAACATCTTCCTAAGTGTGCCTAGCAATAAAAAGCCTCTGCAGCATGCTATGAACCTACGCCTTGCACCCTAAGCCTTATAATTACTCATTCTTCATTCTACAAGCTTTCGTTATGAATAACATGACAGATGACATGGATCTTCTGTGTTGGACCTCCTTGATTATTCTTGTAGAAAAACAACATCCATCCTTGAGCTCACACATGTCTTCATCAAGCAAGAAATAAACTAAAGCTAAAGCTAAAGCTAAGCAGTCGGAACAAGAAAAGAAGTATAAGTATCAGAGAGTCAAGATGCCTGACTCATATGTAGAGTGTGGTCTCGACATCAGAGACTCTGAGCTAGGTCATATTGACATGGATGACTTCTGGGTGAGGACCAACTAGGTAAGCAGTGGCCCGTGGATGAAAAAATTAGTGGGGAATGGATTGCACTTTATAGCTAGGCTGCTAGTAAGTGTCGTAAATAACGAGTTCTTCATGTTGGTTGCTCGGTGTTATAACAAGGAAAAAAGATGTGTCGAAGACAAAGAGAAAATATGATCATCAACCTCACAGCGCGCCACTTTGAACTAACCATGGGCATTCCTCATCATAGAAAATATGTAGGAATAAGCATTAAAGACTGCAAGAAGGCCTGGGACAATAATGAGGATAAATGCATGCAGATGATGAACAAGCTTTACCTAAAGAATAAGAAGCCGATGAGTAGATGACCATATACCATCCACTGTAGTGACTTCAATGAAGAGTTGAGTGATACAATCACCTTAAACAGAGTATTTGGGCTCCTTGATGCCCATTATTTCCACAAATGGATGCTGAGGTACCTAGAGACCATGATCAAGAACACACCTGATCAGTGCTTAGGCTGGGGTGAGATCATCATTGACACCATCTCCCAGAAACTTCAACAAGTTCTAATAACTGGGAAGTTATACATGAATTCCTATGTTGTATACATTGTTGCATCAGCAAGAGATTTCGCGGGGTTAGCTTGCAATGGGGTATGGCCCCAAGTCAAGATATATGAGTTCTACCCAGAGCTAAAGCTCGAGGCCAACATCTCCAATTTCTCTAAAATAAATTATGCCTTCTTCTATGAGGTGATCTGCTTGCTAAGACCAAACATGAGACATGGTCAGACCAGCCCAAGTGTGATTGCTGCTACAAAGAAATGGGGAGCACTGTTCACCCATTCCCCACATTCACATACCTCAAAGCTGTGAATTTCGAGGGTGAAGCAATGAAGCTGCCAAGGTATGCAAGGCCAAAGCTGAACCTCTTGTAGTTGTCAAGGCAACTAATCACTTATCATGAGAAGTGCATGAAGAGAAAGAAAGGAGGAACTCCATTCCCCCTTACAGTTGGTCGATACACCTGCCCTTCACTTACCAAAGCATAGGAGATGTATGTTGAGCTAGAGCTACTGAATTTAAACCACAACTTCCCAGCAAGGCCAACCTTTGAGTGCCAGAGTTACCTCCCAAAGGCAAAAATTGATCCTATCCACATTCCTAAGATCTAGGACATTTGGATCCACCTGAAACATGAGATAGACATCTGGTGAAAGGATCACTCCAAAAGGAAAAAATTGATCCTATCCAAGTTCTCGAGATCGAGGAAATTTGGATTGACCTAACACATGAGATAGACATCAGGCAAAAGGATCACTCCCAAATGGCTCTGGAGGAAATCATCCACTATGGTGTAGCCATCCTCCCAAAGGAATTCCAAGAGACTGGTCAAGAAATTGATCAGGTTTACCTCGACACATATGGCGACGATTGGCCATTCAGGGAGATCGAAAGAGCCAAGGTGCCAAAAACCATTCAAGAAAGGGTTAAGCCCACGTTGTAATGCACCGAACATTAGTGCAAATAGAATGGTCTCACCTACCTCAGAGTAGATTTCACTACTTCTCCTTCAAGAAGAGCACCTCCAAGAGTGGCCCATGTGCCAAAAGGAAAAGGAAAAGATAAGGAGGGAGAATCAAGAAAATAAGAAGAAGCTCCTGAAGGTGTTCCTTCTACTTCTGAGAAGAAAGTATTCAACCTGGTGTCTCCAAGTAAAGAAGAAGAAACAACAGAGGTTTCAACAGATACATCCACTCAGGATGTTGTCACAACTACAACTGCCAAGGTACCCAGTGTCCCTTCTTCCATTTCTTCTCCTCCTCTTGTCATTCAAGCATCTATTCCTATGGATGTGTCTTCTCCCCTTCCTTCCTCCCTTCCATCTCCCACCTCTTCCATCTTCTCCTCTCTCGCGGATCTATCACCTAGTATTCCCTCCATCTAATTGTATATCCCTTCTGTTTCCATGTCCTTCTCTTCTACTATAGTAACTCTAAGCCCCACAATCAGTAGTGCATTGGACTCCTTGTCAATGCCACCACCGAGTGTTTCAACACACTTTCCTGAGGCCTCTAAAGTTGCTCCCACTTTCACTCTCATTTCTTCTTCTATTTCCTCTACTCCCACTCCCATAAGTCCTAGTTGGATTTCTGACCATCTGGGCCAACATAAGAGAAAGGTTCCCATCGCACCCATGGACTTCTCTGTCATTTCGAAGAAGGGACCCAAGAAGTAGAAAGCAATAATTCACTTTTCAAAAATCACTTCGGGGAACAGAGTCATGGAGATTGCTTACCCAGACCCCACAAAGGAAAAGAAGGATCTATCTCCCACAGACTTCATAGTGACTCAAGTCACAATGGGGACCTCATCAGAAATCCTGTAAGGGGAAGCCTTGTCTGTAGTAGATGCTTTCTGCAAAAAACTCCAAGAAGAAAAAGAGGAGAAGAGAATACTCAAGGGACAAAAAAAACATCTCCTCCAAGCATTGCAGAAAATGGGCAATGCTCCTACTGTGACTGCCGCTGAACCCATAGAAGTTCTCAGTCAGGATAAAATAAATGAATATGTAAAAATTGGTGAACAAGGCACAACAGTATCCTCCTGGATTGAGTGAATCCTCAAAGATAGTGAAGAAATTATTGGTAAATTCACAGTGCTCTACCAATATATAGCTCAATAAAATAATGAGCTACAAGTAGTAGCAGGCTCCCTCTCTGAGGAGTTGGATAATGCTAGGTTACAACATGAAACGTTCTAAGTAATGGCTAACTACGCATATGACAACCTATTGAAGGTCGACATCATCAATCATCCGTGGGCACATAATAAAGTTCTTGTTGTATTAGATTACCAAGTTGATCAGATGGAATATATCCTAGAGAGGATAGATAAAATAAAGGTTGAAGCCCTGGACGCACGATACAACATGGAGTAGACAGTTACAAATATGTCTCGAGGTATGCTCAGTGAATCATACACCTTGAGGGAAGTAGATGATACATTCCAGTGCTTCAAGGCTATCATCACCCAAGGTTTGGCACCAGAGGTCACTTTCGACTGAGACTCAATCAATAACCTCTTGGTCTATCACGATTTCATTGGCTTCTTGATCGATGCATGGGAGGAGTTCGTCGGGTTACTTGACAAGCTCAAGAACGAGAAAGAAACTTGTGAATTCATTGGCAACCATTTAAAAGGTCCAGATCATAATCAACTTCAGGAAATGATCAGAAAGTGTATGGAATATCGAGCGCAATGTCACATCACCTCTCCTGATCAAAAGCAGGACACTAAGTTTGAGCAAAGAGATGATGAGGAGTAGTTTCTCCTCTTATGTATGCTTTGATCATTTTTGTAAAATATTTAAAAAGCTTGTTGGCATTTATGATGACATCATCCATGTTGGACCATGGGATGTTGCCATCCAAGAACTTACCCAAAGTCAACGTTTGAATTTTTAGATATTTTGTAAATATCTTGTAAGATATTTTGTAAATAGGGGTTGGTTTCCTTTTGTCTTCTTTCCTCTTCTCCTTCTGTAAATACAGGAATACTTGTTGTATTCGAGGTGGACATTCTTTGTATGAAAAAGAAGTGAAGAGAGAAAGAATTTGTGTTTTCTTGTAACAGAAGAAATATTAATTAATATGTTCAGACTTTGTGCTCAATATATGTGTTATTTGCATCATATCTTTCTTAAGTTAGATCTATGTTTTTATTCTATTGGATTCATTCCTATTATTGTCATTTGTTCTTGTAATAGAAGAAATATTAATTAATATGTTCAGACTTTGTGCTCAATATATGTGTTATTTGCATCATATCTTTCTTAAGTTAGATCTATGTTTTTATTCTGTTGGATTCATTCCTATTATTGTCATTTGTTCATCAGTATTGCTTTAATTATTTATGCAAGTAAGTTTGGCTCTTTTTACTACCAGCCCAAAGCATAAACCTTCTGATCTTTCTGTCTTGGAATTCATTTCTTTTCTTCCTTCAGATATATCCTCCTCTGTCCTTCCTTCTCACCTTTCTATTCATAGTTGGAACTACCTCTACTGGGATGAGATCCCAAACCCCCAGAAGTTAGAATAGTGTAGATTTGCATAGATTCCTACTTGATAGATTAGCAATAAACCAGTTTCAATTTACTGTCTCAAAGAGGGGCTATGCCCTACACACTGTTGGCCTATTTCCCCATGACTTGCCTACCCGACAATTTTTTGGACCAACAAGACGGAGCATCAGGAAATCCCCCATTTAGGCAAGCATGACAGGGAACCCCCCTTGGCCTCATATGGAAGGGCTCTAGCAAAGACAAACTAGGCCATGGGCGTGCATTTGAATCTACCTAGTGACATCACCCTTGTGCTTGGTTTTCCAATATCTAGTACAAAAAATAGTCAACAATCTAATTTAGGCAATCGGAGAGAAGGAGTAAGTCACATAGCATTTACATCGATGGTAGGGTAGATGTCTTCATTTTTGTTTAGAGGTACCTTTTTAGGTGCATCATCCACACATAATTTGAGCGCTTATAATTTTGGACTCACTTCTGGAGTGATAACACTTCACAGACTGTAGGGGTTTAGTTCATTACTACTATTGGGACACATGGATGTACATCCACTGGTCCACTTCCAGATACATGTGGAGGATTGAGAGGTGTATGTGGTTCTAGTTCTAGTGGATCTGGTGGTTCTGGAGGTAGAGGAAACACAAGAGGTTCTGGATCAGGTGGGAAAGGTCCGCACCAGCTGTAAAATATTTACATGGAGATGTCTCTTTGTCTACCAAAATATGAGGGAATAGAATATGTTGCTAAACATTTACACATGTGTGAAATAATGTGGCACGAAAAAGGAATCACAACTTCTGAGCACAGGCCAAGTCAATTTGCAACTATGTTACAAGGATGCGCACACAACTGGTACCACAAGTTTGATTCTGATCAGACTTCCATAGACTATGCAACATTAAAAGATGCTTTCCTTAAGGAGTTTTATATCCGTGAGTTCGAGTACAAGAGTATAAGTGTGCTCAAGGATATTAAGCAAGGCACTATTGAGAGTGTTAGGGAGTATGATGCCCATTTCAAAATGGTTTTATCTAAGATTTCTTATGATATTCACACAAGCTAGCATGCACAATGGTTCGTTGGAGGTCTGATTACACCTTTTAGAAGGGAACTATCACATAAGATGTACACTGATCCATGTGAAGCGCTTAAAGCAGCTTTACGCACTGAGGAAGTCAGAAGTATAAACACTAGAGTCAGCCCATTCTTGGAAGCACATATTGTAGCTATGAAAAATAAGTTAAAGAAACTATTAGAAAATTCAGCACATGAGGCATGCATGGGGATTTGGTGTATGAATTTTTAAGTAGAAGGTCACACCATGGATAGTTTTCCCTGCATATCAGTGTGTTCATCATTACTAGACTATAAGATATGTCATTTGAACCATGATGCTAGCCACTTCCCATTATTACAACGTGTAATAAGGAAGAACGTCTCTTGCTACTACAAAATTTGTAGGTCCATGACTCACGATATAGAATACTTTCAGTTGATTTGTCAGATCCATGATGATACAGATATTGTTGTGTGACACACAGGATTCTTAGATAACTCTAAAGGAAAGAATGAGCATCAGGATCGGGATCACAATCAAGCACACTATGATCGAAATGAAGGGTATTTTAAAGGAGGTTATGGCAGAGGTCAAGGATACAATGGTGGATTCAGAGGATGAGGCCGTGGTGTGGATGAGGTGAGTTTTCTAGTGGAACATGTAATACATGTAGATCTCCTAACCACTACAGGTGCACATGTCCTCAAAATATTACTTGTTCCTTTTGTGGAAAGAATCATAGCTATGAAGAATTACTGGAATTATATTAGCATCTTAGTAAGCAGCATAAACAAGAAAAAAAGGCACATGGATGGTTAGGATATAGTTCTCTATGGAAAATCAATGGATGCCCAAGTTGGAACCAAAATCCAAGGTATTTCCTGTAAAGATCACTACCTGCACTGAAGCGGTGCATGCTAAAGAAGCATTACAGAATAATCCTACCATCACTAAGGAAGAGGTTCTACATGCATGATACCCAAATCTTGTCCATCAGAAGGAGATGTATCAAGAAACCATGGAGGTACTCAAAAATCTTTAGGGTGAAATACAATATTTAAAGGAGAAATCACGGAAGATGGAACAAAAGAAAGTATCCAAGAAAGTCCAATATGATATTGATGACTTGAAGGAAGTGTCTAAAATGTCACACCAAGAGAATATCATTCCATTGTTAGGGAATTGACTAAAGGGAAACACTCCACATGTAAGTATTGAGACTGGACGGGAAATCCTACATGTAAATCGTCCCCCCCCAATAGCTTAGACTATGATAAGGAAATCACTATGAATGTTGTTGTGGATGGATGGATTTTGAGCAATATATTGATTGATTAGGGTGTAGAAGTCAATGTACTTACTTTAGATGAATGGGTATAGATGGGGAGACCCCTATTACAGCCATCTTCCTAATGTGTTGTTTATGGCTAACCGAACTAAGGCCACTCCCATTGGAGTTTTAAAATATGCATCCATTACCATACATGGAGCCAAGTTTCACTAGGGATTTTGAGGTTTTAGCGCTTGCAGAGGTAGATAGCTTCCTAGATCTACTTGGGAGCCCTTGGTGCTATGCATATAATGCTTATCTATGGTTCAACAAGGGATATATCAGTTTTAAAAATAAGGAGGAAAGAGTTATTATCCTATTAACAAACGGAAAATCTATGCTTTGTGTTGAACCTTTAAGTGAAGAAGACTTGAACTGGATCTATGTGTGTGCCATTCAAGACCCAGAGGTCCTTGAGCCATCTAAGGAAGGGATTATCCAATGTGAAGATGCACAGTCATTCAGTGATACCACAAGTATTACTTTTGATAATTGGGCTCATGGTACTTATGAGTTGGTAGGGTGTGAAGTAAAGAGCACATTTGCATGGAACAACATACCCTTGGTGTATCATGAGAATAAGTAACAACTCAGTACCTTGATACATTGGAGAAGGATACCCTACAGTATTTCTATGCGCCATGGAGGAATAGTGGATAGACTAGTTAGAGAGACAAAATACGCTAGCATATACCCTGTGTGGGACAACAACGCACTGGTGGGTGGTTCACAAGGATAATCTTGTAGGATGGAATGAAATCAAGATTTCTCTTTTTACTCAGTTTTCTAAGAGCAATGTACCTAGTAAAATATGCACTTATCATGGTAATCAACCTATTTAGCACTGTGTTCAATAGTGTGAGAGGCTCTAGATAGAGGGGCAAGAAGCTTTACTCACCTTCATTATGGGTGCACAAATTTTCTTCCACTTTACAAGGCTACGCGCGTGCTCGATATGTATATGCTGAAATCCATAGAGAGACTGGAAATTTGTAGGATTTGATTGCATGAATGATCCAAACTTTTGAATATTTCTCTACTAAACCTCCAGTAGAAGAGGTATTAAGGGTTCTAAAGCAGCTAACTATGGGAGATAGTGCAAAGGTGGAAGAACTCATTCAGGAGTTATTTTATGGAATTGATTCAAGAGCATGTTTTGCTGAAGAAAAAGATATAGATGCCACACTACTAAAGTGTGGTTTCTTTAAGAAAGAAAATAACAAGATGGTCTACTTAAGTAGATGAATGAGCGAAGTGGAAAATTTGGATGGAGATCATTCAACAGGTAGGCGTGAAGTTTGGGACAGTGCGGATAATACCACGCCCTCCTATCATGAACCTATGAAAACAAAGAAAGTGAATATTGGATTGGATTCTGATCCTAAGGAAGCCATAATTGGGTATTATTGGTTTGAATCTGAATTGGCAAAAATCATTGAGTTGCTAGAAGATTATCGGGACTTATTTCCTAGGGGATACCATGAACTCAAAGGCGTTCATGAATCATTAGGAGAAATGAAGATAAATCTTAAGGAAGGTGCATGCTCGGTCAGGAAGAAACCCTACTTGTGTGAAAAGGTCAAAGAAGAAAATGACAAAATGTTGAAGTCTGGAATCATCAAGCCCCTGGACGAGTCAGAATGGGGTTAGCCCAATGGTGATCATTATAAAATAAAGATGGTCGGATTAGGATCTATGTTGACTACAGGGAGTCGAATGTTGCATGTGTGACTGATCCCTTTCTTATGCCATTCATCGAGGAAATATTAGGTGTTGCAGGGTACGAGGTCTATTCCTTTATAGATGGATTCTGTTGGTATCATCATGTTATGATTGCACAGGAGTATACGGAAAAGACTACTTTTACTACTGAATGGGGAAATTTTTCCTATATTGTGATGCCTTTTGGTCTTAAAAAATGCACATGCTATATTTTTTGTGCATAATTGTCCTAGCATTCAAATATTTTATTCACAACTTCTTGTAGTTTTAATTAGATGATTGGATGGTGTATGGAATTGTTAAGGATCATTGTAACAATTTACACTTAATGTTTGAAAGATTCCGCCAGTCAAGCATCTCTTTGAACATAAAGAAATGTATATTTGCTACACCCATTTGGCACATTGTTAGGACACATCATCTGTAAGTAAGGTTTATTGGTTGATCCAGCTAAGGTTGCAGTTATTATTAGCCTGGAAGAGCCTACCAGTCAAAGTAGGGTACGCAGATTATTAGGTCACACTGGGGTATTATAGAAAGTTTATAAAAAGGTATGATAAAGTTGTCACACCCTTGGAGGAGTTACTAAAAGGAATAGTGACATTCTACTGGGGGAACTGCAGCAACACGCATTCGAGACATTAAAGGAAAAATTTATTACAACGCCTATTCTGTGCTTTCCCTTGTGGGACCAACTGTTTCATGTACATGTGGACACCTCTAGCACGACCATTGGTGTGGTGTTGGCTTAGCTTGGAGAAGGTATTACAGATCATCCTATCTACTTTGCTAGTATAAATTTGACTCCTACAAATCATAATTATACAACTATAGAGCACAAAGCTTTTTCAATGATCTATGTGCTATAAAAATTTAGACAACAACCTGTTAGCAACACCATTTGTATTCTATACCAACCACATGGCATTGAACTATTTGGTAAACAGGCCCATTTTACAAGGGTGCATATGCTAATGGGTACTCTTATTACATGAATTTGATTTTAAAGTTTTGGTAAAACTAGGGAAAAGTAATTCTAGAACAGACCATGAATCAAAAATACACTCAGGAGAAGGTGCGCAAGTAATTGAATATACCACACCCGATGCAGAGTTATACAGGTTATAATGTGTGCCATTGGAATTAGAGGACATTGTTTTCTTTCCATGTATAGGTGTGGTGTCAAAAGGAATGAAATATTTACAAAAGAAATAACTTTCCATTCGTGCGGAAGCGTTTATGTTGATTAGCAGTGACTTGTAAAAGTTAGGCCAAGATGAAGTCATTGTGTCGATGTGTACTAGAACATGAGCACATAGATATCATGGAAGAGTCTCATGGTGGTATTGCTGGTGGGAACTATTTAGGTGACACCACTACACACAAAGATTCTACTCATTGGATTATGCTGGGAGACCCTGTATAAATAGTGGTAAGACATATTACAAGGCTCGTGATCACTGTCAGTGCCTTGAGAAACTAGGAAAAAGAGATGAAATTTCTTTAATACCTATTCCTAGTACAGAACCATTTGAGAAATGGGCTATATATTTTGTGGGTCCTATTTAACTAGTCATGCATAGGATTGGATCGCACTATATCATCACTTAAACAGATTATCTGACAAAGTGGGTAAAAGAAACTCCTACAAAGGATTGTACAACAGTTACAATAGCTAGGTTTTTATGGGGAAGTATTATTACAAGGTATGGATGTCTGTTGAGTTTGACAAGTGATAGGGGCACACATTTTTTGAATGAAACAATCATAATTCTATTAGATGAGTTCATGATTGTGCACCATAAGAATACACCATATCATCCTCATGCACATGAGATTGCTAAGGCTTTCAATAAGATTTTGAACCAAACATTGGAGAAAAATTTCTGATATTGGAAGAAAGGATAGGGATGATAAATTTTTTGTCGTGCTTTGGGTGTATAAAACGACCAAAAAGTGGTTAAACAAGGCCACACCCTTTCAATTGGTGTTCGACATAGAAGTAGTTCTTCCTATGGAAATTCATGTTACCTTCTTTGCATATTGCATGTGCTGGAAGGTTAGCTGATTAACAAGCATTAGAAGAATGAATTGAATAGTTGATTAGGCTAGATGAGTAATGATAAATAGCGCGTTAGAGTCAAAAGCAAGAAAAAGCCAAGTAGAAAGTATGGCATGAAAGGCACATCAGGGATAAAATGATTGAGATAGGACATATGGTGCTTTTTTATGATTCTAAGTTTCTACGCCATCTAGGAAAACTCAAATTACATTGGTTAGGACAATATGTTATCACTTACATACTTGAAATAGGATCTTGTCGTTTATAAACACTTGATGGAATATGGTTAACTGATTACTTCAAAGAGAGTAGGCTAAAGCCCTACTATAGATAATTCTTCTTGGTGTTTGTAATAAAGCAGTGTTTTCATTTAGATTAGGCTTTCAATTATGTATTCCCCTAATGTATTTCCTTCTTCTTCACCATGCTTTGTCAATTTAGTTGGTGTTTTCTTAAATAAGCATGTTTGCGTGCCATAAGCTAATTACCATTTGTAGTTTTTTTTATGCACAGAGGACTACACATACCATTTGTGTGGGGTGGTTATTGGAAAATGGGTACACGTAAAGGAATAAACTACTACAAGTGTTATTCAAGTTTGGAGAGTTGGTGGATAGAAGATCACTTCCAAATAAGGACAATAGATGGAGATAAATGAAGGAATAGTATAACATGAGGTAAGCAACGACCATGGAGACTACCAAGAGAAGGCACAGTGGTAAGGTACTCAGGTGCATGGAAGCACAATGAACATAAGTCTGTAGCCAGAATGTAGGAAGGTGCATTTATTTAGATGATTGGATGGTGTATGGAATTGTTAAGGAACATTGTGACAATTTACACTTAATGTTTGAAAGATTCTGCCAGTTAAGCATCTCTTTGAACATCAAGAAATGTATATTTGCTACACCATTTGGCACATTGTTAGGGCACATCATCTGCAAATAAGGTTTATTAGTTGATCCAGCAAATGTTGAAGTTATTATTGGCCTGGAAGAGCCTACCAGTCAAAGTAAGGTGCGTAGATTATTAGGTCACACTGGGTATTATAGAAATTTTATAAAAAGGTATGATAAAGTTGTCACACCCTTGGAGGAGTTACTAAAAGCAAAAGTGACATTCTACTGGGGGAACTGCAGCAACACACATTCGAGACATTAAAGGAGAAATTTACTACAACGCCTATTCTGTGCTTTCCATTGTGGGACCAACCGTTTCATGTACATGTGGACACCTCTAGTACGGCCATTGGTGTGGTGTTGGCTTAGCCTAGAGAAGGTATTATAGATCATCCTATCTATTTTGCTAGTATACAAGTTGACTCCTACAAATCAGAATTATACAACTACAGAGCACGAAGATTTTTCAATGATCTATGTGCTACATAAATTTAGACAACACCTGCTAGCAACACCATTTGTATTCTATACCAACCACATGGCATTGAAGTATTTGGTAAACAAGCCTTTTTACAAGGGTGCATATGCTGATGGGTAATCTTATTCCAAGAATTTTATTTTACAGTTGTGGTAAAACCAGGGAAAAGTAATTCTAGAACAGACCATCGAATCAAAAATATAGTTAGGAGAAGATGCGCAAGCAATTGAAGATACCATGCCCGATGCAGAGTTCTACAGGTTATAATGTGCGCCATTGGAATTAGAGGACATTTTTTCTTTCTATGTACAGGTGTGGTGTCAAAAGGAATGAAATATTTATAAAAGAAATAACTTGCCAATGGTGCGGAAGCGTTTATGTTGATTAGCGATGACTTGTACAAGTTAGGCCGAGATGAAGTATTGTGCCGATGTGTACTAGAACATGAGCACATAGATATCATGCAAGAGTCTCATCGTGGTATTGCTGGTGGGAAATATTCAGGTGACACCACTACACACAAGATTCTACTCATTGGATTATGCTGGGAGACCCTGTATATATATTGTAAGACATATTACAAGGCTTGTGATCACTTTTAGCACCTTGAGAAACTAGGGAAAAGAGATGAAATTACTTTAATACCTATTCCTAGTGCAGAACCATTTGAGAAATGGGCTATATATTTTTTGGGTTCTATTTAACCAGTCACTCATAGAATTGGATCACACTATATCATCACTTACATAGATTATCTAACAAAGTGTGCGGAAGTAGTTCCTACAGAGGATTGTACAGCAGTAACAACAGCTAGGTTTCTATGGGAAATAATTATTACAAGGTATGGATGTCTATTGAGTTTGACAAGTGATAGGGGCACACATTTTTTGAATGAAACAATCAGAATTCTATTAGATGAGTTCATGATTGTGCACCATATCATCCTCATGCACATGAGACTGTTGAGGCTTTCAAAACGATTTTGAACCAGACATTGACAAAAGTTTGTAATATTGGGAGAAAAGATTGGGATGATAAAGTTTTTGTCATGCTTTGGGTGTATAAAATGACCTACAAGCAGTTAAACAAGGCCACACCCTTTCAATTGGTGTTTGGCATAGAAGCAGTTCTTCCTATGGAATTCATGTTACGTTCTTTGCATATTGCATGTGTTGGAAGGTTAGCTGATGAACAAGCATTAGAATAATGAATTGAATAGTTGATTAGGCTAGATGAGTAATGAGAAATAGCACGCTAGTGTCAAAAGCAAGAAAAAGCCAAGCAGAAAGCATGGCATGACAGGCACATCAGGGATAAAATGCTTGAGATAGGACATATGGTGATTTTTTATGATTTTAAGTTTCTACACCATCTAGGAAAACTCAAAGTACAATGGTTAGGACAATATGTTATCACTTACATACTTGAAATAGGTGCTTTTCAGTTATAAACATTTGATGGAATACGGTTAACTGATTACTTCAAAGAGAGTCGGCTGAAACCCTATTATAAATAATTCTTCTTGGTGTTTGTAATAAGACAGTGTTTTCATTTAGATTAGGCTTTCAATTATATATTCCCCTAATGTATTTCCTTCTTCTTCCCCATGCTTTTTCAATTTAGTTGGTGTTTTGTGAAATAAGCATGTTTGTGCGCCATAAGCTAATTACCATTTGTAGTATTTTTATGCACAGAGGACTACACATACCATTTGTGTGGGGTGGTTATTACAAAATGGGTACACATAAAGGAATAAACTACTACAAGTGTTATTCAAGTTTGGAGAGTTGGTGGATAGAAGATCGCTTCTAAATAAGGACCTTAGATGGAAATAAATGAAGGAATAGTATAACATGAGGTAAGCATTGACCGTGGAGAATACCAGGAGAAGGCACAGTGGCAAGGTACTCAGGCACATGGAAGCACAATGAAGATAAGTTTGTAGCCAGAAGGTAGGAAGGTGCATTTATTTAGATGATTGGACGGTGTATGGAATTGTTAAGGATCATTGTGACAATTTACACTTAATGTTTGAAAGATTCCGCCAGTTAAGCATCTCTTTGAACATCAAGAAAGTATATTTGCTACACCATTTGGCACATTGTTAGGGCACATCATTTGCAAGTAAGGTTTATTGGTTGATCCAGCTAAGGTTGCAGTTATTATTGGCCTGGAAGAGCCTACCAGTCAAAGTAAGGTGCACAGATTATTAGGTCACACTAGGTATTATAGAAAGTTTATAAAAAGGTATGCTAAAGTTGTCACACCCTTGGAGGAGTTACTAAAAGGAAAAGTGACATTCTATTGGGGGAACTGCAACAACACGAATTCAAGACATTAAAGGAGAAATTTACTACAACACCTATTCTGTGCTTTCCCTTGTGGGACCAACCGTTTCATGTACATGTGGACACCTCTAGCACGACCATTGGTGTGGTGTTGTCTTAGCCTGGAGAAGGTATTATAGATCATCCTATCTATTTTCCTAGTATAAAGTTGACTCCTACAAATCAGAATTATATAACTATAGAGCACGAAGCTTTGTCAATGATCTATGTGCTACATAAATTTAGACAAAACCTGCTAGCAACACCATTTTTATTCTATACCGACCACATGGCATTGAAGTATTTGGTAAAAAATCCCATTTTACAAGGGTGCATATGCTGATGAGTACTCTTATTCCAAGAATTTGATTTTACAGTTGTGGTAAAAGCAGGGAAAAGTAATTCTAGAACAAACCATGAATCAAAAATATAGTCAAGAGAAGATGCGCAAGAAATTGAAGATACCATGCCTGATGCAGATTTATACAGGTTATAATGTGTGCCATTGGAATTAGAGGACATTGTTTTCATTCTATGTATAGGTTTCGTGTCAAAAGGAATGAAATCTTTACAAAAGAAATAACTTTCCATTCGTGCGGAAGCATTTATGTTGATTAGCGGTGACTTGTACAAGTTAGGTTGAGATGAAGTATTGTGCCGATGTGTACTAGAACATGATCACATAGATATCATGCAAGAGTCTCATCGCGGTATTGTTGGTGGGGACTATTTAGGTGACACCACTACACACAAGATTATACTAATTGGATTATGCTGGGAGACCCTGTATAAATATTGTAAGACATATTACAAGGCTTGTGATCATTGGTAATGCCTTGACAAACTAGGAAAAAGAGATGAAATTTGTTTAATACCTATTCCTAGTGCAGAACCATTTGAGAAATGGGCTATATATTTTTTGGGTCTTATTTAACCAATCGTGCATTGGATTGGATCACACTATATCATCACTTACACATATTATCTTACAAAGTGGGCGGAAGCAACTCCTACAAAGGATTGTACAGTAGTTATAATAGCTAGGTTTCTATGGGAAAATATTATTACAAGGTATGGATGTCTGTTGAGTTTGACAAGTGATAGGGGCACACATTTTTTTAATGAAACAATCATAATTCTATTAGATGAGTTCATGATTGTGCACCATAAGAGTACACCCTATCATCCTCATTCACATGAGACTGTTAGGCTTTCAACAAGATTTTGAACCAGACATTGACAAAAATTTGTGATATTGGAAGAAAAGATTGTGATGATAAAGTTTCTATCATGCTTTGGGTGTATAAAATGACCTACAAGCGGTTAAACAAGGCCATACCCTTTCAATTTGGTGTTTGGCATAGAAGCATTTCTTCCTATGGAATTCATGTTACCTTCTTTACATATTGCATGTGCTAGAAGGCTAGCTGATGAACAAGCATTAGAAGAATGAATTAAATAGTTGATTAGGCTAGATGAGTAATGAGAAATAGCACGCTAGAGTCAAAAGCAATAAAACCCCAAACAAAAAGCATGGCATGACAGGCACATCAGAGATAAAATGCTTGAGATAGGACATATGGTGCTTTTTTATGATTCTAAGTTTCCACACCATCCAAGAAAACTTAAATTAAATTGGTTAGGAAAATATGTTATCACTTACATACTTGAAATAGGAGCTTGTAAGTTATAAACACTTGATGGAATATGGTTGACTGATTACTTCAAAGAGTGTAGGTTGAAGCCCTACTATAAATAATTCTTCTTGGTGTTTGTAATAAGGCAGTGTTTTCATTTAGATTAGGATTTCAATTATGTATTCCCCTAATGTATTTCCTTCTTCTTCACCATGCTTTGTCAATTTAGTTGGTGTTTTTTGAAATAAGCATGTTTGCATGCCATAAGGTAATTACCATTTGTAGTATTTTTATGCACAGAGGACTACACATACCATTTGTGTGGGGTGGTTATTGGAAAATGGGTACACATAAAGGAATAAACTACTACAAGTGTTATTCAAGTTTGGAGAGTTGGTGGATAGAAGATACCTTCTAAATAAGGACTATAGATGGAGATAAATGAAGGAATAGTATAACATGAGGTAAGAAACGACTGTGTAGACTATCAGGAGAAGGCACAGTGGCAAGGTACTTAGGTGCATGGAAGCAAAATGAAGATAAGTTCGTAGCCAGAAGGTAGGAAGGTGCATTAAAAGGTTATAGTTGAGGCATGAAGATGTACAACACAAAAAAATTATGAAAATACTTAATTAATGAGAGAATTATTGGTAGGGTAAGGAGCAATTAAATGGACTAACTTTTTGAAAATCTACATAAGGATGGGATGTGATTTCAATTTTTATCAATGTAATCATGAAAATTTGAATGAGATAAGTGTAAAAAGAGTTGAGCGAATTGTGTTGAGGTGTGGAGAGTGTGAAACCAGACATGGAGAGCATATTTATGCGCAGGAGAAGCTTATGTCCCCATTGGTGAAGGGTTTGAGAAAATTAGAGCATTTTGAAAGAGCTAGGGCAAGTGATTTCAACTAGGGCAAAAAAAATTCAAGCTATGGTTTAGACTTTCCTCGTTACAGAAGATAGAAGGAAAGAATTTTCACACTACAGAGGACAAAAAGTTGTGATGTACAGATGGCACCAAAGAAAGCACCTACTGTAGGATCCAAGGGAAAGAATAAAGTGGAAGCAGAGGTTGAAATTAATCCCAAAAGTAATTTCTCTGATATGCAATACTTAGAAGTCGTGATAGTGGGAAAAGAATGGGATTCTAATTTCTGTAAGTGCAAGATAAGTGATTATTAACCACTGCACATCAGATAATAAAAAGGAATTAGATTCATTATTGAGTATGAAGAAAAACAAGTAAACAACAAAGGACATGCCAGTATATGATGACACTGGAGAGAATTTGTTAAAATAGATTGGAGTCTACGATTTGTATGAGCTACTGTAATTTTGGCAAGTATGAACGTTTATACTAGTGGTTGATGAGTAGAGTATATGAAGAATTTTCTATTTCACCAAATGAAGGGTAAGGATAACAACCACATTGATTTCAATAATAACAGGATTAAAGGGCACATGATTGGATCTGGATAATGATGTGACAGATAAAGCAACAATCCTAGAGATGCGGAAGGAATTAGGGTATACCAAGGGTCCACGTAGAATGGATATTGAAAAATTAAAGAAGTACCTAGTGGTACATGCATTTGCACATCTAGTGACCAAATTGAATGATCAAGAGAGATGGTCATAGGTGAATACAATGTGGCTACACATTGCAATGATAATGTCATAGGGAGTAATGTACCAACTCTGAAGCCCACCAAACCTATAGAGGTAGATGATGAGGAGGAAGAGCATGAATATATTGGTGGATTGGATCACAAGGATGGAGGTAACCCATGGACAAGGTTAGAAGCTAAGCGCATAAGTACTCCACCCCAGGCACAAGAAGAAGGAGATGAAGAATTGGAAGTAGGAGAAGATCCTAAAGAACGTTTCTCTAAGAGGGTTTTCATATGCATAATAACTCAAGGTGCTACCCCAAAATCAGTACAAAGATCCACACAACTCTCTTCACAGAAGGGCATAACTGAGAAGAGAAGGAGAAAATTGAAGCTGAATGAGGAGGTGGAGGAGTCTGAAGAGAGTGTGCCTAGATCTCCAATACAACTAGAGGATGTGGAAGAGCGTAAGGAAAAATAAATGAAGGTTGAAGGAGTAAAGAAGCTAGGAGAAATAGAGCAAGATAATATTTAGGACATAGAGGATCTAACTCCAAACCTTATCACTCAAGTTCCTAAGGGGCCATGATCAAGAAGGGAAAGTGGACAGTATGATGTGCTAGTAATAAGCTATAAAGAGGACACAAGTAATATTTTCCTGAGTGTGATTCTAGAATACAATGGGCCTTAAGGAATTATATAGATGGGAGTTGATGGACCTTAACATGGCAACCAATGTGTGAGGAAACAATTCTCATGGTCCATACAAACTCACATGGACAAGCCTAATTTTGATGTGTGTGAAGAGTCATGTGTGTCAAGGAGAATGAGGAAGGAACTAAAAAATTAGCACATAACCATCAAGCTAACTATTATGACTGATGAACAATTGAGTAATTCCTTAGTGAATGTATCTATAGAGTTAGTGCATAGGAATGTGGATAAAGCTGCCACCATTAAAATGCTAACAGAAGATATCAAAGTATTGAGAGAAGACATCAAAGCCAAAAATGCATAGATCACACATATGAAAGGAGAAAAGGACCTAGAGAAGAAGAAGAAGAATGGGGTTCTCATCGGCATGGAAGAGGAGATCAAAGATCATGTCTTGTAAGAAAGACCACACTTGGATCCCAAGGTACCCAAAATGTTCCCTTTGGCTATGTACTTTGTGCATACCCTAGTTGATTTTGTGCTTCAAGATGGATGAGTTCAGATGCCAGAACCAAAGAACCTTGAGAAGAAAGAGGACAGGGCAAGGGCTTCAGTGGTAAGGAATATTTCATCCTATGAGGCATTTCTTCAAACCTTGCATGAGAAGATGAAGAAAGCGGACCAGGAATTGAACATATGTGCAGCTCTAGAGGTAGTAATAAGAATCAAGAAAATAATAGAAGAAAATGATGTCCTGAAGGCAATGAAAGATGAGACAATTGGATGCACAGAGAGATTGGCGCTAGTGAAGTAGAAGCGTAAGGCCCTTGTAACAGTCCAAGACTCCCACAAGGATAAGATGGATGAAATTGGAAAAATTATAGCCCAGAAGATAGATCTTCTGGAAGGAAGGGTGACTTCAATGTCCAAAATTGTTATTGTATTACAAAACGAGAAGGAATATATTGTGCAAGAAGAGTTAAACTCTATTGCATCAGATATTCCAAAAAAGGCAAAAGCTGCGGTAAGTGATTGACAAGCCTTAGAGGCTGAAATAAAAGAGGAATATCTAGAGTTTATTCTTCTAGTTGAAATAGAGGATGTTGCAGAGTGAAGCTTATTCTTTATACAAAAATTATTTACTTTCCATTCATTCCATTCCTTATTCCTTATTCTTTAAAAGTATCAGGAGGAAACCATTACTTGGGCGAAAATGCAGTTTTATGTGGTGTAATATTTAGCATATAAAGTATGATACTTAGTAGAAGGCACACAAAAGCTTCGTGCATAAGAATAGGTCACATTCAAAGATGTGGAAGGATAGGAAATGACACATGTGTGAAAGGTAAGGGATGATTTGGGACTTAGCAATTTTTAGGAGTATAGGCTATTTTTGGAGATAGCGTGTAGAGCACACAAACAAAATAAAAAATTGTGCGACATGCATAGGCTATTTTGGGAAGAGCATCTACTACGCGCTTTGCATGGGTTTGAGCTAATAATAGAGTTGCTATTGCCAGTTAACTAGAAGAGATATATTGTTAGCGCACTTGCATGTGTGTCTATTATTGTAAAGTTGCATATCTATTTTCAGCATGTGACCCATTTTAGGAATTATGCAAGCGGTGAAGGGAAATTCCCCACCCTTATAAATATGTAGTGATCTTCATAGTATAGGGAGGACTGGATATAAGTTATTGGGAAGTTATGTTTCCTGATCTAATGTGCACATGATATTATGGTATTAATTATTGTAAGAAGATTTTTTGTATTTTTTGTGTTTAATATAATGGAGTGTATTGAATAATTCAAGGTTTTAAACATGATTAAAACTATATATTGCATGGTAGAACTCATTATGGCTATTACTTTAATCCATTACTCTCTAGATTTAGATCTGGAACATGTTCTGTAGAATGTTATACCAATTATGGATCTGAATACATTAACTCTTCATCTTGCTAACATCCTGCACAAGCAACCCTAAAGAGGAGCCTGGTACCTTTATGCGATTCAAGTGAGCGCTCAGTCTAGGCTGAGTGATGTGCCAATGTGCCTATGTTTTTTCTAGTAAATTCTAGCCTACATCAAGGGAATCGATCATGAGCTTGAAAGAGATAGATGAAAATATGTAAGGATAGGAAGATGATAAAGTGATGACCCTAAATGAGGTAAAAATAAAATGGATTCTACCATAAAATCAAGTGATAGGGGATCCAAAGGGTTCCTGTCCTATAGAAATATGATTTTTAACGAAGGATATGATGTTTGACAAGGTCAAAGGACTAAGAATTGATGTTGACATAAATGTGGGCTTAGAAGACTGAGAAGTCAAGTGATAGGGGAACTAAATGGTTCGTTTCCTATAGGCATATGAATTAATGATGAAAAAGATGTTATGAGGTCAAAGGACTATAAATTTATGTTTCCACAAAGGTGGGCTTAGGAGACAGGGAAGTCAAGTGATAGGGGAACCAAATGGTTCGTGTCCTATAACCAAATGACTTAATAGCAAAAAATATGTGATGACGATTTGATGAGGTCAAAGGACTAGAAATTAATGTTCAAACAAAGGTGAACTTACAATTTATAGGGGAACCAAAGGGTTCATTTCCTATGACTTAACGGTGATAAGAGATGATAACATAATTATTTGATGGGGGCCAAGGGACCAAAATTTGATGATGCTACAAGGGTAGGCTTTCAAGGACTAGATGGGGGTCCTGACAATAATCAGGGGAAAAATGTTAGAGGAGAAATATGATTAACAAGTGTTGAATTTAATGAGTAAATGTGATTGTTTAGGAACAACAATATAATGTTGAGATATGCTCAAGATCATTTTGATGTATGATGTTGATGTTAGTAATAGATTTCAATAGAACTTTTGATAGATGTTGATGTGGAAGGGTTGACAAATTTTTTATCGATGACGTGTATTTGATATTGATGTTAAAGTTATTTAATGTTTTGTTAAAACCATGGTCAAGAATAAATTGTGGATTTATTGCTTTGTATTGTAGTTGATACAACAAAGTGAAGGCTCTTGCATTTTTGTCCCTTTACAACGAATTTTAACAAATGACTAATAATGGGTAGTCACACTTAGGATCTTGGATATAAATTAAAATGGCGTATTGTACCTTCTTAGGTCATGAGATGGGTTGACATATGTAGGTTGTGTGGGAGAATAGGTTCTCCTTCCAATGGTTTCAAAGGGAAATTCCCCAACTTCACATTTTTATTTTTGGTTCAAACTTATCAAGGAGGGAAGTTTCCTATGATGGGAAAGTTGATCTACATAGGTATCTTTCCTAGGATGCTTTGAATTTTGACTTTTGAATGTTGATCGATGCAGGAAGCATTTTTCATGGGTAGCCATCTTTTGAGGGCATGGTCCACATTTTTGAGTTTTTAATTTTGATTTTTATAGAGACGACCGTCCTTTGAGGGATCGGTCCATGATTTTGACTAGTAGTTATCCTTCAAGGGATCAATTTACTTTTATTTTTGACAATATGACATTTGAATAACTATCCCTTAAGGAATCATATTATTTCTTTTGAATTTGATAGGAGGCATCCATAGATATTCTTGACTGTATTTAGAGCTAAGGGAAAAACCGTAATATGCCATTTCAAGGAGGGGAGAAGAAATGTGTACACAAACTACACATGTGTGACCCAAGACATGTCTTTTGTTGGTAGAAAAGGTGGATGAATTTAATGATTATGGGGTTCCTGCTAAAGAGGAAATTTTCCATGTGAAAGATGCAATAAAAACAGTCGTGGGGCTCATCTTTAAGGTGTATTTAGGATAGTGACGGAAATCCACATGCTTTCAAATCATTATGAAGATAAGATGGATGGTTGATGATGGAATAAGATCTTTGATATGACTACTGTCATGACAGTCAATATTTGAATAGTAGAAGAGCAGTAAGTGCAAGACATTTAAAGGTTTCCCCATGCTATATGGACTGATCCAGTTAAGGAGGATCTTCCCATGTTTACTCTTAAGTAATGAAATTTTGACTAGATTGATAGGATAGGTTAGCGAGGACATGTAAAAGGGAAGGTGTGTAAAGTAAGACTTTAAAAGTCTCAATAGATAGGCACCTTCCCAACATAATGTTGTGGATAGAAATGACATGTGTTACAACGAATTATGTTCTAAGGATGATACAAATTTTGGTCTTGATTAATCAATTTTATGGTAAATAAAGGATCCCTTGACAAAGGAGATGTGAGAAATTTGGATGGGGTATGAGAAGATAATTGATAAAGAGGATCATATGATGAAGCTTTAGCTTTTCATTTTCTTTGTGTATGTTTATTCTGGGTTTGTATAGGTGGGTGAATTATACTGGCTTGAGATATGGTACCTTCACTAGAAGGTGATGGGAAAACCTATGAGGAAGGTTTGTCGAGATTTGGTTGAGGATGACCCCTTGGTTTTGTAAATTTTAGTAAAGACATTGTCAGTGGCTTAGACATAGATGTTGATGAGGTTGACAGACCTTTAAGGGAAGGTGTGGAAATTGATGAGGTTGAGAAACCTTTAATAGAAGGTGTTGATGAGATTGAGGGACCTTCATTAGAAGGTGTTAATGAGAATAATGGTTCTTCAAAGGAAGGTGTTAACAAGATTGATGGAAAGGAAGCAACTAACAAATTTTAAAGATTTTCGAGGGAAGGTGATAATGAAGTTGATGGACCTTCAAAGGAAGGTGCTAACAAAGTTATTGGACCTTCAAGGGAAGGTGCTAAAAAAGTTGATAGACCCTCAAGGGAAGGTACTAACGAAGATGATGGACCTTCAAGGGAAGGTGTTAATGAGGATAATGGTGCTTCAAAGGAAGGTGTTGATGAGATGCTTGATGAAGGCTTGTTGATGATAGAATAAGGATGTCTTCCTTGTCGTACAGATGTCGATGAGGACATTGTCAATGACTTGGGTGTAGATGTTGATGAGGATGAAATACCTTCAAGGGGAGGTGTGGACATTAACTAGGTTAAGGTACCTTTAAGGGAAGGTGTTGAAGATATGTTTGACAAAGGTTTTCTAATGGTAGAATGAGGATGCCCCCTTTGAATTACAAATTTTATTGAGCACACTTATGAGTTCAGAGATGTTTGTGATGGTTTAGGATGATCCTCTTCTAGGAGGAGATCAACGATGAGGAAGAGACATTAGATTATGGATTTAAATACTTTACAAATTTTTTATGTTATGCCCTGCGCATCTATGGTAAACGCAGGATTTTTATTGATCATATCAGGTAAGTTTCCGAGTATATGGATGGGGTGTTTTGATTGGTGGTAATGTGATAAGAGATATCTGCATGATTCTATCAAGGATATCCACGTAAGTCCCTTTAGGTGGATTTGGATTAATGGATTTTGACCTTGGCTTATGAGAGTGCTTAGGAGGACACATCTTATTTTTGGATAGAGATGGATTCATAGATGGCGTATAGTGTTAAAACATCATAGTAATGTTGTGAGGTTGATAAGAGGGATCATATGAAACAAGAAGGGACAACATTTGTGATTCGTAAGATTAAATGATGGATGATTGTCCCAAAATATAGGAAGATGGATGGTCAATGGACAAGATAGGGTTTGAATTTGTGTCATGATATTGAGCTAAAGGATAGGGTCCCAAAATTGATGATAAGGGTGGACACATAAATTTGATAGACTTAGATTGCAATAAAGGATGAGGTCCCAAAATGGATGGTACAAGTGATACCTTATATGGTGTGTGCTTAGATTTTGTAGTATTGATTTTAGGTAAAGGAGGGTTTTATATGACAGATGATGAAGGTGAGGTGCAAAATGTGATCGATTTTGATTTTGTAACATTCGTGTTCAATAAATAAGAGGTACTCGTGTTAGATGACAAGGGAGAGGTGATGAGTGTGATGGTATTTGATTGTGTAGTGTTTGATCCAGGGAAATGTTCTATGATGGAAGGTAAGTGAGTATCTGGGAATATGATCGGGTCTTATTTAGATGAGGGAGATGTTGTTTCGAGATGGGATTGAGAGGAGTTATATTCATGTGGGTTATCTAATTATTTGATTAGTTTAAATAGTGGGTTAATGTAGAGATATTTGATGATGAATTGCACCTTAGTAACAGTCTCCAAGGTGGATTCTAAGGGATTTGTGGAGGTAATGGATGACTGGACAGTCAACACAAGTGATATCGATGTGTGAGAATCATAAAAAAGAGAATCCAATGATTCTAAGTTTTCAGGACAAAGCATCGGTGATGTACGAGTCTTCTTATAAGGAATATCACATGTAATGTTGTTAATAATGTAGCTCGAGGGATACAAATTATCTATATGGAATGATTCTATTGAGGGTGTCGAGTCAGGAAGACATGTAATGTCATCATATGTGGTAATTTCCTCTAAATCATGAGAATACCTAGGGGAAATAGATGAAACATATGTAGTTTCATCTGAATCGTAGGAAAACCTTAGGTAATCGTATGTAGTTTCATCTAAATCATAGGAATACCTTAGGGAACTAGATAAAACATCTGTAGCCCCATCTGAATTTTATAAAGATCTAGGGCAATTAGATGAGACATGTGGAGATTTAGGATCGAGATGGCCTTCTTTGAGGGCTTGGATTTCTAACTTCCTAGCCATGGCGAAAGCTTCGTCAAAGGTTCATAATGTATGTATTTGAAGGGTGGATGATATGTTATGAGAACATGATCGAGTAAAAAAATTTATTAATTCTGACTGCGGAAGTGGAAAAGATATTTGATGTATAGTGCTCTACCATCTAGTTACAAAGTCTCCAAGGGATTCATTTCTGGATTGTTTAATGGTAGCAAGGTTAAAAATGGTGATTTTTCAAGTAATTTTTATAGTGAAATTATTAAGGAATAACATAGCTAAATGTGTGAAAGAGACCAAAGAATGTTGAGGAAGATGATTATATCAATCTAAGGCAGGTCCTGCCAGTGACATGGGAAAGGTTTTGAGAAGGAGATCTTGATTGTGGATGATGAGATAGCACAAATTTATAAAGGATAGTAAGTGCTACTGAGGATCCTCCTGGCCATGGAACATGGTGAATTCAAGTAATTTCCAATGTAGAGGATATGGCTTATATGGTACTATCAAATGGATGGGTTCATTACAAACCTGATCATAAGTGAGGACTTGTTTAGATACTTTAGTAGGATTTTCTAAATTGTCTAATTTTTTTGACAGATCTTGTATGGAATCATTTTTAAGATTAAATGTGAAGGAACTAATAAGAGGACCTGATTGATTTGACTGATGAAAATGTAAAGTAGTATAGTTTTGTAATAGATGGGCTTGATACAAAGATTGATTATGGGTAGCTTGAGAGGATATTGTTTGTGAAGTGGGTTGTGATAAAGGGATGTTGGGAGATGTGGAAAAATGTTGAGTATGTTGCTGTTGGATGAGAGGAGTTGATTGGTCATGAGTAGGGATATGTGTATAATTTTGAGATTACAGTCATTTTTTACACCCAATAAAGAACAGGGAATCCCATGCACGCCGGCCTATCACCCAGTGGGCGCTCATCTAAGGCACGCGTGGGCACTGAGTCTCTCTTTTATGTAAGTTGAGTTGGAAAACATCATCTATGATCCAAAATTTAAAGAAAGTGAGTGGGAATGAGACATGAAAACATCATAGAGCTTAGAATGGCTCTAGACCATTACAGTCACTACATATAGAGATACTTTAACAAACTTAAAGAACTGAAAAAAATAGAAAGGAAAATGCATAGGGATTCATATTCAAATTATAAATATACATGAAAATAACTATGAAGAATCATGTATGAATCCGAACTAAGAAGGATCATATTCAGACAACTTGGTAACCACATTACATTCATTAGAATCACTACAAACACCACATTATGGTAGACCGAAGTCATGCATCATAACTGGATCCATATCCTTTAGCTCTCAAAAAGAAATTTCATAACCTCAAGCCCTTGATGCATACTTATCCTATATTTCATCTACCCAACCCAATATGATTCTCCTCACGTAATTTTTACAGAGCTCCGCTCTCTATCGATCTCTCTCTTTTCTTCTACAGGTGCTTGTATTTATAGGCACCTTGAAGTTGTAAATCATCCTTCTGTGGCCTCAAATTCATGCCAAGTTTCTGAATGTGGTCCTCCATGGGAGCATGATCCTCTAGGCCTGAGCTCACCACTTATAGCCATGATGGTCTTTTAGAAGATTCCATCGCATGGCATATTTCTTCCTAGGCCAATCTGTCACTAGGCTAGCACCTTATCCACTCACCATGCGTAGTCGGGTCATGCTTTTCATGTGTCTTGCCTGATATGCCAAATATTGCTAAGTCCTGACATCTTGTCTACTAGCGCATAACACGGCCCTTCTAAAACCCTCCTAGATCCTTGCCTTGTGTTCCTTCTCCTTACACGCCTTATCCTTGCATGCTCACCCATCAACTTAGGCCTTGCACGCACATGCACCTTTGTGTACTCAGTCAACATTTTAGGGGCCTAACATCACCCCATACTTTACATCTTCTCCGCCCGTGGGAAAAATTCTTCAAAGAAATAATTACAATAGACATAACGTCTTGGAAAAAGAATAAGGGAATGAATAATTGGGAAAAAAATGAAAGGATGGGGAAGTGTTGTCATTATTGCAACAAGATAGGGAAATCTCTCTGTAAGTCAGCCTCCAACTTGTTCTAGGCATACACTTCATTTTTCTCTCTCTGGTAGAGATCATCAACTAGGGCGCTTACCTCCTCAAAACCCAGTCCATTTCCTCAAGTGTTCAATGATTTAACCATTCCTTCCAATTCCTTGCCCACATCTTCAAGCACATCCATCCTTCTTGTAATTTTTGTGTATAACTCCTTCAGCCCGTTTTTAATTGAACCTCGTAAGGTATCAATAACTTCTAATTTCTTCTTGACCTCAGCTAGGATCCTTTCCCTCTCTGCTTTATTGCCTTTTTTCTTCTCTTGGAATTCATTGAGCTTTACCTTGTGAGTGGCGACCAAAATGATCGTTAGTTTATCTCTATGTATGTAACTATCATACGCAACCTCAGCAGTATGGGTAGGAATTTTCACATCAGCAAGCACCTTTTTGTACTCGGAAATGATTGTTACAACCTTTAATTTTTCCTCCTTCTCTAGGCGTGCTGCAACTTATTCCACAAATTCTAAAGCCAAAGGTTACCTTTCCATGGTGAGGATGTGCGTTAAGTCTTCAAGGCACTCAAGGGAAGATCCATACTTTTACGCAGGTGGTGCTAGGTCTAGATGCTTCAAAATAATAGCATCTATGATGGATTCTACCTTCTTGTATACCTCACACACCTTTCCCTTTTCTTCCCTTAGTTCATGCTTTAGATGCGTGATGATTAGTTCTTCCTGCTTTAAGTTCTTGGTTTTCTCTTCTAGCTCTTCTTCCCTCTTTTCTAGCTCTGCATCTAGAAATTTTACCCTGTCATTCCTTTCGAATAACCTGGCTTCTAGTTCAACCGAAACCTTATTCAATGCATTGTATACTTGTTCATCTGAAAGTTGTTGAGAACTCACCAAGGGGTTAACTCTTTTTGACTCAGGCACTTTCATTATTGCTCCTTGGCTTATTTTGAATTCTGGCTCATTAACATGGGACTCAATTTCCCAAAAGAGCATCTTCCTTGTCTGAGGGTATGCACCTTCTTCATCAAATGACCTCACTGCCAAGAGTTGATATGTTAGGACTGTTCTTTGGAAGTGTGTGTGTAATACCTTGCCATGGTCATCAATGTAGTCCATTCTTGGTATTTTGACCTCCATGCACTTTTCTCCTATGTGTGTGCCCTTAGGAATAGTTACTGTTATACTATAGCCTCCCACACTACTAGGGTATTTTCCTATGCTTCCTTCATCACTATATCAACACTGCACTCCAATTCTTTTTCTACCAAGGCTTCAATAATTTTTGTTGCTTCTCTTTCTACTTCCTTGTTTACTTCATCCTTAGTGAGTCTTGGGGTCCTCTGACCCTTTGTGCTAACCTATTTACCTCTTCCCATGTCCTCGGTCCCCTCCTCCTCCTGGATGCCCTTTCTTTACACAAAGCGATATCCATTCTTCTCCTCTGCGCCTTCTTCTCCTAAATCACACATGCTGAAAACCAAGTGGTTCATTGTCCCCTTCAGGATCATCTTCTTCATCGTCATCCCTCTCACCTATGTATTTCTCCAAGATATCTATTTCCTCTAAGTCAGATTCCTCCATCACCTTCTGTTTCTTCCTAACTGGGGATTCAAGTGTAGGAGACTCTGATTTCTCTTCCTCCTCCTCTGGTGATTTATCCTCTGTGATAAGCTTTCCTTTCTTTGGCACCTCCTCTCTGACTAGTGACCTCTTCTTGCTTGTGTAAGTACTTGTTCTAGTGCATGTCCGCGGGGTGCTAACCGCTTTAGTATCCTAGACAATTGGTGCCTTTTTCTTTGTCTCTTCCGTTTCCTTCTTCTTGGGTGCAGTCTTCTTCCTACCTGTTAGGTCCTCAGGTATAGCTATCTCATTCTCAAGATAAGCACCCTTCTCAAAATTGGGCCCTATGCGAAGGTATACACACACCATGGACCTCCCTGAAATAGTCAGAGTCATGGGTTTTATCATCTGAACTTCATGCGATACATACTTTTCCACGTATGCATGCCTATTGGGGTAGACCAATGTCCTACGCATCTCCTTGTGGTCCCGATCCATACTTCCAAGATCAAACTTCAGTTTCTTGGATACCTTGAATCTGTTTACCCCCACTAGAACGTACTGAGCGGTGAAAGAAAATGGAAGTTTACACCAAGGGGCTCATGTTCCCATCAACCAACCTAAATTTGCTAATGCAAAAGTGTTGGTATACTATGAATTCAACTTCTCACTCTATGAGCTTTGGCAATTGTTCCAAGATCCTCCATTCTACACCGAACTCATTCCTCAAGCACGTATACCATTTCTCAAAACATGCCTTATGAACAGATTTCATGCTATCGTAAGTATATTTTTCGAATCTCTTTGCGGGTGAGGGGTCTTCCTCTGGGTACTCCTACATGAACTTATCTATTGCATCTGGCACTGTGATATCTGAAAATACAATAGTTAAGAGGACATTTCCAAAAATTATCTTATCACCCTCCTGCGCATTGTTGATGATCTCATCCGTGATGTACTCAGATAATTTGTATATGGCACCCTCTTATATCCTTCTATAAACATTCAACCATGTTTTGTTCACTTGCATTCACCTCTCTTGGTCATTAAGTTTTGTTACTAGGTGTGCATCCATTCTCATCACTGCATCTTCGATATCCGTAATTTAAAAGTACCTTAATCCCTTCTTGTATGCATATGTGGCAATAGTTTTCTTTGATGGCTTCTTTGTCGCATAGGTCATCCTCTATATTTTCTCCTACACAGATGAGACCTGTGAATCTTAAAATCAGCTGAGGGGTTATGTGCATCTTGTGTCCCGCGAAGTGAAAGTGATCTTCATGTTATGGGTGACATCAACCACTGATAGAGGTGCTCAAGTTTCCCAAAGTAGGGAAACTCATTGTGTTGTAACAATCCTCGCCTTCTCCAACTTCACTTTTACTTCATCACTATAAATGGGTAACCCTGCTGGTGTCCTCTGGTTTATCAAGGGCACTAAATCTAGTGCCATTTCTTTCTCATTCACATTTGTGTGATGGTTATAATCACTTACTGTCATGCTTCTTAAATGGGACTCCCAATCCTTTCTAAGCAAAACCCTATCTCGGTACTTGCATTTTTGCATACCATTCTTCATTGGTACTTGAAGTGGTTTCTTGTTGTTTGTCCTTTCCCTTGCCCTTTTAGGTGTTACAGCTAGTTTCTTGGGTGTCATTGTGTAGGTTATCCTTTTAATTCAACTTCTCTTGCTCTACTTCTCTACCCTTTCCAAGTTTAGATCTCTAACTTGTGAAGAAACTCCTTTCCAACCCATGCCCTAGCTTCCAAACCATCGCTGGAATATCCCCTTCACAAGACAACACTTCTCCATAACTCTCTCCATGCCCATGAACTACTTCTTTTCTGGTTTTCAGATCCAAACTAGTCACTCATAGTTAAATTTCTCCAATTTTTCTTCACACGGATCAACTCTGGAAACCCTAGTTCGCAAAATCTTTTCCTTCTTCATATTCAAAATGTAAATAATTAAGTGTCAAATCTTATATTTATATTTTTTCCCACTTTTTAACATTAAATTTTACCTTACCTACCACCATAATTTAACAACTAATGTGGATTTTTCAACAAAACCCTACTTTAATGCTTTCACTCATGCGCCCCATCCTGCGCAGACAATTCCCCAACCTTCTAGTGTGTAACAAATCCATCTTGACAAGAGACTCTTGGGTGTACATCACCTGTGTCGAAGGTACTTCTGTCATGATTTTTGCTTTTGCGCTTCTTCCTCTTTTGTACATGGATCCTCAATGTAGCCTTACCCTGACGCCAACCATCCTTTTTCACCTTTCCTCTCATGCACTTCCTTTCCCAGGTCCATCCAATTGGGCTTTCCAACGCAATCCTTCATGGCACTTCACACTGAAATTTCTTCCACCTTACTTCACCCCACACTAAAATGTTGCACAGTCTTCTATGTAGTTACAACCTTCAAAAAGTAATGAGATTACTGGCTCCCAAGGTGCAACAAAAAACAACAATAAGAAAGGGAAACACAAGAAAAGAAAAATGCATTAAAGTAAATCCTAATCTAACTAGCAATACTACCTTATTTACAAACACCAAGAAGACTTATTTATAGTAGGTCTTCAACCTACTCCCATTGAAGTGTCCTCAAAATCTCATCCCATCCAGCGCTTGCAACTGGCATGTGCCTGAATTAAGGATGTACGAGACAATGTAGGGGCCTAACCAGTGGACTTTCCACTTCCCAAGATGAATAATAAACTTTGAATCATAAAGTAAGACCAACTTCCCAACCTCAAAATTATTCTTCTTAATGTGACGATTGTGTCATGACTTTTTTTTTCTTTTCAATCGTCTGGCTCCACCTGACGAGTGATCGTTTTTCTTTAAATTACATTAAATTTACAATTCTTTCCTCCAGTGCTTTTTCATCAGCCAATCCTCCTATGTGCGATATATGTAGAGAAGGTAACATGAATTCAACTGGTATGAAAGCCTCCATACCAAACACTTATTGAAATGGTGTGGCCTTATTCAACTTCTTGTAGGTTGTTCGATATTCCCAAATAACAACTGATAATTTTTCATCCCAATCATGTCTACCAACATCAAAGATCTTAGTCAAAGTGTGACTAAGTATTTTGTTAAATGCCTCAGTAGTTCCATTTTCTTGAGGGTGATAGGGAGTAGTTTTGTGATGGGTCACCATGAATTCTGATAACATAATCTTGACTGTTTCATTAAGGAAGTGTGTACCTTTATCTCTTGTAAAACTCAATGGGCATCCATACCTACTGATTATGTTTTCCCATAAAAATCTAGTAGTGGTAGCCACTGTACAATCCTTTGTAGGTGTTTCCTCTACCCACCTTGTCAAATAATCAGTGCAAGTGAGGATATAATGTGAACCAATCCTTCATGTCGCTAGCGAGTTTGGTTTGAAAAAGTCAATATCCCACTTCTCAAATGGTTCTGCACTGGCTATTGGTTTCAAGGGCATTCCGTCCCTTTTTTCAGGTTTACAAAGGCGCTGGCAATGGTCATAGGCCTTACAAAACTCAATGCAATCTTGATAAATGGTTTCCCAGCAAATCCATGTGAGTAGAATCTTCCACGCAGTTGTATTTCCCACACATTTTCCTCCTACAATCCCACCATGTGCCTCTTCCATAATTGCAATGCACTTATGTTCTAGCACGCAACATCACAGAACCTCCTCGACCCATTTTTTATAGATCTCCACTAATTAGCATGTAGGGTGCGGTGCATATGGCCAACTTCATCCTCTCCAAGGCCTTCATTCCATTTAGCACCACACCTGTTTTAAGAAATACCACAATGTCCTCAAAATTTGAGGGCACGTGCCACAACCTAAACAGTTACGTGTCTGGCATAGTCTCTTCAATTCTCTGTGTGTCCTCCCTTGAATCAATCCTAGATAAATTATCAGGTCCTGAATTACTTTTTCCTTGTTTGAAAACCGCCGTGAACTCAAATTCTTACAACAATAGTACCCACCGACATATGCGCCCTTGTAGAACGGGATTTTTCTCTAAGTATTTCAATGCCATATGGTCAGTGTAAAATAAAAAAGGGGTTGCCAAGGAATACTATCTAAACTTATGAAGTGCATAGATCATTGATAATGCCTCACCCTCAGTCGTAATATAATTATGCTATGTTGGTGTCAATTTTCTACTTGAAAATCACAAAGGATGATCAACAATCCCTTCACCGGGGTATACAAGTACTATTCTAATAGCGGTTCCTGAGGCATCCACATGAACACGGAAAGGCTTATCCCAAGAAGGGAAACGTAAGATGGGCACGGTGATAAGCCTATCCTTTAAAGTGTGAAATTCCTTTTGTTGTGCCTCTCCCTAATGAAAGGCACTTTTATGTCTAAGTAACTCTTCTAAAGGCATGGAAATCTTGGCATACCCCTTGATGAACTTTCTATAGTACCTTGTATGCCTAAGAAACCCACGCATTGCACTTTAACTAGCAAGCTCCCTCAATCCCACAATTACTACAAATTTTGTGGGATCTACTAAAAGGCCCTCCTTACATATGATGTGCCCCAATAATGTTCCAAATGGGATAGCAATGACACATTTCTTAATGTTGAGGGATATCCTCAACTGTCAAAACCTTTCAAACATCAGCCTTAAGTTGTCACAATGGTCTTTCACTAACCCATATACTGTCCAATCATCCAGGTAGACTTGAAGGAATTTATGGATGAAGTCCTGGAAAGCTTGTACCAAAATGCGTGAGAACACAGTAGGCACATTATTCAACCCAAAGGGCATGACTCTATAGGAAAAACTTTCCCACTCAGTGGCAAAAGTCATCTTCCTCTGGTCCTCCTTCGTGATCCTTACCTTGTGATAACCCAAGAATCCATCAGTGAAAGAATAGACCTCACGCCCTGCCACTCCTAAGATTTATTCAGTAAATGGGGTTGGGAAAGGATCAATGATACACACTACATTCAGGTCCCTGTAATCAACAAAGATCCTTATCCTTCTGTCCTTCTTGATGCTAATTACCATTGGGCTTATCCCTTCCAAATCTTCAACAACTTCAATGATGCCTGATGCTATCATCTTATCTATTTCATCCTTGACCTTCATGTGCAGATTAGGATTCATTCGGTATGGTCTCTTCCTGATTGGGTTCCCACCTTCCTTCAGTTTTATTCTCATCTTCGCCAAGGAATGGTGGACACCTTTAAGCTCATGATACCTATGTGGGAATAAATCCTCAAACTCACATAAAAGATAAATGATCTTGGATACTTCTCTGACCAAAAGTCTCTGATGATAGCCTCTTTAGGATCTTCTTCTAATCTGATGTTAACCTTCTTTGTCTTTAAATACTCATGATAGGCGTGTGCCTGTTCATCAACACTGTCTAACACCTCGCGCATCCCTACAGAATGGTCAACATCCAAGTTTTTTGTTTCTTCCCCATCAATAACATATTCCATCTTTTCTTTTTATTTTTCCAAACACATGCACTCAAGTTGTATCTCTTCTGTTTCTTCTTCCTCAAAGCGTGCCTCCAGGCTAGGTTCACCTACAAAATTTAGTAGCCTATCTTTTGTCATGGCAATATCTCTAATGGTAAGGTGCTTGATATCCTACAAGGCCTTATCCACCAAGGATTTTGTACTCTTATACTCGAATGTTTGAATGAGATCAACTGCTAATTCTTAATAATTCCCTATCTGGTAGAGTTTCTCAGCGTGAATGTACCATGTGTACGCATAACCTTGTAATGTATAATATAGTTTGTGTACCTATAGGGATGGTGGTAAATCCTCCACACCTTATATCTAGACCCTCTCACAATCCTGGATATGGAAATTGGTGGGTTCCTTACCATGATAAACTTTGATGGCAGTGGGCACGTTACTTCTAGAGAACTAGATAGAGATGAAAATTCTCACCTCACACCATTCCAAGAGGTTTTCCTGATGTGTAGTCCACCACCATGTTGTTATGCTGATCAGGACATAACTTAACATCCCTCTTCATTCAGCTACCTTCTTCCATTGAGTTTCCATCTCCTGCAAAAATATCTCAGGGGGAGTGTCCTCCTGAATACATAGGTAGCTTCTTTTCTCCTAGGCGCTGGACTATATGTGCCTTTATCACCTTTGCCACTGATCCTCTCAAATGTCATCCAATCAACTCATAGGTTCCATGTGCTCAATTATAACTTGTTATACTAGTGGTGTCATTTTAGGGATTGAGCATCCTCAAACCAGATAACTCCCTATATGGGATGAATTATTTCTGGATCCCTGATTGAGTGGACATATATTCTATCCAGGGCCTCTTCTCCCCAAAGGTTCAGTATAGGGTGTTGATTTTCCATCAACCAATGGGTATGATGACCCATTCTTCCTCATTCTCAAAGCTTATGTATCCCTTGTTGAATGGAAGATCTGCATTGTTCTTATAGCAACCATAGGCGCCCAAGTAATGCTAGGAAATTGTCTTCATCGGTGAGTGCCAAGACTTTGAAGTCCCCAGTAAACTTAGCTCCCTGAATGGTGATGGCTGCATCCTTTAAGACACTGATGGGAATTTCCTTCATTTTATTTATCCATATAACAACACATTTGAAGATGGCTGTGATGCAGGTCTTACCATCTGATTCCAGGAATCTAAGGTGAGATCATTGACCTTCGTGCCTGTGTCAATAAGGATATTACTAAGGATCCATTCATCCATGACTGCATCTAGTGTGATCTCCTTATCATATTCAAGGCCGTGAGGGGGAATGTTTGCATGTAAGACCTGCCTCTCGTGATCTTCTCTAGCCAGTGGTACCTTCTCTCTCAACCTATGCTCCTATCAATGGAATAATATTCTCTTTGCTTTAGCATTTTACATACTTCCTTGACCTCATATAGGTCATCCTTTGGTGCCTCAACCTTCCTTATCTACTAATTCCCTCCTAGAATGCTCCTTTAGGCACTAGATTTCTCCTTGTAAGCTCTAAATGACACCCATGGTTTCTTAATATACCTCCTTTTGATGCGCAGGGTTTGGGTACTTCCCATGTAGCACTTCTTCCCTTGTAACCAGATTCTTATGATTTGGCATTTCCTTTCCATGAATGGACTCTACTCTTGTTGTCACCATAAACAGGTTCCAAGCCTGCATCACGTATCACCCGTGGCATCCATTGTGTGTTATCCTTCTTAATGCTTACCATTGTAGTGCCCTTGTCTTTCCAGTGTTGTTGATACATGTGTGTTGGTTGTCAAATTAGGACTTTAATGAAAGCAATAATTAGGTGATAGAAATTCCCCCCTCTTTTGATGGGAGAGGTGCCCTTATTGAAAGAAGGCAACAAAACTATTTACAAATATACAACTTTTCATTTTGATGATGAACTCTGATATCATGAAAGTGTTTTAATACAAAGATAGATCATCAATACAAAAGAATAGATTAACTAATGGAAAGAAAAAGGTAGAATATAACATTATCCTTGGAAATATAGATAGTAAAATAGTTCCTTATAAATGTTGTGTAATGATAATATACATAACAAAATCATTCATATCAAACCACTAGATATTATTTCATAGACACAAAGTTCTAGAAATGACATCCATAAGAATACAAAGCTTCTTAATGCAATAAATTAATGATTCACACACTTTAGACAAGCCTGAGAGAATAGATCAATGCAGATAAAAATAGGAAGGGAAATCTTCTGTATTGATAGCTTTTTATTCCTTAACACTTTCAAAAATATTAGAGTTCCAACCCTTTGGAATGGCATGGAGAGCCCAATATATAGCTTACAAAGTGGTTACAATTTGGTAACCATTTCTTTGTAACTAAAAGATTAATTAAGGAAATACATAACATAAAATCCTTAATTAAATTACAATGAGACCCAAACTAACAAATAGAAAGAAGAGAGTCAAGGGCCAGAAGCAGAGACATCTGGCTGTGGCTGAGGGGGGACCCAATGTTTTTGAGGATCCAGTTTCTGAATCTCTTCAATGCTTCCACTATTTCCATGCCTCTTGGAATCGTTGTGTTAGAAGTGGTGTGAGTCCACGTGCCTAAGAATTTCTCAATGTCTTTTTCGAACTCAGTTGTGATCTAGATATTCCTTGTTGGCCTCGGAAATCGCTGAGTAGAGAGAACAAACATCCTTCATTTTCTCCTTGGTGATTGATTCTTCCTTGAATAGATCATCCCTTGACAAAGGCTTAAAATTGAGCCTTGATTTCATGGAGAGAGAAGGGGACACCTGTGACTTCATATTGAAAATGGCAGTGGATATATTTGAAGGTGGATACAATGCAATTTTTACAAGACTCTCCTTTCTGCCATACATTCCTCAATTCTCCCAGTGCTTCTTCCAGAACCTTTATTTTCCATTCAATGCTAAAGATCCATGTCCTTGATAGGTTATTCTTGGAATCATCAAAAGCATTGTTGGCCAATAGGATCCTCTCATCGGTTTGACCCATTAGATGAAGATCTGTAATACACCCACTCCATAATTTCAGTTCCTTGTCCATGGCTTTGATTGAGGAAGTAAGTTTCTGTTGCATCTTGATCACCTTCTCATTGGTTTTGAAGGATTCCTCAATGAAGTTTAAACCTACTATAGTCATATCATTATACCATGTCCTCAACAACATTCCCGATTAGTAGAATACTTATGTATATATTTGATGCTTTCAAACCTTATCTTAGCTGAGAACTATGGAAGGTGGGGAGAGAATCCAATGGAGTTGGATCCAAAAATTTATCTTTTTGCCAATAATGATCTGATAAAGTTGGAAAGAACTTGGTTATGTTCTTCCAACTACTCCATGGTTTTCTTTCCTTTCTCAGCACATTCAATAACCTTAGTAACAGTCTCCTGAAGGCTATGAACCTCACTCTCAGGTGTGTATTCTCCCATTGGAATCCTAGAAACCTCCAAGTCATAGATCAAGAGGTCTTTCTCTTCTTTCTCTACTTTAGGTCAGGAAACCTCTAGGAAATAATAGCCTTGAGCATCAGATACCAACCTCAAAGTAGTATTTTCTTTCTTTACTAGAGGAGGAGGAGGTGGTATAAGTACCAAGCAGAGCTGCTATAACATCAAAGTGAAGCCTTGTTAATCAGGAAGAAGATTTTCTTTTCCCACTATCTACGTGGGGCTGAACCCAGGTAAAGGAAGAAGAAGAAACAAAAGGAGCAAGGGGCTCGAGTGAAAGTGAACTCATGGCACTCAAAGTATGAGCCACTGTTGTTTCTAGTGGATAAATGAATGAAACCTCAAGAATTTCCTTTGTAGAGGGTAAGTGCATGAAGTTGATGGACAAATATAGGGTCATCCGTGGACATCATATTGCAAATAACAACATAATATCAACTTGTAGGGATTATTAGCAATACATACACTCAAAATTAGAGAAAATTATATTAATATGAATCGTATCATCCGGAATCTAGTTTCTAAAATACTTATTTTTGTAAAAAATGGACAAGATTAGCTATATTAAACACTCAAAATTCAATGACTTGGTTTTTTTTTTTTTTAAACGCCGATAAGATTATAGTCCGTTTGCCCACAATTTGGATATGACCAAAAATTGATATATATTTTTTTCCTTTGGTGAGAAGTTATATGCCACTATCTATCTTGGGATGGATTTTATTTTGTATTTTTTTGAGTAGTATTTTATTTTTTATGATTTTTTCCGTGAAAGTGGTATGAAAACATAAAGAAAACAGAGCACTTTCCGTTTGCCCGCCATAACTTCATCAAAAAATATTGAAATCAAATAATTTTTTTTTTTTAAATGTATATTAATTTCACCACGGTTGGGATGGTATAAGTTTTATCACATTTTGATAAGTGAAACAAATTTTGCAGTCTTAAACGTAGACATAAACATTCACAGGAAAAAGTGTCTTAAAGACCTACTATTAGTAAAAAATTATAAAATGATATTTATCCTCTTCTATTCACTTTAAAATCAGTATTTCTACAAAGCTAATAGTCTCCCCTACACAATGGTACCATTTTTATGACATATTTTTTACTTTTCGGCATGGTTCAAGTCCGCGGAAGACTAAATTTGATGTTTTGTTGTTTTTAATGTAAAATTCAAGATTTCATGTCCACTTAATTGTCCCCCAACTTGGTGCACTTACCCTAGAGGAGTCAATCAAAATTGGAGGTTCAGTTCTTGATTCTTCCTTCTCACCCTCATCAGTGGTTTTAGGGATTTCTTCTAGTTCTTTCATCTCCATCATCATCATCATCATTCTCACTTAGAACAATAATGTTCTCTGGGCCCACCAAGCAATTCTGAGTGCCCCAGAAGGAGTCTCTTCCCTGATTGGTTCTTGTTTTACCTCTTTGAGCTTCTTCTGATATACTCTAGTGGAAGAGGAAGGGGTAGAAAACTCTGGTTCTTTTATGGCGGAAGGAGTTTTCTCAAGCACCTTAGTGCTAGGTGTATGTACTTCATTCCTAGGTGTGGAATTTTCTCTTGAAGAAGATCTATCTTTTGCTCAACCTGAGATCATGCACCTTTCTGTTAAACCAAATCTTGGTTTTGACAATAACAAGGGTGATTATCTCACTCAAATCATCTCTTTCCCTAACATACCAATCTAGTATTTCTAGAGGAGTGTGCTTGATTGATATTTCATACTCAAAGGATTGCAAATCCTCATCATCATCCTTAAGAGCCTCAGGAACCTGGTAGAAGTTAAGGTTTATGATCTATTGAAGAGATAATCTACATAAATGCCTCCTCTTGGCTTCAAAATCATCACACAATTCAGCCTAGCAATCCACAGTGTCAAGACAGTGATGATAAGTTATTCTGAGATTTTTGATCAATGAATTTCTTTAGATCAAAGCAAGTCTCGGGTTTGAAGAAATGCACTGTAAGCGGAGTAATAGCCCTTTCTATATTTTGGGCATCTAGAGCTTTCCTGCATGTATAAATTCCCCAAGGTGATAGGGAAATGAAGACCTGAAATTTTCTTATCTCTGTAGGTTCTATGGAGTTTATCCAGCTACTTGCACACTTCAACCAAATGCATTTTATCACTACAGAACATGGGAAGCTTGAGAGGTGTACTTTCAAAATAGGCCAGTCTGATGTATGAGAACTTTCAAAACTAGATGAAGAAAGCCCCATACTTAGCTATCAAAGCCATATCCTCATCAGAGAAAATTTTGGTAGTGTCTCCCTCCAAGAGCCTCAGAATGTACATGGTGAAAGCATCATTTACCCTTCTGAAGTTGTGATTACTATCCTTGAGGGTAAAATGAGGGAAATATGTGTATATGGGTTCATCCTTCTTGTCTTCAATGTAAGTGAAGCCCAACCACTCCCGAGATGCTGCCAGGGTGTACATAAGGTAAGAAGTCATGTAGAACTTCTTAGTTTTTTGAACCTTCAACAATTGTTCAGTTAGGTTCAAATAGATAATCTCAGCCCAATTTATGTTTTGCTTACCCTCGCAAATGATGCTTATGAAAGGGCACATCCAAAAATGGAAGTCATTGGTAGAGGCCATTCCCATAATACAATTGAGCAAGATGATGAAATCTGATAGTTATTCATTAAAATCAACCCTGAACAATGCCTTGGAGAGCTGGGACGCTCCCTTCTTAGGACACTTCAGCCATGACTTAGCTACTTGGGCCTTGTATTTCCCACTATCTTGATCAAATAGAGTCTGAGCTTGATCGAGAGTGAGAACAATGGAGCCCTTCATCTCAGGAATGCATAGGGAAGTGACGATGGTAGAAGCATCTAGTTTTGCAATAAATTATCCATGCACATTAAAAACCGTCCTTAGTATCCGGTTTGAAATGAGCCCCATAGGTGAGCACTAGTGTCAGCACACTACACAGAGATGGGAAAACTAGTAGGATACAGGATTCAACTATCATTGATCATTTGGGCCATGGAGCAAGGTTGATGTATGTTAACCTGCCCCAGAAATCATCAAAATCTAAGTGTCAAACTTTATTATCCCCAATATTAGGTACAAAGGTCTCAAGAGGTGACAGATGCTCGTGCCCTTGAAAATTGATCTTCATTTTTACAGTGCACAGAGAAACGTCCTTCAAAGAATGGATTCATGATAAAGATGCAAAGGGATATAAAAATATGAACAAATGACTCAATTACAAGAATGTGGGTAAGAAATAGCGAGCAAGAAATGTGGCAAATGCATAGATGATTGCCCCTTTAAATAGTCGTTCAGGAGTGATAAGGTCATAAATGTGCATAAAATACACCCTGGCACCGACTCAAAAAGGTGAAATGTGGAAAAATCATAAAAACCTGACCCATACAGTCCATGGGACATTGGGACATGAGGAACACGAAAAAGCCAATTCGACTGATGCGGGTGATGCGGGGCATCAGTGAATAGGAGGCCCACATGCAGTTGGGACATAAGGGATAAAAATGTCTGACAAACCCAACGAACAAGGAGTTACAGGTAAATCGGTCGATTGGTGAACAATAAGCCTGTCAGTACTTTGGGACATGAGGGAAAAAAATGTCCGACAGACCCGTATATTCCTAAAATGGCCCCAAGAAACAGAATTTTCATCATCACTACAAATTTCTTAAGGGTGGTCAACTCAAAATTTTCAAATTTTTCAACTTTCAAAAGAGGGGAATTTTGAGGGGGACAACAGTTGGCTCTTTCTGGGGATGTCTTGACTAGATCACAAGAACAAGGCAAGAAAAGAATCAAGAAAAACTCTGGGGAAGAATACCAGTTCCTTATCCATTGGGCAATAGAGTCAAAGGAAAAAAAGTACAGAAGACAACACATGGGAAAAAAAAAATTAAAGGCAAGGAAAGGAAAACACACACTGTACATAATATATAAAGGAATTCTTATTCAGCTAGGATTTGAACAATTTCAGTTACTTCCCACTATAAGGAAGTGGGAGGGAAGATCTATCCATGTAATCAAGATAGAAAGAATTTTCACCAGCAAAGTGCCTGATTATGAAAGGACCGAGCCACAAAGAGTCAAACTTACCATGGCTTCCTCGAGGTTCATGCCTTTTGTCCCATAGTAAAACAATGTCTCTAATTTTGAAATCTCTGGATTTGGTTTTCTTGTCAAATAAAGATTTCACCTTCTGCTGATGTGTAGAGATCCTATCAAAAACTTGCATCTTGTCTTTATCTAGCTTATGGAGATACATGATCCTCTTATCCAAGGAATCACTAAAACTGGGGTCCTCAATAGATTTCATCAAATGCAAAGTTGGTAGTTCCACTGTTACTGCTAGTTGAGCTTCCACACCATACACTACCTGAAAAGGGGACAACCCAATTACTCTTTTAGGTGTAATCCTATCTGCCCAGAGGGCATCATAAATTTTCTTGTGCTAGTTCCTCTGAGATTCATTGACAAGATTTCTTACAATGGTCACCAAATTATTGTTTGTTGATTGTTCTTGTCCATTACCTTGATGATAATTTAATCTGAAGAATAAGCGAGGGAAATTCCATACCCATAGCAGAAACTCATCATCTCAGTAGAAGAAAAATTGGAAGCATTATCAGTCATGATCTTGTTTGCTACTCCAAACCTTACTAAGATTTTTTATTTGATGAAATTACATACTACCTCAGAAGGTAGTAATTTTAACTAGCATGGCTTCCAACCACTTGGTGAAATAATCTTTTGAAGTCAACACATGAGTATGTCCTACACTTGAAGATGGGTTGAGTGTTCTGATGAAATCCAAACCCCATTGTTGAAAGGGTTCTTCGATCACAACTGGCTTAAGTGGTAAAGCAGCCAAGTTAGGGTCTTCAAACAAAGGTTTGACAAGATTCACACTTTTCGAACCACTTTGATGCATCTCTAAACAAAGTAGGCCAATAGTATCCTGCATGAAGAATTTTGTGAACAGTGACAACAGATGATAGATGACCTCCACAAGCTTGATCATGAAAGGTTGAGAATAGCTTCTTTTGTTGCTCTTTTTCAACACACTTCAAGAATCTTCTATCCACTCCTCACTTGAACAAACCATTCTCCCACAACACATATTGGCAAACTTAACTTGATAGGTCTCTTTTCTTTGGCAGTTAATTGACATGAACACTCACCATAGGTGAGGAAGTAAGCAATATCAGCGTACCATTCATCTATCGAGCTAAGGAACAAAATAATGGGGACATCAACCTCATCCTTAGGTAACTCATGACTAGCTCCTTTGGCAATGAGTTCACACATTCCTTTCCCTGAACTAGTTTCATTGGTTTGATGTCGAGATCATACTCCTGAACCTTTGCTACCCAATTTCCTCCATTGGTTCCAAACTCCTACTATGTAAGAATAGACTTTATGGTCGTATCGGGCACAAGCAAAATAGAGTGAGAGTTAATAATGTAAAAATGAAACTACCTAATAGATTTAACTAATGCAAAAGGATGTTTCTCCATCATAGTGTACTTCAAATCATGATTTTTCAAAATATAACTCATGAAGGAAATTGGGAGCTCATGATCTTCAGAATCTTTCTAAGTCAACACAACGGCCAAGGTACTCTTTGTGACATAGCAATAGATAATAAAATCTTTGCTAAAATTTGGGCATGCTGAGATAGGGGTCTTATCAATAGCTTTCTTAATGCCTTCGAATGCTTCCTTTCCTCCAGAGGACCAACCAAATGTTTTCTTTCCTTTCATCATTTGGAAAATGTTCAAAATCATCTCTACAAAATTAGGGAATGAATCTCCTCAGGAAGTTGATTTTACCAAAGAAAGAATGTACTCCCTTTCTACTAGTGGGAAGAGGAAATCTGTTGGATGGCTTAAACTCATTCAAGATCAATCTTGATTCCATATTTGGAGACAACATGTCCCAACAGTTTGCCCTCTGTGACACAAAAGACAGATTTCTTGGGATTCAGAGAAACTCCATGTTATCTACATTTCAAGAGGACTATTTCCAAATGTTGAAAGTGATCTACTCTAGTTTTGGAAAACAAAGTTAAATCATCTAGATACACAACAATACATTTTCCTTTCAATCCTCCCGAAATCCAAATCCATTGCTCTCTGAAAAGTAGGCACCAGTATTAATGAGGCCGAAGGACATCCTTTTGTAGGAAAAAGTACCCCAAGGGGTGGTAAAGGTAGTCTTGTGCTGATCTACAACGTTAACTTCCACTTGGTTATATCCTGAGAAACTGTCAAGCGATGGACAACATTTTCCACACCTGTGACAGCTTGTAATACCTGGTCCATCATGGGTAGGGGATAGTTATCTTTCAAAGAATCCTAATTTAGATTCCTGAAATCAACACAGATCCAAATCTCACCATTTTTCTTCCTGACAGGCACAATATTAGCAATCCATGTTGAATGATGAATGGGGAAGATGATCTTGGCCTTCAACAACTTCTGTATCTCTTGGAAAATGGGTGTCAGCAATCTTTGGATTGTACTACCTTTGATTTTTCTTGAAAGGCTTAATCCTAGGTTTGAGGGGGAATGAAATATTGGCATTTCTTTTGGTTAGAAATCTTTCAGATCATCGTAAGAATAAGCAAGGACATCAGCGTACCTCTTCAAAAGATTTACCACCTTCTTCATCTCCTCTTGGGTCAAGCATTTTATGAGTTTCACCATTTTGGGTTTGGTGGGTCTCCCGATGTTAGTCTTTTCACATTTAACAAACTGTTGAGCTCCTTTAAAAGCCCTTAGTTATTGACATATCTGATATGTTTATCAAACAATTCTCCTCCAGAATTACTAGCCCTTTAGGAATCTTGTTACCTTTTAGTTTGAGTTACTTGTCCCAACTCTCATAAACAAGGTAGTTCTATAAGAAGACTAAATGATGGTACTAGGCACAAGACTAGGAAATATTGATGAGATATTGTTTAGGGTTTAGGGTTTAGGGTTTAGGGCTCATGGTTAAAAGTTTAAAGTTTAGGGTTTAGGGTTCAAGGTTCAGGGTTATGGGTTTAGGATTTAGGTTTTAGGTTTAGGGTTTAGTGTTTATGGTTAGGGTTTATGGATCGAGGTTAATGATTTAGGGTTTAAGGTTTAGGGTTTAGGGTTTTGGGTTAATGTTTTAGTGTTTAGGGATAAGGGTTTATGGTTTACGGTTTAGGTTTTAGGGTTTATGGTTTATGGTTCAGGGTTTAGGGTTGAGGATTTAATGTTTAGGGATTAAGGTTTAGGGTTTACGGTTTAGGATTTAATGTTTAGGATTTTTGGTTTAGGGCTTGGGGTTTAGGGTTTAGGGTTTAGGGTTTAGGGTATATGATCTAGGGTTTAGGGTTTATATTTTAGGGCTTAAGGATAAGGGTGTAGGGTTCAGGGCTTAGGGTTTAGGGTTTAGGATTCAGTGTTTAAGGTTTAGGGTTAAGGTGTCAGGGTTTAGGGTTTAGGATTTAGTTTTTACGGTTTAGGGTTTAGTGTTTAGCATTTAGGGCTCATGGTTCATGGTTTAGGGTTCAGAGTTAAGGGTTTAGGGCTTATGGATTATGGTTTAGGGCTTAAGGCTTAGGGTTTAACGCTCACGGGTAAGGGCTGAATGTTTAAGGTTTAGGGTTTAAGGTTTAGGTTTTAGGGTCTAGGGATCATAGTTAAAGGTTTATGGTTTAGGGTTTAGGGCTCAAGGTTTACAATTTAGTGTTTAGGTTTATGGCCTATGGTTTAGGGTTTTGATTATAGAAGTTAGATGCTAAAAGATTTAGGATGAATGCTGAAATCCTGAAAAATTACCTATGTACTAACCATATTATACTTTAAAAAATTATCTCCTAAATCATGACTCATGGAGCTGTGAGGACTAGCTCTATAAGGTGACAGAGTGATCCTAATTTATTATATTTACTATAAATAAATTTTAAGTATGAGTCTTTCATTTAATATTATTTATAATTAATAAAATATAAATAATAATAAATGAAAGAACTTATACTTAAACATTTCTTTTTGTAAATAGAAGCATGCCAAAAAGCACTGCATAATGATCATACTATGACAGAAAACGTACGACGTTATAGCACGTACGTGTTAAAGGTTTTTATCTTTTCCCAATTCATACCTCTAGGCTTGGGATCCGATTTGGATCCCCAAGTTTTGAGGCATGGATATACACAAACACATCAAACAACGTGTTTTTTTAGGAAAATGCAAAAATGCCACTTCCTGCCATGACAAATCAACATAAAACGATCGATTCATTTTTAAAAAACTCTACCACGACGTAGATCAAGACTTTATTCTTTCTAAAAATATAAATTTTCAATTTTTTTGACTAATATAAGGTTTCCATATTATTTATTTTCTATCTATGCCTTTTTGTAGCTATTTTTTGAAGTTTAAACACATCTATCTTTCATGTCATGTATCTTTTTCTTGGCTCATCGAAATTGAAAAAAAATTATATTAGCCCAAACTAGGCCTAATTCTTTACAAATTAAAAAAAAAATCTAGTTTTCGACATTTTTTGAGGTAGTTAATGGGGGTGAACATGGTCGGAGCTCCGTTATTTTTCAAAATTTAAAATTTATGTAGTAGAAATATCATAAATAAAAAAATATACTCGCTAAAAAAATCTTTAAAAAATAGAGCCCAAACTAGATGATCCTAGCTATCTTTCTACCAAAGGGTTTCCAAAAATACAAAATGGTGCTCAAAAAATGGTGTGGGGCACACGAAAGTCACTCTATTATGTTTTTTTAACAAAAACTGGGACCACCTGTTGGTATTTTAGTTATTTGACACACTTAAACTTATCCATTTTTCAATAAAATTTTGTAGCTTACAAACTAGACTCAAAATACCACAATTCATATGTTCATACGATATCTTGAAATTCAGAGTGCAACTATTTTGAAAAACTCGTACAAGTTGAAATTTTTATTTTTCAGAAAAATGTCATCCACTTATGACCTCTTTTTGGCACCCCAGACTTGGTGCACTTACCCAAATGCTATGTGAGGATTCAATTTTGGTACATAATACATTAAAAACTTGCATTTTAACTTTACTCAACTTACCTCCTCCTCATGAGTTGATGACCCATGGTGAATCCCTTGAGAATAAAAGTAGTACCATTTGTCCCCCCTTTTCCATCTTATTTCCTATTTTTAGGGTGCATATCCAATTTAACTCTCATCTAGCCCAGGTTAAGCTTTGTCTTGAGTTAAGAAGGAGTTACAGGTGTGCATAGTGAGACTATATATGTTAAAACACTGTCACCATTTTCCTTGAGGTTCAAATCTGCATAATTCCCTCCCAAATGCTCACTCCCATTGTTGGTATGCTACTAAAAATATGTCTAGAATACTCATATATTTAAGTAAATGGAATGTTGAAAAATCTGATATCTCACTAAACCCCTTTGGAATCCCCATGAGATTTTAACATCTCTTTCTCAAAAAATTATTTCAATATGAATCCAACCCTTGCATAGTAAATGGTAGTCTGAGGCATTTTTTAATGGCTAGATAAAGTTTCCCAAAATAATAAACATGGGTCCTTTTTAGATCTACGAAGATATGGTCACATTGATAATCCTTTAAGTACCCTTTAGAGAAAAGAATCCTTATGAAATAACAAAACTTTTGATGACAAATCTTATTCAATCTCTGTAACATCTGGGAAGACCCACTGTATTAGAAATAGAAAGCCTTCCATAAGCCTGAATGTCTAATAAATCCTGTCATAGTTGTTCCTCAGGTCAATTCATTCTCATAGTTTTCATTACCCCTTACACATCAGGGGAACATCAAAAGTACTCAAATTAGTGCAACTAGTAACGCTGTAAAATAGCAATATTCTGCAAACATAAGGCTCGTGACTAACAAATAGTAACTATTGGGATAATGGCCAAGAAATCAAGGATGTCCTGAGTCACCCATTCTGATGGAAAGGAAACTGGATGTGTTTGAAATATGGTACAAGACATCATAATGACTTGACAGATTAAATATTTCACGGCTACATCAACTTTTAGGCCGTAGAATGGGATTAATTATTCTATCTAGATAATATAATTTTTTTTCCAATGAGTAATAGATGAGAAAGAGGGTTTTTATGGAACCTTGAAAGTTTGATTCTTATTCAAAAAGGAGACATATTCATCATGAGAGGTGATATGATATGCTTGCCAACAAAGATAAGGTGATGATCTCCATGTCCTAAGTCTGACCATTGTTTTCAAATTTGATCATCAATGTTTTCAGGAACATGTTAATCATACTCCAAGTTCAGTCAATAGTGCAAGGTTGACTTAGTATGTGATATTTTTTAACTCTCATTCAATATGGAACCAAATGGAATGTGTCCACATGTCACATTGGAGTGAAGCATATTACAATCACTAGGTGAGGCTTCTTTCAAGTTCATCAGGTGGTCCCAGGCCAAAATTCCCAACTACAACAGTGATGCATAGTCCTCATAAGAGCTCTGAAGGGAAAATAGCACATTACTTCATTAGCAGAAGCTTTCTTCATCTTCGTGGCATCTTCTAATTATCTCCCTTATTCTGGACTCTCTCACTCCCTGTTGATACCCTTTAACATAACCTATTTTTTCATTGGAATGTACTTTTTCAGGTCATTTCATTTTATTCAATTGAGTGACTTAATGGGTAAGTGCATGGAAATGGGGTTCCAAAAGGGGTAAAAAAGGGACACATTTATCCTGAAATCAGCAAAACCTAAACTTCATCGAATAATTTGACATGCCTATGCTCAAATTTTAAAAAAGTGAAGTTCAGAATAAGTACCATAGATCTTGGAATCTAGTTGCGTAAACTACTTCATGGTGGCTTTCTAAATGGTTGAGATTAAGAGGCTCAAATGTTTGGCGCACACAAAGTATTTCTATTTTTATGTCAAAAAGATAAGAACCTATTGTGTGTACTGTTGACAATAAAATTTTCCTTCGTAATTTCTATTTCATTAATGTATGTATTAGGAATAGGATGTTGTTAAGTATAATTAGTAGTAACGTCTGATAGAAGATAACGGCGTTACTGGTATGATGCTGCCAATAATGTATAGTACGGTAATAGTCAAAAGTACAATAGGAATGTTGTGGTAAAAAGTAAATATTTATTGTAAGTGGTTCGGTAATGTTAACACCTCAAAGTTTTGAAGTACCCTCTACAATGATTAGGAATTAGAAATCATTATATTGATAATAAGGACAAGGAGTGAGGTCATAAATATTTTGTGTATTTTCTCTCTAAAAATACTAATGAATGTGGAACCCAGGTGAAATCATAAGGTTTACTCCAATCTTAAAAGATAAGCTTACATGTACAGATACGAGTTAAGCTATGGAATATGATTCGTTAGAGTGGATTTCTTATCCAAACTTAGAAGATAATGTGGATAAGCCTAGAAGTTCTATAAATAGAGAGGCCAACATCGCTCATTTGGCATAGAAGGAAGTGGCGAGAAATATTGTATGAGTGAGTGTGCCATAATTTTGAAGGTGTCCCAAAGAAGCCATTATCAGGTGTCCTTGTGAAGTTTCTTCCATAGTAACAGTGGAAGGCAAGTGAAGTCAGTAACCCTTGAAGTACTTGATGGGTGAGATTGTAACAATTTCATGTTAATATTATAATTTACATTGATATTTGAGATTTATCATCATTCCTTCTTAAAGTCTATGGTATTCTTGTGTTATGTTTGTTGCTGTGCAGATTACCAAACTAAAATTTGTGCTAAATAATCATACGCACGAGTTCCCAGTGAATAATTATCATAGTCTCTAGATTGGTGTTGACATTTTGGTTCCATTGCCAGGACCATTCCTCGTTGGTGGATTTTCTGGAGAGATATTCCCACTTAGTCAGAAAATCATGTTGGAGGGTAACCTTATTTTTACTGTGCATATGTTACCATGGTAAAGTCATTTTTACCATGGTATTTCCCCAAGTTAAGTCATTTTTGCTTGAATAGTATTTATCACAGTAAAGTCACTTTTTACCGTGAATAGTATTTACCGCAGTAACTTCACTTTTTAGTCTGTGAATAGTGTTTACCACAATAAAGTCAGTTTTTACCGCAGTAAGTCAAGTTTTACCATAGTTTACCATGGTCATTTATATTTTACTCTACAAATATGCTAAAGTCACTTTCTATAGTGATTCCAATTATTTGTGCACATAAGTCTTGTTGATTGTACTTGTGGGTTGGTATTTCACGGTGGTTACTTTTGAAAATGGGGAAGATTCCTGTTTTTTCAGCTCAATCTAATGAAGATGCTTCTTCTTTCATTCAAGAGTTTAAACGATCTTGTATTTGTAATGGCCTTATAAGAAGGGAACAATGGACTGAATTTTTTCCTACCTTTTTGGATGGTTCAGCACTTAGGTGGTTTGAAACACTAGGTGATAATGTGAAAAATTCATGGGATTTATTAACTGAAAGTTTTCTTGAAGAATTTGGTGAACAACAGAAATATGCAGATCTCATGATCGAGATCACAAAGCTATCCCAAGGAGAGAAGGAGAAGATAAGGGATTATCATGCTCGTGTTCTAGAGCTAAGGAGGAAGCTCGATGCCCAGATCCGGAAGGAAGGATTAGCGGATGGGTTGATGAATGGCGTGGATAATCTCCTCTGTAAGCACTTCATTCTTGGGATGAAGCCAGAGATCAGACAACGAGTGAAGTATGACCGCCCAACTACCATTGAACAAGCAAAGGAGATTGCAAGAAGGCAAGAAGAAAGCATGGAAGAGGAGCCCAAAGAAATTGTTGCTAAAGTAGAGCCTACACCAACACCTTTGGTCCAAAATCCACAACCACTCCCGGTGAGCACAAATATTTCTCCTAGTACATCTACTGAGTATGAAGATCTGCTCAAAAAGATGGGTCAGTTAACTATTAATCTTCTTCAAGGAAAAGAATTTAGTTCTCAGGGAGGAGATAGAGGTCCAAAAAGAAATATTTCTGAAGTTGTATGTTATGGTTGTTATAAAAAGGGTCATTATAAGTATAATTGTCCAGATAGAGCTTCTACATCTGGTACAAGGAGATAATGATAAAGGAAAAGCACCTGTGAATTCTTTTGATGTAGTAGATAAGAGCAGAAATAATGAAGTAGATGTGTTTGTAACAAAAAGAAAGAAAGAAAAAGATAATCAAGATGGAAATGATCCTAAGAAGATGAAAGGAGAAACTAGTAAGAAACATAGGAGAAGAAAGTTGGGTGTGTAGGATTTTCTGATTTCACAGGGGCAAGGACCATACTCCATCTTGGAAGATCTGTCCAAAAGGCCTGCAAATATTACATATGGTCAACTCTTGGCTATGTCTTCTGAGAAGAGGCGGGAGTTGCGAAGTGGACTCAATGCTCGACGAAGGAAGGAGGTTGAGGTCCCTGTTTTGGAGGCAGAGGTAGATCCCTATGCTCCACAAGCTGAGGTATTATGTAATGGTATTTCAATTCATGATGTCTTAGTTGATGGAGGTGCTGCAGTTAATGTAATGACCGAGTCTGTAATGAATATGTTGGGTTTAAAAATTGATCGCCCTTCAACACTTATGTTAAGGTCATTAAATAAAGGAAAAACTAAACCAGAAGGTGTAGTTTCAAATGTGGCAATATCTGTTATGGGTGTTGTATGTGTGGTAGACTTTCAGGTGATGAAAAATGGTACTGTTGCATACCCAATGCTGTTGGGAAGACCATGGCTAAGGAGAGTTCATGCAAGAAACTACTGGAATGAAGGTTTCATGACACTTGGACGTGGTAGAGAGAGGGTGAAGATAAACGTGATCCCTCGACATCATAAGGCAGAACCTGTGGATTCAAGTGATGAAACTGATGATTGGACATCCTCTGATTACTCTAGTACCAGTGAAGTGGACACTGAAGATGAAGAAAGTGAGGTTGATGTTTCAGTCATGGATATCCTTCCAGTCACACCAACTCATGACCCCATAAAATTATCTGAAGAAGAAGTTGATGATCATCTCCAACAAATAAAGATTGGTGATGCTGTGATGGAGAGTGAGAAGGAATCCTACCTCCAGCTCTTTCGAAGGTACATACACATATTCACTTTTGATTACAAGGAACTCCATCAAGTAAGTTGGGTAGAACATTCTATTGAGCTGGTAGATGGTGCTAAGCCCATAAAGCAAATGCCATATAGAATGAATCCTAATTTTTCCAAGACTGTAAAAGAAGAAATAGATAAGTTGCTTGATGCAAGATTCATATTTGCTGTGGAGAATTCAGAATGGGTTTCTCCCATTGTGATCTCAATAAAAAAGAATGGGAAGCTACGCATTTGTGTTGATTATAAGAAGCTCAATAAGGCAACAAAGAAGGATCATTACCCTCTTCCATTTTCAGATCAGATCTTGGACGAAGTAGCTGGCCAGGAGTGCTATAGTTTTTGCTGATGGATATAGCGGCTACAACCAAGTTCGTATAGCAGAGAAAGATCAGCTGAAGACCACGTTCACCACTCCTTGGGGAACGTTTGCTTATAGAGTTATGCCTTTTGGGTTGTGTAATGCTCCAGCAACATTCCAACGTTTGATGAATAGGGTGTTTGAACCCTACATTGGGACCTTCATCAGAGTATTTCTGGATGATTTTTGCATCTATGGGAGCAAGTTGGACCACCTGCACCAAATGGAGACAGCATTTCAAAGGTTAGATGAAGCACAAGCCTCACTAAACCCTACAAAGTGTGTCTTTGGATGTTCTAAAGGCGTTTTGTTAGGGCATGTTGTATCTAGAGATGGTATTGGTACTGATCCTGATAAAGTTTCAAAAATCAAAGATTTACCATTTCCTATGAATAGAAGTAAGTTGAGATCATTTTTAGGCCATGTGGGTTACTATAGAAGGTTCATCAAGAATTTCTCAAAGATTGCACAGCCACTAACCCAGTTCTTGAAGAAGGATGTTACTTATGAACCAGGAAATAAGGCGCATGAAGCTTTTAGACAACTGAAGGAAGCCCTGGTGTCTTCACCTATTTTGAAGAATCCAGATTGGAGCAAGCCATTCATTGTGTACACTGATGCCTCAGATGCAGCACTAGGAAGTACTTTGAGCCAAAAGGATGAAAATGGGAATGAACATCCAATTTACTTTGGGAGCAGACAAATGAGCAGTGCTGAGGTAAATTATACTGTAACTGAAAAAGAGGCTCTGGCTATCATTTTTGCTGTAAAGAAGTTTAGAAATTACTTGCTAGGGCAAAAATTTCTAGTTGTAACAGATCATCAGGCTCTAAAATATATTGTAAATAAGCCTAACCCATCAGGGAGGATAGCAAGATGGATAATTTTGCTACAAGAATTTGAATTTGATATTATAGATAGGCCAGGAAAGAAGCATGTCAATGCAGATGCACTCTCTCGAGCCTATGATGGTTTAGGATCATCTTGTGATGATGATGATTTCCCCGATGTAGCATTGTTCTCCCTTGACACAATCCCTAGTGAATACATAGATATTTGGAATTATCTGAATGAATTCAAGTTTCCTGATGGTGCCAATGCAAAGACTAAGAGAAAGATTACTCAAGCCAGTCGTCCATATTCTATTCTGCATGGAGTATTATTTCGAATAGGACCTGATGGACAGTACAAGAGGGCAGTTGGACGTGATCAAGGAAGGAAGTTGCTAGAAGAATTCCACAATGGTACATGTGGAGGGCACTTCTCTGGACAACTTACAACAAGAAGGATCTTGGATGCAGGTTATCACTGGCCCACTCTTTTTAAAGATTGTTATAATTATTGTAAGACATGTGATATTTGTCAAACACATGGTAATTGTAAGACTTCATCAGCTCCATTATGTCCTATTCTTCCACTTGATCCCTTTGAAAAGTGGGGAATAGACATTGTAGGTCCACTTCCAACTACCTCACGCCAAAATAAGTATATTGTAGTTGCCACAGATTATTTAACCAAGTGGGTTGAAGCTAGGCCATTGAAAACAGCTTCCATGGATGAAGTGGCAAGGTTCATATATGAACGCATTGTCACCAGATTTGGTTATCCATTAGAAATTGTAACAGATCAAGGAAGCCACTTCATTAATGAGGTGGTAGAAGTCCTAGTCAATAAGTTTTCTATTAAGCACAGGAAGGCAACAACATACAAGCCAAGCACAAATGGACAGGTGGAACGAACAAATTTTGTGTTGTGTCAAATTCTAGCAAAAGATGCAGCCTTGCAGGTACATAAATGGGATAAAAGGATTCATGCAACATTATGGGCATATAGGGCAACATCAAAGTCAGCAACAGGATACTCCCCATTTCAGTTGGCTTATGGCATTGATCCAGTTCTTCCTATTGAGTTTGATATTCCCACGGTAAGAGTAATGAAAAATGAAAGAATGGATGAAAGTGATTCAGTAAAAGAAAGGTTGGTACATCTTCATTTGCTAGAGGAAATGAGGGAAATAGCTAAGGATACAAGCTATAAGAAGAAAATGAAGCAGAAGGAATACTTTGATCAAAAGATCCGATGGTCTCCATTTCATGTGAATGACTTGGTTCTAGTATATGATTCCAGATACAAAAAAAGAAGACAGAGAAAATTTCTTCCAAAATGGATGGGGCCCTACAAAATAGCAGCTGTGCATGAAAATGGTACGTACTGACTGGAGGAATTGGATGGCACTCCCATTACGAAATGTAAGTCAACCACGACAAGTTGAAGATCTTCCAAGCACCAGAATAGTCTACTCCGAGGACGGAGTAGAAGCTAGGAAGGGGGAAGATGTCGACACTAAAATTTTCCTCCGTAATTTCTATTTCATTAATGTATGTATTAGGAATAGGATGTTGTTAAGTATAATTAGTAGTAGCGTCTGATAGAAGATAACGGCGCCGTTAGTACGGTGTCGCCAATAATGTGGAGTATGGTAATAGTCAAAGTACAATAGGAATGTGGGGTAAAAAGTAAATATTTGTCGTAAGTGGTCCGGTAATGTTAAAATGTCAAAGTTTGGGTAATTAGAGAAGTAGGGTCTACATGATTAGGAATTAGAAATATTATATTGGTAATAAGGACAAGGAGTGAGGTCATAAATATTTTGTGTATTTTATTTGTAAAAATTCTAAAAATGTGGAACCCATGTAAAATGATAAGGTTTATCTTATCTTAAGAGATAAGCTTACATGTACAGATAAGAGTTAAGGTATGGAATATGATTCGTCAGAGTGGATTTCTTATCCTATCTTAGAGATAAGATGGATAAGCCTGGAAGTTCTATAAATAGAGAGGCCACCCCCCCCCCTCATTTAGCATAGAAGGAAGTAGTGAGAAATATTGTAGGAAGTGTGCAAAGGAAGCCATCAGTTTAAAGGTGTGTTGAAGAAGCCATCGAGAGGTGTAATTGTAAAGTTTCTCCCATAGTCTTGTTGAAAGTACCTCATGGGTGAGATTGTCAATAACACTGTTAAGATACCTTATGGATTTACATGATATTTCATATTTGTCATCATTCCATCTTATCATAGTCACATGGTATTCTTGATGTTCAGTTGTTGTTTTGTTTCCAGATTACATCCACCAAACTAAAGGCTGTGCATTAGTAAATAATCATAGCACGATGAGTTCCCGGTGAAGAACTATCATAGTGCCGGATCATGTTGACATGTCACCTTCAATGGCATCCTCTTCAAAATTCTGAACTTGGTTGTTCTCCATATTTTTTAGCACCAAACCAATGGATCCTCAACATTTGGTACTCATTGACTTTGGATGCATTCCATAACCTCCCAAACTTAGCCCTTTGGTGTCTACTCGTTAGCTATTGACCCCCAATGTCAATGCTTGACTTTGCTCAGACTAATGGTGACAATTATTGGAACACTATTTGTGGTTGCAGTAACAGACAAAACAAGGGTGGAGTTAAAACCCTAATGTGGCATCATCCAATACCAAACTTCTATGTAAGATTCCTCAAAGTCTGGCCATGACGACGATTTAAAGCACTTGTAACCAAGTTAAAACCTCCAAATATGCAAGTGATCCAAGATACTCTAATTCTCCTTTGATTGCCAATGTTATCTTCATTAGTGAAGCAATGACTCAATGAAACTACTCAAAATTATCCAAGTGTTTCTTCTCGCAATGGTGGCCATGAAATACAACCCTCTATGTGATCCAACATAGATCATAAAACATATCTAACATGGATATAAATTTTATCTTTAAACCCAAGTATTATTGATTCACATACTCAAATCGCCTAAAAAGAGGAGGAATTCAGTGGGGTTTACTCACATAATATGCATGCTCATCAAGCACATAGATAGAATTCATGACAGGTCATGTACATGCACCATATAGGATAGCCAATATCCTTAAGCCCAAATTCAAGACACAAAACAAATACCCCATTTCACACAAGTACATGATCAGTCCAACATGAATGAAAATGTCTTACAGCTCAGGTCTACCATGGATGTTTAAAATCCTTGGGTGAAGATTTACAAAAAATATAAACTTCTCATTTTTGTCAAAGATAGTTACAGGTTTATGGATAAATATCATAGTTCATAGCATGGTCGTACTGCATTTTAGTATATAATGTGGGGTGTTTGAGTGCTTTCATTACTTTTTGACACTAATGAATCAGAAATAGTTATCAAGTACGAGGCATGGGCCTTCTTTCCTATCTTTCTATATTTAACATTTGCATATCTCAAGGAACTCATGAGTTACATCAACATGATGGTGTTATGGGCTATCCATTCCCTTTTGAACTTGTGTTATTTTACACTTGGGTACATATTTGTCTGCAACAATGTGGTTTACGAGATTTGAAGATATCAAGGTGACTATAAAAACTTGTGGTATCCTATAAAAATTCACTTGTTTATTGAAAGATATCTGATACATCCAAAAAAGTAAACCAGTGGTTTTCCTCAATTAGTGTTCTTGGGACAAATGTCCTTACAACACCTCTCCTTTTGGTGTTAGGTCAAATAACACTCAACTCCTCTTCGACTCTGACAGTCGTTTTTTAAACAAAATTGGGGACTGTTTCACACCCTAATCCTTCAACAAATCAGTACATATCCAAATATCCAAGTACAATAAATATAGTAACTTCTCCCTTAATATAAGGTAACAATTGAATTCATCCCATGATTCAATCTCAAATGGATTATACTAAGTTGTAAATGCAAATTTCAACTTAGTCCAAAGTTATAAACATCTTCTATTCATCAATCTTCTAGTTATAGTTCAATTTTTTATGGGCATTGTTATACTCGATCAAACTAGGTAAAATTGTCATGGAGCCTGCTAACACCAAATGCCACCTCAACATGCACTCCAAGCGAAGATAAAGTGTGTGTTCACACTCAAAGTATCTTCATCCTGGAAGCATGTAAATTTAATTTCATAGTTAAAGGGGGAGAAATGTAGAAACCTAAATTTGGTAACTTATCCTTTGGCAATAAAAAGCATAGCTTTATCAAATGTACATTATCACTAGCAACTATACATTTAGCTTGAATAACCTATCTAAAACTCTCTCTCTTTCATGACTTTCTTACACACAAAAACTAGTCAAACATATACTTGATTGACATGTGTAAGTCAAATTTAAATTCATGACACTTATAGCATCTTTCCTAAAATCCTACTTCAAACGTGTATGAATATATCCTATATAAAACCATCTGGACTAGGTACCAAGCCATACTATAGTCTAGGCTAATCCATATAGGGTCTAATGTCTCCCTCTTGAAATAAAGCTCCTTCTCTAATCTTGATATCTTTTATGGACCATTTATTATTATATAAGTCAACCTTAACGTGACATACAACAAAGTACAGGCCTATCCACTAGTCTTTTATTTTACCATGAGCATCCCAAGTAATGCTAACACACCACTATAGACAATATGGGAGAGCTCACCTGAAGCACATAAGGGTACTAGGTCCCTCTTTTATGACATCTATCTCAAGTACATTATGGGCTCATGACAAACACAGATAATTCAGATCCATAACAACTATGAAAACATAAACCACAACTAGATCTTGGATCACAACCATATGCAACCTGAGCTTCCTTCTAATCAAGATCAGGTTGTTCATATGCAATAACCAATTACTGATCAGTCAGTAACCAATATCCATCCACAATCTGATCCATTATATTAATTAATGTAAAACACATGAGTTGAATACATACATAAGAGTATCACCATACATCAGGGTCTACCCATAAACCAACAACATAACTCTACTATAAAGTGTCACTACCAAAACCATGCAAATAAATACATATCCATATCGAGCTGGGTGGGGACTTGCCCTTCATCGCCTAAGCAACCTCAAAATAGGTTTGGTGCTAAGAATAGCCATGCACCATCTTGCAAAAGATTAATCATTGGAGCATGCAACCTGAATTTTTATACAATAGATCTCCTATAGTTTTTTAAACCTTCTGATAAAATCCCAATTTTTAAACCAAAACTCTATTTCCTCGTTTAACAAACTTGACACTGATCCCATTAAATAGCCTTGAGTAAACTAGCAAACATAGTCTTCACATGCTCTAAGGGTTCGAACCTATAAGTTACCTTGCTAACAGGTAAAATAGATCTCAATTCAATCTGCAAATGGATATACAGCCTGCAAGATGACGGCCACTCCAAATGGGTATTCTAGCATCTACTTCTAGCCAAAAGCAGTCTAAGTCCTAAACCGATCAAAACTAGGTAAAATGGTGTGACCTTCTTTTGTTGAATGCCACTCGCAATACGTGCTTCCAAAATATGAAAAACTCATCACTTTTGAAGCCTTAAAATAAAAAAAAGGTTGTAATTCATAATCCATCAAAATAGTTCAAATGATATCTTCAAGAACCTACATTTACCAAGCCTTCTAAAAGGATCCCAGACCCAAGTCACTAGTAAACTTATTTTGACAAGTGTAATCATAAATTCATATGCACAAAGCTCTAAAATTAAGGGTCAAACATGAATAATATCATCCAGAGAACTAAAACCACTTTATACCTCAGGGGTACTAATGGTAAACTTGAAATATCCTTCTTTCTTGGAAACAATAAAATATGAGTAGGGTCCACTCACTATCATGAACTCTAATCACCACCATATGAAATATAGTCCTTTCCATAATCCAATCATAAAAGATTATCCAATACATTATGGGCTCATACAAACAAGATTTCTTCCATCACTAGAGGTTTTTTTTGGAGGATTGAGACAATTGTTCATAAAGAATAACCTCTGTAAACCTGCATTCACAAATCTGATTTTTTTAGCTCCATGAATAATCACTGAAATTCTTAGGGTCTCATGCAAAGGTTACATGTGTCATCCAAGAAAATATTTTTGAGCTGGAAAACATGCTCTTAAGAACCCTTGTTTTGGTCTAAACCTGCCTAGATTAATCATGTGAAACCTATTTTTTCCACAACCTTCAAACCATTTGGTTGACCAAGTTTACTAATGACATTGTGCATTAGATCTAGAGAAACTAGCAAACATAGAAATGCTTAATATGTTACCTCCTTGTGATGATACAGGTGCAAGATGATAATCCACTAGGTGCAAATCAAAGGTTGAAAGAAATATGTATGGTTTTTTTGGGGTTTTCCCAAAAAAATGCATTAACTTCCTCTTGGATGAGCCCAATTGTTTAACCTGCAGAAACTAAAGGTAAAAGAAACTATAATGAACATTTGATTTGATTAAAAGTAAATAAAATAATACTTGGTCTGGGTCGATGACAACCTAGACTGTGTAGAAGCCAGTCGACCTTGGAGTGAAGATCTAAAGTACTAGTTGAAAATGACATGTAATCTAGGTGCGGCACAGGTTGGTAATGCTTGAATCAATTGACATGAAGGAAAATGACAGAAAACAAAATTAAGAGGAAAGGTTGGTAACCAGAACCTTGTTTAGTGGTGACTGGAGTGCAAACATGATGATTTTAATGGAAGAGAGGCACTAGATAAGGATTATAGAAAACTGGGGAAGACACAGAGATCATGTAGAGATGGGAGACGGTTCTTGAATAGAAATTGAAAGATGTAGAAGGCTGAGTTAATAATGACCTATTAAGGTCAATGGGGACTATGAAAGAGTTGGATAAAGTCGAGAATAGGCAAGCTAGAAGAGAACCCTGCAAGTATGGATCTCAAAATGGATATTGATGATGAAGTTACGATTGTTTTTGTAGATTATCTTCTCCTATAGAATATTAGATACCAATAAAGTAATTATAAAACTATAATATTGAAACAAATCAATTCAAAGATAACAATACACTCACGAGGGATGATCATGAAGGATGCAAGCATGTTCCAAAGATATCTATGAGGTCGATAGTTGATTTTTGGAATGCACATGCATGGGAGGTAGTTCACATCTCACAAGGAAGCTAGGGAATTTGTATGCATCTGAGGAAGAATGTAATGAAAGCACTCATATTTATAAGATTGACGACGACTAGGCTGGGTCGTCTCTGATTTCAGGGAAATTTTCCCCAATGGGAGGATTTTTCTAGTTTTGGCATGATTTTTTGTTTTTAATGATAAGATTAAGTTCTTTAAAGCATTAGGAAGGAAGAGGATGTATAGGGATGAGGTGTAGGTGAGTTGGCTGTAGAGATAGGTTAGAAAAAGCGTAAAGATGGGAAGTAGAAATTCCATTAGGGCAAGGGATAAGATATTAATGATTAATTAATTAATTAACTGAATCTTAATTAATTATTGTGAATTAAAGGTGATAGATATTAAAGTGGGAATTTAATTAAATAAGGGGAATGGATTAAATAAATATGCTCATGTGGGTGAGAAAGAGGTATAGATAATGAATTTAGGTTTTCTACATTTTGACCCCTTTTGTTGAGTGGTTTGAGATAACAATCCATGAGACAAAAATGATGAGAGTTGGATGAGGATTAACTAAAGGATTGATGATGAGCTCACCCTCAAATGGAGGATCAATGAAACCATGGGAAATTTATGACGTGTTTGAAAATGGTAAATGAAAAAGGGTGGGTGGGTTAAGAAAAATGCGTAAAATGATTACCAAGGAGAGATATCCCAAGCAAAAAGGATCGCAATAATAATAAAAACTATGGTGGTGCCTCCAATATCACATCAGTAAAGGATACTATTGGTCTCAATGGAGATGGGCTACAATGTTCTATGGAGAAATGAGTGGGTGAAGATCACTGTAGTATGGATGCAAGCTGATATGACCAATGGGTCATAGGAAAGTCATCAAATTATGCACAACTAAATGCAAAAGGTATGCAAAATCTTTCGTACTCGAGGAATCGAGAAAATAGGTATGAGTCCAAAATGTTAGGAAATAAGGTATAAAATATGTGGAATAATCCCTCATAGAATCACAAAATTAGAAAATAATATGCAAAAAATATTAAAAATCTAAAATAAAAGTGTAGAATAATAAATGAACAACACAAAGAGATAGTATTTCACATGGTTCACCAAATTTGGGCTACGTCCACCAAGAATCACTTGCTCATATTTTATTACAAAGGCACCACTCTCTCAATACAATACCTAGATTTGTTTGGAGCTATGCTCAACAAACTCTACAATCACACCCAAATTCAGACACATCTGCAATGTTACATTAACCCTACCAGATGAACAAAACCACATAAGTAGACAACTGCTTAATAAATTTTTTGAAACCATGGGTATGTAAAACCATGGGCTAAAACCATCCCATAAACCTATGGGTCAAAAATATCACCCATAAGCGAAAATCATGTTTCCTGGTATAATGGGAACATTTTTTTCGAGGCCCAAAATAAATTTCTCAGGGGTTGCACCCCCAAACCTTGGTGAGAGAAAAATGTGGGAAGTTTACAGTACTCTTAGTGTACATTCTTCAACATTTTCACACATGAAAAAAGGCTCCACAACCTAACAATCTCCCACTTGGAGACTAGTTTTCCTCTGAGAAAGCTTACTTAACCATTCATTAGTTTTCGTGAAGACCAACCAAAGCTGAACACAACTTCAGTTTTTCCCTTGGCACCATTTTGGTCATCGTATATGTAGGATTTTTACTGGTATGACATGATTCTCTAGATTCAATTTCTATTCCTCCAAAGTTTTCCTAATGAAATTATACCTATGTTGTATATGCTTTGTCCTAGATTGGAAAGAAGAGTTCTTAACTAGGTGTATAACACTTTGAATATCACTATGCATCTTCCCTTTCTTTTGCTTATATACCAACTTCTCAAGTAATTTTTGTAGCCAAATAATATCTTTACTTTCCTCTATGGTAGAAACATACTCATACCTCTGTGGTTGACAAAGCCATAAGATTATGTAGTTGCGAAATCCAACTCACTGTTGTCCCACCTACAATATAAATATAACCTTTCATGCTTCTCTTGTTGTCTACATCTCTAGCCATATCTGAATCTACATAACAATGAAAATTGGTGTCTGATCCACTGTAGCACAAAAATTTCCCAATGGTCCCTCTTAAATACCGAAGGATCCACGTTACTGCCTTCCAGTGATCTCTACCTGGATCACTCATAAATCTACTCACCACTCCCACTACATGGGAAATATCAGGCCTAGTGCACACCATGGCATACATCAAACTATCAACTACTGATGAGTAAGGTACCTTAAACATCTAGTTTCTCTCTTGATTTGTCTTGGGACACTGCTCCTTTGATAGCTTGAAATGATTTTCCAAAGGAGTCCTAATTGGTTTATCATCTTGCATATTAAACCTCTCCAAGACCTTCTTAATGTACTCTTCCCAAGATAAAGTCATCTTTCATTCCTTCCTATCCCAAGATATCCTCATACCAAGGATTTTTTTGGCTTCCCCCAAATCCTTCATAGTAAAGGATTCACTTAGTTATTTCTTAAGTACTTTTATTTCCTGCATGTTTTTACATGCAACTAACATGTCATCCACATACAGACACATGATAATATAGCTTCCATTTTAAAATTTATTTATATACACACAATGGTAATAATGTCATTTAATATAACCTTTCTCCATCATGAAGCTATGAAATTTCTTATACCATTGACGTGGAGCTTGTTTCAAGCCATACAAGCTCTTCTTTAGTTTGCACACCATCTCCTATTTACCTTTGACTTCATAGCCCTCTAGATGCTGCATATACATATCCTCCTCCAAATCACCATGGAGAAATGTAATCTTTACATCAAGCTTCTCTAAGTGCAAGTTTTTTATTGCAACTATTCCAAGAATAGTTCTAATAGAATTCATTTTTACTACAGGAAAAAAAATCTCATCAAAATGTATACATTTTTTTGTGGAAACCCCTTGACCACCAACTATGCCTTGTATATTTTCTTTCCTCCTTCTTCCTCTTTGACTCTATAAACCCACTTGTTATGTAATGCTCTTTTTCCTTTAGTTAGCTTCACCAAATCCCATGTCTAGTTCTCCATGAGAGCCTGATGCTCCTCATCCATTGCTTGCTCTCAATTCTTCTTGGAATCTACCTACATTGCTTCATCAAAGATCTCTGGCTCTCCACTACCAGCGAGTAATAAATAATAAAGGTAAGGAGATAAATTTCAAGTTCTCTTCTTACCCTAGAAGACCTCCTCAATATAGGAGTTTGGGATTCCTATTGAGGAGGTTCCTAAATTGATTCATGTGTCACTTTCCCATCCGAAATATCCTTTACCACTGCATATTATTTCTTGGATTCTTCCCTTTTTCCTGAAATTATTGTTTATACATGACATCCCTAGATCGAATGATTTTCTTGTCCTTAATACTCCAACATTTATATCCAAAGTCATCACCACCATAATAAATGAAAGTACATTTTCTGATATATCCTCTAGTTTGGTCCTCTCATCGTCTATATGGACAAAGACCTTACATCCAAAGACACTAAGAAATGAATAATCAAATTTCTTACCATACGTCTCCATCCAAGGCACTTGAGGGTCATCTATTTATTAAGTACACAACTATGCTCACTACATCTACAAAAAAAAGAGGCATTCCTACATGTAACCTCATGCTCCTAGAACATTCCATTATTGTTTTGTTCATCCTTTACGAAACCCCATTCTGCTGCGGAGTTCCTAGAACCATATTTTTCCTGCGGATGAACCAATCTTAGAACAATAATCATCAAATTCATTGTTGCAATACTCCCCTCCATTATCTGACATGATACATTTTATCTTGAGACATGTTTCATTCTCTACCAAGGCTTTCCATTTAGAAAAAGTGTCAAATACATTAGATTTGTTTCTAATACAATAAACCAAAACTTTCCTTGTTGCATCATCTATAAAATTAACATAATAACTTGAACCCCCTAGAGATGATACTTGAGTCACCCCCCACACATCAAAATGCACTAGTTGTAACTTACTCTCTTTCTTTGTAGGTCCAACCTTGAGAAACCTTACTCACTTTTGTTTCCCATGTATACAATCCTCAAAGAACTCCAAACCTATTTTTTTATATTTGGTATAATAATTATTTATGATCTCCATGCCCTTATGGCTCATATGACCGAGCCTATAGTGCCAAAATGTTGTATCTACTTCTAAAGCCACAAGATTACAAAAATTAGTGCTATAAGTGGTTAAATACAAGGTTACAACCTTCTTACCTCTTACCACCACAAGATCACCCTTGGTAAATATCCAAGAGTCTACTGTAAATATCACAGTATAACCATAACTTTCCAACTTCCCTGTCGATATCAAATTTCATCTTAATGTAGGCACATGTATGACATCCTTCAATAGCCAGGTATTCTCATTATGCAGCTTAACCTGAACATAACCTTTTCCAACTATGTTGCAAAGCTCATCATCACCAATAAAAACATGCCCAAAATCTCCTTAAACATAATCAATAAAATAATGCCTATGTGGAGTAGCAAGGAAAGAATCCCCTGAATCTAAAACCCAAGATTTAGTAATATTGTGCAAAGAAAGAATCAAAGAATCCTAACATACATTACCCATTGCCACATTTGCTTCCTTTTTTACTTCATGTTATTTCTTCTTTTCCCAGAGCTCCCAACAGTACTTCTTTGCATGCCTAAAATTTCCATAGTGCTAGCTTACTATCTTGCTTTTGGATTTTGACCTTGCCCGATCCTTCGATTTTTCACGGCTTTCTCTATTCTTTTGTCTCCCTCTAGTTTCCACTGTCAAAGCATTCCCTAAAGTAGAAGATTCCCCAAATATTTTTCTTCACATTTCCTCACTTAGAATCACCCCTACAACATCCTTAAACTTTAACTTTGAGTTAGCTGGATCCGAGTTGCTTACCACCATTACCAAGCTATTCCAATTCTCAAGTAAACAACACAAAATTAGTAAAGCCCTAAATTCTTTATAAAATTCTATTGTAACTGAAGCTAGCATAGTTACAACTGTATTAAAATCATTTAAATGATCTGCTACTAAACCATTCTCAGACATATTCATATTAAACAATTTTTTCATTAAAAATATCATGTTAGAGGAAGAGGGTTTTTTCATACAACTTCCCATACAAATTCCCTAATGCATCCATCAATTATTTTGTAGTCTTTTCCTTTGAAACATTAAATAATACCGAAGATGTAAGACACATCTGGATTGTCCCAAGTGCCTTACTATCTAGCAAATCCCATTCTACATCCGTCATTCTCGAGGGTTTGTTCACCTTCTCAGAAAATGGAATATAAAGATCTTTATGATAAAGGTAATCTTCCATCTACATCTTCCAAAGAATGAAATTATACTCATTGAATTTATCAACCCTTGATCTTCCATCATCTACCACATCTCCCACTCACTCTAAAAACTTTCCCTATGATTCAAAAATTAAACAAACCAAACCTCGCTCCGATACCAATTGTTAGGAAATAAGGGATAAAATATGTGGAATAATCCCTCACAGAATCGCAACAGTAGAAACTAATATGCAGAAAAATATTATAGATCTGAAATAAAAGTGTATAATAATAAAAGAATAACACAAAGAGATATTCTTTAACATGGTGCACCCAGTTTGGGCTATGTCCATCAAGAATCACTTATTCATATTTTATTACAAGCCATCGCTCTCTCAATACAATATGTAGATTTGTTTGGAGCTATGCTAAAGAAAATCTACAGAATTCATACCCAAAGTTAGAAACATCTACACTGTTACATTAACCCTACCAAATGAAAAAAACCACATAAGTATACAACTTCTTAAGAATTTTTACAAAAACAATTGCTTAAATAGTTTTACAAAACCATGGGCCAAAACCATCCCATAAACCTATGGGTCAAAAACATCACCCATATGAGAAAAAACATGTTTCCCAGTATATCAGACACATTTTTCGAGGCCCAAAAAACATTTCTCGAGGGCTATGCCCCCGAACCATGGTGAGAATTTTTTTGGAAAGTGTAAAATATTCTTAGTGTATAGTCTTCAACATTTTCACACATGAAAACAGGCTCCACAACCTAACACACAAGGGATGGGGATAAAAGGTATAGTACCCAATGGGACACGAAAAATGGCCGATAAGGAAAAATGAAAAAGTGAGAGATGAAATAATATGTCTGTAAGGGGAAAGTATGGCTAAAAAGGAAAAAAGGAAAAGTAAAATATGCCCCAAGTGGGGAAATGTATGGCCAAAAAGGAAAGAAGGGATAAGTATGCCCCAAGAGAGGAAAAAACAGAGGGCCTCAAAAGAGGATTTCATGCGTGGGCTAGATAGGATTGTGAAATAAAATTCCCAAAAGAGGAGTAAATAAGAAAAGTGGAATTTTGAGAGTAGATCAGTTAGAATTCTGGAAAGGAAAATGAATATGGCCACAAACATGGACTTTCGGGAGAATATTGGATTAAAAATTCCTGAAGGAAAAAAATAGATAAGGCCACAGATGTGGACTTAGGAAGTATGTATTCCCAAAGGAAGAAATGTTTGACTATTGGATTAAAATTCCTAGAGGGAAAAATGAATATGGCCATAATGTGGACTTCGAAATGAGAAGTAGAGGATTTGAAAAATGCTTGAAGGAAGAGTATATATGGCCACTAGGTGGACTTAAATGTCAGAGAATAAGATCAAATGAGGTGTATGATAAGAGGTGACTTAGCCATAATGACATATAGATAAGAATGACACTATGTTGTATCAAGGAACAGATGAGGAAAATATTCCTCCAACTGTATTGAAGGTAAATAATAATGGGATCCAGGTAATGTAAGGCACATGCGACCAAAAAAGATGCTAATATGTAACCAACGCATATAAAATATCATAAGGGTCATGGGTTAAAATGACTCATAGAACTAATGTCAACATGAAAAATGGGTTTGAGATGCACTTACGTAAGGGAAGAGGGTTATCCAAAATTGGTGCTCCCTAAAACTATGCCCCAACTCTGGGAAGGGGAAAGAGAAAACTGATCAACGGGGGAAGTCAGCTAAAAGAAAGCTATTCAATGCGGGAAGCTTTCTTGGGATGCTAATAAAATAGAAGGTTGATCAACATGAGAAGGATTCAAATGCCATAAAGAGTAGCCATCCTTTGAGGGTATGGTCTAATTTATACATAATAGATGACAATAATAAATAATAGTTGTCCTTCGAGGGATTGGTCTATTTATTTTTTATTTACATTGATTTGATTTTAATTTTGCATGCTTTCATTTCTTTTCTCTTTTTTTTGCATGAAAATATGTCTTTTGAGGGATTAGTTTTTTTTTTAATAACTTTGATTTTGACAAGAGAATCCATGAGTTTTGAATTTGTAGGGGGGGAGAGTTGGGAATAACTAAGTAGAAAACTTAAGATGGTGTAATGAGTGTTCAAGAAACACCTTTAGACCTTTTACATGGTTCTAATAGGTGAATAAGAGGGTGATAGATGTAATGATCACGGAGTTCTCACCAAAGAGGGAGAACCTATCCATAAGGAAAATACTATGGGTAGATACGCGATGCCCATATTTAAGGTTACATCTAGGAAATGACGGAAGACCACATAATCCCAAATCATTACAATGATAGATGGAAGGGGCTAAGATGGAGGAATGATCTAAAGATATGACTAAGGGTACTGGTAGACATATTAAAAGTAGAATAGTTCCAAGTGCAATGCTTTAAGTGGTTTCACTTTTGGTTTACCATCAAGGGAGGCCAGATGATAGGTTCCTGACCCATACTTGTTAGTAATAATGTATGGTTCAATCTAGTTTGGGGAAAATTTTACACGTTGGCTCCTTTCTAGAGTAGTGGCATTCTGATTTTATTTGAGGACTAGGTTACCGAAATTAAATTCAAGTTCTTTAAGGTATTTATTATAAGCATGATTAATAGGCTCTTGGTAAACATGATGGTGTTCAAAAGCAAGAAAGTGTCATTCATCTAACAACTCAAGATGGGATAGATGTGCTTGGTGATAATCTTCATCAATGATGAATTTGTGAAGGGACATGTGAAAAGATGGAATTTTAGCTTTAAGTGGAAGGATGGCTTCAAAACCGTAAACAAGAGAAAAACGAGTGGTCCCCATGGAGGTACAAACACTAGTGTGATAAGCCCAAAGGGAAAAAGAAAGCTGGAGATGTCAATTACAATCTGTTTGATCAACAGTTTTGGTAAGAATGTTTCAAAGGGGTTTATTGGTAGCTTCGGCTTGGCCGTTGGCTTGAGGATAATATGGAGAAGAGAAGCTAAGTTGGATGTTGAATGCATTACAAATTTTCTTAATACCTTTTTTTAAAAAAGAATTTCCATTATCCATAACAAGTTTGTGGGGAATGCCGAAGCAAGAGATAATGTGTTGATAAATAAAATTAATGATTGGTCTAGACTTAGCTGAAGTCTTACACCCATTTGGTGAAATATTTGGATTCAGTGATGATATAATGATTTTGTTTTTAAGAACTATGATTAATAAGACCAATAAGATTAAGGCCCCAATGTGAGAAGGGCCAAAGGTCCTGAGCTGACTGTAGAGCTTGAATAGGCATAATAATAAGATTGGAGTGTTGTTTATATTTTGCACATTACTTAACATACTCACAACAATCATGATTTAGGGAAGGCAAATAATATCCAAGACGGAGAACACACTTAGCAATGACTAAACCACAAAAGTGTCCTCCACAAATACCATCATGGACTTCCTGAATGGATCGAGAGGCTTCATGGGATTTAATACATTGAAGAAGAACACCGTAAAATCTATTTTTATAAAGAATGCTACCAAGGATAACATAGTGGTTGGTGCGCTGAAGGAAAGACCTAGAATTCTTGGATAAATCAGGGGGAAGGGTGGATTTGGATAGATCATCAATGATGGGAATACCTAAGGTATAAAAATTAGATTCAACCCGATTAACTTGGGGTAATTCATGGAAAGGTTGATCATGATGATGAATCTCGATAGGAAGATTGGACTCCTCTTTCATGCCTAGGAAAAGAGCCACAAGGGATGCCATCATATCAAAGAAATGATTGTTCGATCAGGGAACAAATTGGATGGTGTAGCAATAAAAAGATTCAACAATAAGATGAACAATGTCGTGATATTTTTTAATAGTGTCATTTATATATTGATACTCACCCATGACTTGTTTGATCATAAGCTTGGCATACCCTTAGATGTCAATAATTTGGATGACTAAAAAGACAATGGTTCAAGACCCAAAATGAGGGCCTCATATTCTGTCATGTTGTTTGTACACTCAAAATTGAGTTTATATGCGAGGGGAATAGGAGTTTCTCAAAGAATAATGAGAGCAATGCCAACGCCCCCCCTTGCTGATAGTTTAAACCATCAAAGAAGAGAGTGAATTTAAGAGTTTCATATCCATGATGAAATTGTTTAATGGATTCATCCGTAAATTTCTCATAAGGAGGTTGCATATTAGGAAGAGGGGATTCTAATAATTGGTCAGCAATAGCTTGGCCCTTAATAGATTTTTGAGAAATGAACTAAAGGTCAAACTCAGTCATGAGAATGAGCCACTAAGTGATATGATCATTATGGTATGGCTTAGAATGCATTTTTATAAGGAGCTGGAATCTAATAACGACATACATCTTATTATTAATAAGGTAATGTCAAAATTTAAAAGTAGCAAAGAAGAGAGCACAACAGAGCTTTTCATCTTTAGTGTAATAGGTTTCATAGTCATGAAGGGTGCAATTGATGAAATAAACATCCTAATCACAACTTTTGTCATCATAATGTACTAACATAGCTCCTATGGCATGATTGGTGGCAAAAATGTACAAGTAAAATGGCCTCCCTCATGTTGAGGTATGAGTATCGGCGGAGATAAGAGATATTGTTTAAGATCATCAAAATCCTTCTGAAAATCATGATTCTAATCGAATTCTATGTCCTTATGAAGGAGGTGGTGAAAGGGTTGAAAATGATCCAAGATTTTCGAGATAAAGTGGTAGAAATATTGGAGGCATCCCTCAAGGCTGCAAAGTTGTTTAAGTTTGGAAGGAGGAGGCATTTCATTTATTGCCTTAATTTTTGTTGGGGTTAACTTCAATGCCCCTAATAGAAACAATAAATCCATGGATTTTACCAGTCAAGACTCCAAATACACACTTGGATGGATTAAGACGAAGACAAAAACAAATAAAGTGCCTAAAAAGGAATTTGAGAATAGAAAAATGGTCACACCGATGTTTGGATTTTCCTAAAATATCATCTAAATAGTCTTCTATGGTTTTGTGAATGAGATCGTGAAAGATAAAACTCATCACCCACTGATAAGTAGCACTTGCATTCTTTAAACCAAATGGCATAAAACGATAGCAAAAGGTTCCCCAAGGAGTAATGAAGGAGGTTTTCTGTTGATATTCTGATGCGATAAGAATTTGATTGTAACTTGAGAAACCATCAATGAGAGAAATAATTTCATGACCTGTGGTAAGATTCACAAGTTGATTGATCTTCAGAAGATGGAATTCATCCTTAGGGAAAGCGAGATTGAGATCTTGAAAATTGGTACATATACACAACTTTCCTGATGCTTTAGTGATGGGGACAATGTTTAAAAACTATTGGGAATAGTCAATGGAGATTATGAAATTAGCAGACGGAAGATGTTGCAACTCCTCTTTAGCAAGGAGGGAAATGCAAGGGTACATGTGGCAAAGCTTCTGCTTTACCGATTTAGCATTGGGATAGGAGATGACATTGTGGATGATGATAGGATGGTCAAGACCTAGCATTTCTGAATATGACCATACAAATGCTTGGCTATGATGAGAGAGGAATTTGGTGAAAGATTCTAGCCCATTTGGATCAAGAGATTGGAATAACTTGAGAACATGAGGCTCCTGAGGAGTCCCAATATTGACATCAATGGTGGCTTCATTAAGAAGAGTGGGTGTGTTAGATGGTAAGGTATTCTGAAGATAAGAATATTATGCCCTCATGTGGGAAAGAATGGTGTCATCATCAACACACTGAGTGATGTAAATGGTACAAGAATATTCTTCTATAATTTTCAAATAGCAAAGAGAAAGGGACCTAATCTAATTTTCACACAGATAAGTGATTGGTCCCAAAGTTATGGCGGAGACTAAAAAAAATTTGAAAGAAATAAAAATGGTTTCATATATTTCCATTCCTTCAAAATTCAACAAAGATAGAGGAAGTGGAGAAGGCATGTACATGAGTATCTCAGATGGTGGAATGGGCTCAGGGGATTGCTCCTGATAGCCTAACCCAAAATTTTCATGAGGTTTGAAACATTAATTAGGAATAAGTCAGTTTGGGTCATGATCATAACTTCCTAGGAAGAATCCTTTCCATGCACAATGATGGAGACACATATAGGAAAAAAAATGGTTTGTTGAGAAATCTAAAGCCACCGGTATAAATCTTGACATGTGGAATATCATTGACATGAGAGGGGGGGTATCAAAATCACCATAAATGAGGTTAGTGCGAAGATGTGATGGACCAAAGGGAACAACATCCTCAATGTTTGGTTGATATATAGGTGCCTTATCGGGTCTACCAATACAGTGAGGAGTGGGAAGGGTGTTGAGTGTGAGAAAGTGATACTCCCCCATCATAATTTTGTATCCATTACATTATTTAGGGAGTCATCATTAGGAAGTTTGGATGAGGGAATCATTGAGCTAGTAGATGGTGCCGATGAATCATTCTTAGAAACGAGTACATCATTCAATCTATAGGTCATGTTGCACCCTTGGAAGGGAGGAGCATCCCTAAGAAGAGTTAGGATTTTTCCCTCATGCTCATATTTAACAGAACGATGGAGTGTAGAGGGGTGTAGAGGGGACTCAACACATGACATGGATTCATGGTCATCCAAGGAAAACATTCTATTGAAATTCTCCCTCAATGATATAAAAGACCTCATGGATGATTTTATCACTGAAACAGATAGGAAGAATGACCATTCCTAAGGCGAGAGTGATGGCATCATTGAAATCATGAAGGATTGTGGGTGTCTGGGTGATAGATTCCTTTGGGATAGTAAGTTGGTCAAAAATATGTGAAGGAAGGATATTAATGCTTTCCCCATTATAAATCATGTATTGTCTAATGAATGTATCATTGATCCTGACCGTAATAAAGAGGGGAAGACCGTGTTCTTCTGGTGGGATATCTGAAATCTCATTATAATCAAATGAGATAACCGCATAAGCAGTGAGTGCTCCTATGAGAAATACAAAGGGCTGAGCTTCGTCGTTGGATGGCAGAATTCATGTGGACCAAATCAAGTGGTTACCTAAAAAACGTTAATAGAAAAGGAGGATCATCCTTGGAGGAGTCCCTCAAAGGTGGGATGACATATATTAGATTGGATTTGGAAGGAAGAGGTTGGCTTGGTTCAAAGAAAAGTCTTTCCTTATCAACGAGTTTATGAATAATGATCTAGAGCACTCTATAATGTTCAATATCATGCTTAGGGGTATAATTAAAGGTACACATAAGGTTGGAATTGAACTATAAAGGCTTCTTTCCTTTTGGGTCAAAGGCCTTGATAGGCAGAAGCATGATTGCAGAGGTTTACAATAAGTTTTGGAAGATATATGTATATGATCTAACTAAAGTGCTAGAAGATGCTTTGTGATATTTCTTGGATGGTTTGGGTAAAACCTGAGTATATTGATATTTTGGTGAATTGAATTCAGTTTTGACATTGGTTGGTGTTGTAATGTTGAATGGTCTTGGATTGGTGGGTTGAAATGTTCACGGTTCTGAAACAGATGATTTTGGATTGGATGGTTTAACTCTAAGAGGATTTATATATTTCATATGTGAAGATACATCCTTGGGAGGAGTGACAAAAAACTTACTTGTGTGGTTGGATGGTGATTATATGTTTGGTACGGGTGTAGGAAGTAACATTCTTTTGAGGTGATCTATGGAAGGTGGATAGTGATGGGATTGTGTTGATGACATGGAAGGAACATTTCAGGTCATTACAAGTTGAAATGATTCTAATAATTCCTCAATTGATGAAATTGGTGTGAAGGAAGAAGATTACATGGATGTAATCTAAATAGTTAATGGAAATAAAAGAGTGGGAGGAGGAATCGACATAGGTTCTACATATAGTATGACAAAAAATGGTGGAATGGATACAGGTGAGGTTGTCAAACCTACTGGAATCAATGAAGTAGATGATGAGGTGGATATGATTGGTAAGGTAATTGATGAAGGAACAAAACCAGATGTGGAAATAGTTTGGAATGGTTTCTTTATGAATTCTCTAGGGGCATAATGATATATTCACAAATGGGGGTCTTATAGTTGTAGATTTAGGAGTGGACATCAAGATAAATGTAGCTATAATAGATGTAGGGAGGATATCAAAGGCAGTGGATGTGATTGATGATAAAGGATATAAATTTGTGGATGGGAGAGGCTCCTAATCAATAGTGTTCATGGTGTTTATAGTATGACCATTGGGCACTTAGGTTATAATAGAAATTATAGCTTGGCTTTTCGGTGTATGATTTGGGAAAGGTTGTTTAAAGATGTCAAGTGGTTGATTGGGTGAAGCGTTTGGATTGTCCACTTGAAGATCACCCTGATTAATGAGTCTTTGGACCAAATATTTGAAATTTCAACATCTCTCTATGTCGTGGCCTCATACTTGGTGGTACATGTAGTAATGGTCCTCTCGATACCACACAGTTTATGATCTAGACTCATTAACTTCTCAAATAGGAGGAAGTATGATAAGGTTTGATTCCATCCATTTTTCAAATATTGTACTATATGACTCCCCTAGAGGAGTGTAGTTGGGTGTTGGTAGAAGGGCTCATTGTTGATTCCATGTGCTAGATGTAGATGCATGAGACGATTTAACAAACACAACATTGGATGTCATATTTTATTTGTCATTTTGTGTAGAGTACTTGGTGAATTCATGTTTAGGTTTGTTTTATTTTAATTTTAAATGACCCTACTCAAGGGAACATGTATCAAGCTTGCAAGTCATGGTGAAGGCTTTGTCAAAGGTTTAGAATGATAGGATTTGTAAAGTAGAAGATATATATTTCGCACATGAACGTGAGAAGAGTTTGATGAGATCAACTTGCAGGAGAGGGAAGGATATTTGGTTTATAATGACACGCTAATCATGTGAAAAAATCCATAATAGATTCATCTTCAAATTATCAGATGACATATAGATCATTAATGGTTATTTTTCAAACTATGTTAATTAAAAAGTGTTCTAAAAACATCTGCGCAAGTTAGGAGAAGGAATATATTGAATATTGGAGGATACTATTATACAATTCCAACTTGGGACCGACAAAGGACATGGGGAAAGTGTGGAGAATAAATTCTTGATCATGTGCAATAAGATAAAATTCATCTTTATATGCATGAAGTTATTTTCATGGGTCCTTTTGGTGTTAAACTTGGGAATTTTGGTAATTCCTAGTGTAGAGGATATGGCTTAATTGGCATAGATGGGTGAAAAGGCTCATCACAAATTTTATCATATGATAATGAGACATTGATTCCTAAAGTAGTGGCTTTAAAGTTTGCTTGCCTATTCATGAGGGTATGCACGGGATCATTTGAAAGAGTCTATTGGGGGATGAGAGGTGGTGGTTGCATGTAAAAAGTAATCAGATGAGCTTGTTGATGAACTTGTAGATTTGTAAGTGTTTGAGGAAGTTTTAAGGGGTGAGTATAAATCACAGGATGTGATTGAAAGGGTGGTTGTTGAAATAATTGTTGTTAGGAGATGGGAACATTATAGGATTGGGTAGGTTGTTACAGAAAGTGATGAGTGGGAATGTGGGTATGAACATGTTGAAATTGTTATTGAAAAGGGTTAGATATTGAATAATGTAAATCACCCATGAAAGGGGGTTGTGAAATATTAACAGGCATGCTAGATTTGGAAAGGTCATATTGTTCGGATAGGGGATATGACGTTTGGGCATATTGGCTAGGGACACTAGTGGAAATAGTGACCAAAGAGGTAAGTGGAAGAGTATTGTTGATTTTCATGTTGATTGGTGGGAGATTGTGAGGAATAGGGATGATTATCTTGGTAGTTTGATGAGATGAGGGATTGGTGGAAGAGGAATCAAGATGGGTTGTAGAAAGCTCATTTATTACAAACTGGGTAGTTTGGGGATTGGTTTTATAAGGATAAATTTTCTAGAGTAGAAGACCATCTAAGGGAATCTGAGTTGATCTCCTGAGGAGAAAGTATTGGGTTGCCATTAGATTGGCATCCAGAAGCTCCTGGAAGATGGTTTCATTAAGAGGGACTTTAGGAGGTCCAAAAGACTCTGATCACACTGATGGTGGGGTAGCTGGCCTAGACGAGATATATTGGTGGTATAATAATGGGTTAGTCTCACCTAAATTTGTAGTGTGAACAAGGGGTTATGGGTGAGAGACATTGATAAGAGATTGAGTAGTCACAAAGGAAGTACTTAAGGGCATAGATGAGTTATTTGTTTTGGTGAACATATGTTGAGATAAGGAAATTCTTGAAGAAAAGTTTTGTTCCATTCTCCTTACTGTTAAAATAGTAACTACGAGCATGAAATAAGTTTTACCCAGGAAATTCAAGTAGAATCATTCCTTTTTATGTTCTTAATTTATTAAAGAAAGTGTGAAAATAAAATGGGATGGGTAACAAGGTTCCAAGGAGAAAGAGAATTATGTTTGGTTTCAGGTTTGTTATGGCTAGTGAATATTTGAGGCAGTTTCCTATTGGGTGATAAAATCCTAATTAGTAAACCAGGATAGGTGATGTTTTAATGTGTTAATTTGATTTGTGAGGTTTATGTTGTGTGTGATTAGATGTGATATGTAGAAGGTTAAACCCCTATTTAAGTTATGTGAGAAAACATGATGTAGAAAAGAAAGGTTATTATTAAACACAAAATGAAGTGTGGTATTCTATGAGAACACAGACAAGAATGGGAAATTATGATGCAAATCGGCGAAAATAGGGAAAAAGTGAGGAATACCTAGATAACATTTTCCCTATTTTTCTTCACTCTTGAGTGATGAGCGATCCAAGCCACAAACCCAACATGAGAAAGCAATAAAGTGGAGACTCACAATGAAATGTTAGTAGAAGACAAAAAAAGCAAAGACAAAAGTAATAATTACAAGATATCACCTAAAGGGTGGTCCCACCAGGTGTGCTAGGAATTTTTACTAAGTTTCTTGTTCTTAATGAACTTAATGCACTAGTTACTAAATAAAATAGAAAACTTATAAATGCTGGAGGGTTTATGCTACCTCGGATGTGATGTGATGGATACGAGTGAAAGATGATGATGTATTCTGCTGCTACAAATAAAATGAAATATGTAAATAAGACCCACTTAAAGAAATAATATTAGATTGTTTGTGTGGGGGTTGCCCAAAAAAATGATCTCGAGAAGTGTTAACTTCCTCGGTGGATGTCAACCCCCGTAGTTAAAGAAAAATGATATAAACTAAAGGTAGAGTTCTAAAATGTGGACACTGAAAGAATAAAATATCAGAAAACAACTATAATGAATTTGAATAATGATTTGATATGATTAAAAGTAAATAAAATAATACTTGGTCTGGTTGGACGATAACCCAAACTGTGCAGAATCTGGTTGACAATGACCTGAGAGTGAAGATATGGAGTACTAGATGAATATGAAAACCTTACAATATTTGGATGTAATCTGGGTGTAGAGGAGGCCGGTATATGTTGGAATCAACTTGAAGAGGTGATATGAAGGAATAGAAACCAAGAAAGCAAAAAAAAACAAGAAGTAAGAGGAAAGTTTGGTAATGACAACCCTTGTTGGTGGTGACTAGAGTGCAAACAGGCTAATTTTAATTCAACAGAGGCACTAGATGAGGATTATAATAAACTAGGGAAGACACAGAGCTCATGTAGAGATGGGGGAAGGTTCTAGAACATAAATTAAAAGATATAGAATGTCGAGATGATAGTGATCTATCAAGGTTAATGAAGACTATGAAAAAGTTGGATAAAGCCGAGAATAGGAAATCCATAAGAGTAACCTGTAAGTATGGATATAAAAAGGGAGATTGATGACGATGTTTTCAGTGTTACTATAGATGATCTGTTCCTATAAAAGATTAGATACAAACAAAGAAAAAATAAAATGATAATATTGAAATAAAGCAATTCAAAGATAGTGATACGCTCACAAGCGATGATCGTGAGGGATGAAGCATGTTCCAAAGAGGTTTGAGAGGTCTACAGTTACCTCTGGAATGCAAATGCATGGGAGAGCATTCGTAGCTCACAAGGAAGCTTAGGAATTCACATGCATCTAATGAATAATGGAATGAAAGCACTCAGCTTTATAGGGTCAATGATCAATGGGTTGGGTCACCGTTGATTTCAGGGAAAGTTTCCCAATGGGAGGATTTTTCTACTTTTGGCATGATTTCATGTTTTTAAGGATATGATTGAGTGCTTTAAAGAATTAGGTAGGAAGAGGATGTTTAGGGATGATGTGTATGTGAGTTAGCAGTATAGATAGGTTATAAAAATCATAAGGATAGGATATTAATGATTAATTAATTAATTAATTGAAGCTTAATTAATTATTGTGAATAAAAGGTGATAGATATTAAAGTGGGAATTTAATTAAATAAGGGGGATGGATTAAATAAATATGTGAATCCAAGAAAAAAGGGGTATCGATACTTAATCTAGGTGTCTACACAAATTGTCACCTTTCCACAAACAGCTCTGCATCTTCACCACCACTAGGACTTGCATGACTAGGCCTTGGGGTTTTACATACTTCAAGTCACAACCAAGTGAAATAACATAATAAACATGCATAAAAACACTAATAAATTCTTCTACATGTTGAATATGATGTGACATACCTTCCATATTGTTTCCAAGAGCTCACTCACTTCTGTAAATGACTATCATGCCTTATTAGGACTCCATGCACTAAGATTAAGTCTAGTTTAGACCTAGACCTAGTAGGAAAACACCATGACTCTACTTCAAAGACCTCAAAAAGGAAATAAGATACTTGATACAACATGTCTCACACCTATGTATGCATCCATGAACTCAAGTAGCTTTCGAATTGATTCTTATGCTCTATTTGGTCTCCAAACACCTAGAATAGGTCTAGATGAGCACATGTAACTGAGTATTTCACATGTAATTTAAATATAAATCTCATGTGAGTGTCTCAAAACTCTCTCCTCAATATCTCCATTCATTTACCATGCTCCTAAAGTAAACATGCAACTCAAACCATCATGTTCCATCACCTAGACTAGCTAGGTCACTTGATTAGGCCTATTAGGCCAAGATATTCTCACCTTGTCCACTCTTGAAACCATGAATCAACTATAATTTCCATGTAATCATCATTCCAATCATCCTTTATCACTCCTCAATCATCATATTTTTCATTAATGGTATTTTACATCAATGACAATACCTAAACTCACATATGCCAGCAATCTCCCCCTTTATCATTGATGGAAAACCACCTAGTTCTTATCCCTCTTTTAACATTGATGACAAAGCATACCTAAGCACATGGTATTATTATTATTCAACCTCCTTGGAGATATTATTGAATTTTAAACACTTTCATATCAAACTAGTATACAAACATGTCATTTCCTTCATGATATTTGTTTTTGTCTTCATAAGAGCCCTGTAACACCCCCTGGGAAAATGCATACACGGAATACACACATGCCAACAATCATGATAAAAATAAATAACACCATCTTGAATCCTTACATATTTATTTGAAAATTATACTAAAAATAGACTCAAAACTATCAAATATAGTCTATGATCAATTTTACGATTGAGAGTCCTAAGACTGATCTTCAATACATTTTAGACCACCTTAACCTTACTCTAAAATCCCATATACAAGATAAAATAACCTCTTATAGCTCCCTTTGGGGTCATAATTACTCCTTATAAATGGAAACACAAAAGAGAAGAAAATACCTCAATAAATGCACACAAAATGGATTTTTACATTTACCATTGTCCTAAACAACTTCTTTAGTGCACACTTCTCTTATTCTTGCTAACATCCCTTGTTGAGACAAAAAGGATGACTTCCCCTGAAGCTTATGTTATTAAGCACTTACCAACTCTGCCAACTACCCTTGATATACATCTTAATAAATTATTTTAAAACCAATCATCATCATGCTTTATCTCATGAATTCCATATACCTGTAGCATGTTGTTACAGTCCACCGTAGCCTTCTTGAACTCTGACAAATTAATTATTCAACCCTAACCTTAACTATCAAAAACTTAGCTTCACTTTTGCAAGGATAATATGAAATAAGGCTCCCCCTCAACATATTCCATCATTACAGAACATAAGGAAATCATGAAGTAACAATCTGCACATAGTACAATACTTGTGCTTGTTGTAACCGAGAATTTTTATTAAAAAATATCATCAAGATCATTCGCCAGCAACATAAAAATTTTATATTTAAAATTTCATACAATATAGGCCTTGATCAACCTTTTAAGACACACACAATCCTTCATGACCTTGCAAATATTAGACACAAAATCTTAAGCTCTACATTTAATCTCAGAGCAAGGGCATATGCATACTGACATCTTATCAGGAAAAAATAGACTAGCATACTTGGATGAGTTCTTGAGCATACCTTTTTGGAAAAAATACTCTTGTCGTAGACTATTATTGCACATTTGAGCTTCATGATACCTTACATACCTTATCAAAGTAAAAAAATATCCCACTACCTCTATTGTCATTCTTTGACCTGTAGCTATCATATTCACACCTTTGCAACAATGTAGCAACTCCACAACAAAACTGCAACAAAAGTGCAATAGAAGAGCAAGAACACCGTGTAATACTTAACTTTTTATTTCCTTATACATTTCTTCCTTGATACATGAAATCTCTTGATACTCTTTCAAAAAAAAGGACCACCTTGTAAGTATCTTTCACTTATAAACCTTTTAAAAAATATGTTGAAGACCTTCTTAGAGCATCATCTTTCAATAAACCTTATAGAAAAATTGTGACAGACTTCTAGGTTCAAGGCATACTAAACTTTGATAGAGGACACCTAATACACTCCCACTGAGACATGACCTCAATATTTATTTCTACAAATGTTTCAACTTTGGATTAACTTCTTAAACACAGACACATGAAAAATTGATATAGTAACACAATACTAACACCACATAATATGATACATACTTGACACATTATTTTACATACTCATGTAGTTATGGGAATTTTAAGACTTAAATCAATAAGGACTTATTTCATAATCACAAAATGAATTTTAAGACATCCAGGGTACTCTGACTACATACACTACCAACCTTAGTTGTCCATCAATCTCACAATATGAATAAACAGACCGTTGACTGAGGCAATACACTATTTCAATGATATATTTGATGATCAGATCAATGACCTACATACATACCTCTATTTCTTCCTCAATCAACTTCTAAATGCACCAAAATATCTTGGAAACTCTACTAGACAATACTTTAGGAAACCACAAACTTTTGATAGATCCAACACTCTTGGAAACCTTCATGGGAACAACCATAACATATTTGACAATTTATTAGATCCTAAAGAACATGAAGACTTATCACAATAGATGGAAATATAGACACAACATACTTGAATCAAAGCATATTTGACATAGACCATGACCAACTCATATGACATAGTACTAACCCAAGACAAAACATTATACAACTTTAGAGACCTTTTGACTGTAGCACAAACCTTTTATCTTTATGAACAACCACATAAGTTCATAATACATACCTTGACATCATGACAAGGCTTCTACATCATCATACTTCAAATAATCAACTCCTCATTCTCATAATTCTTCATATGAGTGATAATGTATCTAAGAAGCCAAGTAGAGACATAAACCTTCACATTACATCTAGAATAATGAAGTGAAAAGGTCCCAAGCCCTCTTTGATACATGAAACTCACCTCTTCAATCTTTATTTTGATCGTCACCCTGATAACTTCCTTGATTTTCATCACCACTTGCTCTTGGTTGAATCACATTGTTCACTCTAGGTTCTCATGAATTGCCTTGTCTCCTTTCGTACCTTATAGAGTCTTGAAAATTCCCACTTTTCCTTGAAAAACCATAGAAATCCATTTTAATATGACCAAATTCATTGCATTTAAATCATATAATTGAATTTCCACCTCTAGTACCTTCATTATTCTAATTCTAATTTGAGGTTTCATATAAACAATACCTTGCAATGTGACCTCTCTCATGACAATTGTAGCACATAAAATTCTTTGATTTCTCACTCCTTTTATCCCTCCATGGATGTTCATCCTTGAAAAACCTCCTACACTCGTTTTCCCTATGCCCAAATCCATTGCAATTGAAGCAGTAACCATTAAATGATCACTGATACCTAGAAGCATTAAGCTTTCTTATTAATTTTATCCTCACATTGTCTTTGACATATTTCTTATTTTGTTCTCCTTTTATGTTTGTTCCTTCATTGTTCTTACCTGAAACACTATCTTATTTCATGATCTCTTTGTCCTCAAGGTTATCCTTGAACCCTAAACCAATAATATATCCTTCTAGTTTCTAAATTTCCAAAAGATCATTTAGGTCCTTGGAACTTTTCTCATACTTCTGAATTTCCTTTGACCTTCTAGCAATCTATGATATTACTACTTTTAGCGACACGATATCCTTTTATTTATCTTATTGCTCTGTTGAGTTCTTATCATGTTTATCCTCAAGCTGATTATTGATTTCCTCAAATTATTTTCCATCCATTTTAAGATTCTTTTCAAGTATACTTATCTGAGCCTTATAGTCCTTATCTTTTGTAATTTCTTTTTCTTTTTCTCAGCATGTTTAAACTCAGTCTGGATACACATTAGTTAATTTTCATATAAATTTTCTTCCTCTTCCTCTTCAGAGAGCATGGATTCAATAACAATTATGGAGCCATCACTTATAGACCTCATATAATCCTTGGTCATGAACAAGACCTCATCACCTACATCATCATTTTAAGATTCAAAACGATAAACACCATCATCACTACTGCTTAAGATGAATAGGCTTCTTTGTTTGTGTAAAAGCTCTTCTTGAACTTCTTCTTGCCATCAAACCTCTTTAAGTCCCTTTTACCTTTGTCAAACTTATTATCCTGATTATCATGGTATTCATCATTATCATGCTGATCATGATCTTATTCCTTGTGCTTGTAAGGAAATTTAATAGGAAAATGAACTACTTTACCACAATTGAAACATTTAAATGGAATATTACCTTTATAATTTCTAGAGACAACCTTAAATATTATAGAAAACATTACAAAGAGTTATTCATCATCAATCTTAACAACATCACTATCATCATTAAATTTCTTTCCCTTAGTCTTCATATTATATTTTAAATAAATATCCTTCTTGGGTGGTTTATAATTAACAACCCTAATCTCATAAGAAGTCAAAGTTCCATGTAATTAATACATTGTCAAGATAGTCAAATCATTGGATTCTTAAATGGAAGACACTTTAGAATAAAATATATGAGTAAGAGACCTTAATACATTTTGTACCACAACCTCTTCCTTCACTTCTTCACCTAATCCTTTCATCATGTTGACAACCTTGTTATCCATGAGTAAATATGGACCAATAGAATCATCATCACTCATTTTTAGCCCTTCAAACTGATTTCTGAAGGTTTGAAGCTTAGGTATTCTTAATTTATAATCTCCTCCATAAAAGACATAAATTTAATCCCACATTTCTATTTCTGATTTGCAATGCATGACCTTCACAAGTCCAAGTTTAACTAGTCTACACATGATTGCATTCATATCCCTTGAATGTTCACTACACAACTTCTTTTCTATAGTACTTGTTGGAGGAATTTGAGGAGCTATATAACCATCCAACAAATAATGCTAGATACATGATATGATTCCCCATCCTTAAAATCCAAAAAACATAGTTAACCCCATAAAACATTAGTACCTTGCTAGAAGAAGAGCCACTCTACTGAATCACCATTTTTTTTCTTCAAAGGATCTCCTTTCAAGTGATCAAACTTATACAAAAGGAAATTTTATGATACCAATCATTGAAAGCACAATGGATTGAGAGGGGGGTGAATCAGTCCTTCAAAACCTTATCTTAAACTCCTTTAACTTATGATAACCATTAACATTTAACCATGTATTAATGTGAGCATAAATAACATCAAACAATCAACCACATAAAAAAACCAAGAGAGAGTACACATAAACACAAAATATAAGTGGGAAACCATCAAGGGGAAGAAAACCCCCTGAAAAAATCTGCTGATATTACTGAAAAAAATAATCAAGAGAATATTACACATCACAAGAGATTTCTTTAATGAGGCACGAACCCCACAAGGAGCACCAACCCCTAAACCCTTGTTGATATTAATCACAACAATATATTTGCATGAATATGACTCATCACACAATTTTTTAATGGGAATACCACTGAAGATATGTTGCTAATACACCTTCAAACCCTCTTCAAACACACCTTCTCCTGACTCCCTCAAACAAGGTCAAACTTGGACTGATTTGGATGCTAACCCTTACAAAAAATATCTTAAAAATTATTCAACCTTTCACACACTCTCTCATCTCTAATTTTATTACCTTAAACCAATTTCACTCTCTCTCTTAGGTCGTGATTTTCCCCTGTTCAACATGAACCAAAACATTCAATTTATATGCATCTCAACTCAAAAACATAACATAGGTCAGTCCGAACCCAAGATCTTGACCATACCAACTTAAAAACATAACATTACACTCATAAAAATTCATAAAATGGACCCATATAGGTTGGTGATGCACCAAGACAACCAAATAATCCTAAAAAGGCCTAAAATAGTAAAACCCCATCACCAAGCTCATCAAAGACCTCCAAACTCTTAACCCTAATTTTCAATCCTCCAAAGGCCTCAAACATGTCAAATATACCATAAAAAAATAATCCACACTCGCACCATGATTTGTGATAATCATTTTCTTCATAACACTACCAAGTAGAACTATTTTCTATTCAAAATAGTTGCTTTTAGGAACTAGTCTTCAACTATGGAGATCAAGATCACACAAAAACAAATCCATTATTCCATTTAACCACTCATTATAAATCCAATGACCTGTATAACACATCCATGCTTGATATACCTAATGAAACATCCAAAAATAAAACCACACCTCTTTTCCTCTTCAACAAACTGAAATGTCTATAAAGTAGTTTTGGAAACACAACTAGTTTGCACCATTTCTTCCACTTTCAAGACCTCTAAAATCATTTAATAGGAAAAAACATTCATGTATTCACTCTCAAATGGATAACAAACATCATCTAATCCAAAAAATTGTTATTCTACATCAATCTTCTAGCCAAATCAGTTCTATCCATGCCACCTCATTACACTTTTAGAACTTCACCAAAACATGAAACATGTCACATTGTATGTTTACAACACCTCGAAGGCCATTAGACTCCATCGGCATTCCCATAAATTCTCAAGAACTTACATTCAACAAGCATGCTAAAACTACCCTTTTGGCCCAAACTAGTCAACCTATTTTTACTTGTCTAGGTCATCAAATAAACTCAAAAATATTTTAAATGAATTAAAACATGTATAATATCTCCCATATATCTCATAACACCAATTTAGGCTTAGGGTCTAATGAAAAAATTGTAAGAAAATATATGTGGGGTTCACTCACTGTAATGAACTCTAATCACCACCAAATGAAAACTGGGAGAGTCCTTTCCATTATATAATCATAAAATTTCATTATCCAAACCATTCTAGTCTCATACAAAAAATATTTCTTCCATCGCTAGCAAACTAGGTTTTTTTGGAGGGTTTTGACCTTCTTACCTTCTTAACAATCATTCATAAAAAATACACCCTTATTTAACCTCATTATAACTCTGAAACCTTCTAATCTCCATGATTCATCATCCTTGAAAGGATAAGGAGCCCATGCAAAGGTTACACATGTCATCCAATCAAATATTTACCATACCAAGCTGGGAAACATGCTCTTAAAAATCCTATTTTGGTCTAAACCCCATATCTTGTAAAATATTCAACATGAAAACCTGAAATTTATACCATAGCACCATGATACCCTCTTCTAACATATCTAAAATCATAAATTTTCTGCAAATATCTTTTATCTTAACCACCACTAGGACTTACATGACTAGACCTTGGGGTTTTGCATGTTTTAAGTCACAACCAAGTGAACTAACATAATAACCATGCATAAAACCACTAATAATTATTTATACATGATTAATATGATGTGAAATACCTTTTTGATTGTTTCCAAGATCTCACTTAGTTCTGCAAATGACTATAATTCCTTATTAGATCTCAATGCACTAATATTAGGTCTAGTTTAGACCTAGACCGAGTAGGAAAACACCACGAATCTGCTTCCAAGCTCTCTAAAAGGACATAAAATTCTTGGGAAAAACTTTCTCACACCTTTTCATGCCTCCATGAGCTCACATATCTTTTAAACCGATTCTCATGCTCCATTTGGTCTCCAAACACCTAGACCAGGTCGAGATGAGTGCATGTAACTGAGTCTTTCACCTGTACCTACACTCTGAAGATCATGTGAGTCTCTCAAAATTATCTCCACAATATCTCCATCCCTCTAAAATTTTCCTCAACTCACCGTGAAACTCTAACCATCATGCTCCATCACCTAGACTAAATAGGTCACCTGATTAGGCCTACTAGCCTACTAGGCCAAGTTATTCTCACCTTGTCCACTCTTACAACCATGAATCAACCAGAATGTCCATGTCATCATCGTGCTAAGAATCCTATAGCACTCCTCCATCATCTTAATTTTCATCAATGATATTTTACATCAATGAAAACACCTAAACTCACACATGCCAACATCATACTAATTAATTTCATTAACGCAACAAATAATTGACATCTTTGTGTATCATTTATTTTCTCAAAGTAATTTTTCTAGATTCCCAAATATTTTCTTCTCACATTTCTATCATACATTTTTTAAGGAATTAGTTTTATAATATTTTAATAAATTTCAATTAAGTGAATCGGGTTTCTATGCAAAAGTTGGAGGAGGTGTTCTTATAGGTAAAGATTCATTAGCAAGTTTACTTTCCTCATTTGGTGTTTCCATGTAATTCTCAAGATTAAGATTTACATTCTTAGTTTTAAAGAATTCAATATTATTTTTTATATCATATGATTTATCCATAAGAACATTATCATTCAATTCATTATCAATACTCATTGTAAAAATTTTATTCTTCTCATTTTCATTATTTATTTCTTCATTATTGTCTATAACATCAGGTTCATTTGAGATAGTATATGTACCTTTCCCTCCATGTAATTTTTTCTTCCGATGAAATTTATTTATTCTAATCAATTATAATTAGTCTGGTGTCTTTTTATTTTAATTTTTCATGTACCTATGCCATTGTATCACCCATGATTTATAAATTATAGATAGTAGGGGTGGGGTCAACTTTAACTACTAAAAATTCATGCAGGAAGGTACATAGAATTGCAAAGCAGACAAAGTGGGTACAAATTTCGTGTGAAATAAACATAAAATAATAGTGGATGGGTTAGAGTGTAGTAAAAGGAAATAATGCGTATGCATTTTATTATTTACTCTCCCAAGGAAATGCCCCATAACTTGAAACTGGATTGGAACCATGAGCCTGCAGCCTATTGTTGTCTAAATACAACAACACATTTTTCTATAGAAAATAGAAAAATAGCCTTCCAATGTAATAAATCCCAAAAAATGATCAAAAAATTTCTTTAAAATTTGACTATGATTTTAATGACACTTTCCTCTATCCATATATATGAGTTTTCTAATTTTATGACTTGTATAAGGTTTTAATCCTTATTATTTTCAAACTGTGTCCTTTTATAGCTCTATTTTTAGTATTTATACATGCCTATCTTTCATCACATATATTTTGTTTCACTCCTCTAAATTTAATAAAAATTGTAAATTCCTGAGTTAGGACTAATTCTATACATCTTAAAAAAATCCAATTTTTGATATTTTTTGAGGTAGTTGGGGGAACACAGTCAGTTATCCATTATTGTTCAATTTTAAAAATATTTGTACTTGGAAAAAAATACTCACTAAAAATATAAACTAATCTATCCTTGTTGGAAATTAGTGTTTTCATTGATTTCAATACTTGTTATTAATGTCAAAAGGTGTAAGGATCATGAAGGTTTGTTGTTATTGTCATGCATTGATGTCATATGATGTGTTGATGTCAAGATGTGTTCTTGGTCTAGTTGTCATTGATGATGTGGCATGGTGTCTTGAGTAAGTGTGATGGATTGTGGGAGTGATATATAGGTATCACAATGTTTTGGTGATGACACAAAGTGTGTTGAATGATCTTGTAGGTGGGAAAGAGTGATGAAGTCATGAGGTGGTCTACATTGATGGTGCAAACATGGTTAATATGCTTGGTCATGTGGCCTAGTCCACATACATTAAGCAGTAGGTAGTATGTCAGGTATGCAGTTGGTTATGCATGGTGAGAGCATGAGGATTAAGTTTGGAGACACTCACAAGTGTCTCAGAGTGCATTTATAGGGTTGGGACATGTTTTGCAGGTTTGTACTAGACATATTCTTTATCCCTAGTTTTCTTAATAAAGTGAGCAATTTTGATTTTAGCTTATAAATACAAAGGTAAGAATTGGAAAATTGGTATTAGGATTTTCTTGAGGGGTGGGAAAATATTTTAGGTATTGGTTTGTAGGTTTTTGCATGAAAAGTGATTTTCTCCTCTACCGAGTTCAAAAAATTGAGAAATCAAGCTCCATATGGTATGTTTGTTGTTTATTGGCACATATGAAGTCTGCATGGGAGGATTAAATATTCACGGTAGTTGTAGAAGGTTCATAGCTCAATGTTATAGTAATTAGTATTTGAATTAAGGGGAGGAGCTTTTTGAACAATTGTTAATAAGGTAAGGTGGTTCTAAACCCTCCTAAAACCTAGTTAAGAAGTGATGGATAAGAACTTTTTCAATCATGCCCAAAATGGATTGTTTGGCCTTAGTTAGTGATTGAGGACTCCTTTTTCTTTCTCTGAGTGGCATTTAGGTGTCTTGACAGTGTGTGAAGCCCATAACAAATTACAAGTTTATGAGACATTTTTGTTTATTATCAAATTTTTGCACCATACCTGTTGAATAAATTGGTGTTTAAGGAATAAGAGAGTTAATTATACACATACATGGTGGTTTCAGATCATGTTTTATCCCTTAGGAGGTCTGTGGAAGTTTATATTGCAGGACTGGTTTTGGGGAAGTTTTTGACAGTTTTGGTGGTCCTAGTTCTAGAGGAGTTTTGATGGTATTTCAACCTAAGTGATGGTGTCTTAAGAATTTGGTGATGATCCTAATGTCATAATATTTATATTCATTTTTAATTCTTTCATGGTTGAGGTTTTTTATTGCATGATTTATCTTAATCTTTGAGGAATGGTTTTGTAGATTACAGACTTAGTTATGATAGTTATTCCAAATGGTGGTGTCATTGTATGAGATGGTGGTGTAAAGTTATTAAATCTTGTTTTAGGTTTCTAAAATACATAGACAACATGTCTAAGTGGTCCTTGAAGTTTGGTGATGAACATGAAATCCCAAGGGGTCTTGTAGTTGAGAGGGAAGTTTAAGTGTATAAGGCCTAGTTAGGTCCTAATGGAGAAATGTTTCTTATAAATGTTATTATGGACCGTGTGTGGATTATTAATGGTTTCATTATGATGTTTTAAAGTTTTTTAATGATATTTTCCTTATGATGGATGAACTATATGTATTTGATTCCTAATTCATTTATTAAAGTAAGTTGTTAAGAGAGGAAGATAAATTACAAGTAAGAGGGCTATGTGTGGAGGTGAAGGAGGTCTTTGTGACTATATAGAGAGGGAAGAGAGTGTGTCTTGATGTTCTAGAGGGTGTTCCATTGTTGGAGAGAGGATGATAAAGTGCGAGTAAGAGGATAGTTTGAAGAGGTGAAGAAGTGAATTTTGTTCATCAAGAGAGGGATGAGAAGATATTATGAAGCGCTAATTGGTGGTGAGAATATGGTGTTCAAGTTCAGATAACCTAATGAGCTTGGTGAATAAGTTCTTGAGTAACTTAGCAAGGAAGACAGATCTTAATTGGTGTCATCATCAATTTTTGTGGAAAAATTCCAAAGGTCATAAAAAATTAGGTGGCCGAGTTGGTGTTGAGTCATCTATAGGGATGATTCCTCCATGTAGGGTTAGTTCTCTACTAAATCCAGGGATAGGTGCTCATTGTAGGGTTGGTTTTCCTTGTGGGGTTGATGCCTCACTAAACTTAGGGATTGGTGCTCCTTGTAGGGTTGGTTCTTAACTAAATCTAGGTATTATGATGTAGAGAGAATAAAACATCCAAGCATGTATTCACCTTTCAAGAGTTTTCAAACATCAACTACACCCTATCTTTGCACTGAATATCATACTACTTTTTTTATGCTCATTATACCATGCAGGAATTTTATCGAACAAATTACATGCTTCCTCAATCCATCTAGTAAAATTATTCATAACTCAAAAAATATTGATCATCAAGAAAAACTATTAAAAAACATATACAAAAGTTTCTCAAGCAATTTTGGTCAAAATTTAAAGTCATTTGGGATTAAAATGAAAATTTTATGCTAACTGGTTCGAAACAGGTTATCAAACTTGCACGTACATAGTTTATGCATTCATTGTATGTCAAAACAGAACAATGGATCACCACACTAAGCTAAGATAAATTAATTCAAAGGCTCATCAATAGTCATTTAATGAATTAAAATAAGAATTATAAAAAGGAATCACCTTGGAAGAGACAAGAAAAACACACCAAAAACTAAGTTTTTCATTCAAATATGACGGTATTTCTTCAACATATTTTGATTTTCCTCCTCTCCAATATTCTTCTCCTCCTCATATATTAGGAATGGTTATTTTATCCCCTCTTCCCTCTCACATATTCTAATTTCCACCTATATGTAACTCCTACATTCGCATAATGACTCATAACTGACATTTTGTGACCTTTGAACTTCCCTTTAAGTTCTAGATACATAACTGCCACTTTACACTAACTTAAGCACTTTTAATGATTCAATCTGACATAATGACTCATTACTAACATATATAATCACTACAACATATCCCTACTTGTTGGTTATACCATTTTCATTCATTTAGTAAGCCTAAATGGATTTTTTCAACTTGGAAGTTTGAATTCCCTTTTTTGGAGGGAAATACATAATTTGAATTTTTGAAAGACTATACTTCACTCCAACTCCATGACATGACTCTAATGACCCATTAATGACCTATAAGAACTCCTAAATCCATTTTCACACCAAAATTGATCAAAAAACCAAAGTTTGTACCTTGGAAAGAGATGCTCCTGCATCATACTCCCAAGGGAATGAAGACGTTTCCTACATTTTGTCTTCTTCTTCCTATAATTCCAATTAATTTGAAATTCCTTGAAATGATATTTTATTGAGTTCCATACTCTCTTTGTCTTCATAATTTGCATCATGTTTGTGACTAGATTCTTGGTCCTTGAAATGATCACACTCAAGATTGTTATTCCACTCTTTGCATTATCTTTTTGGTCTTCTTGTTTGATTATAGTTGCAAAATCTAAGTATAAGGACTCTATCTTGTGAAAAACATCTTCATTGGACTGATCCATAATTATATCATCTATTACATCTACATGAAAAAAACTAAAATAAAAATAATATTGATAAAATTGAGCTTTTTCAGCCCCTTGGATCACCTCTTTCATTATTTGCTTCATTTCTCTCACTTGGTCTTCCTGAGTTTCTTCTTGCAGTTGTAGTTTTTTATCTTCCTTAACTACCTTTACCCATTTTCCATGAATATTTTCCTCATTTCCCATGACTAATTTCTTCACACTTTCATCATTATCTATCTCTTCATGTTTTTTTCTTGGTTTTTGTTCCTCTGAGAACTCCTCATCATCTTATCTTTTCTTGAAATCTTTATATTCACTTGACTTGTTATCCTTTCTCTTCCTTTTATGTAAATTTTCTTTGTACTCTTTCTCACCACTTAACCATTACCAAATATTCTTGACTGTACCTTCTTTTAATTTCTATCTATCACCCTTATTTTCATTATTTTTCATCTTTTCTAACGATAAATTCTTCATCTTCATTTTCTTTCTTTCCTTCTCAACTTATTCTCTCTCTCTCTCTCTCTCTCTCTCTCTCTCTCTCTCTCTCTCTCAAGCAAGTTTGTTTCACCTTGCTTCTTCCAACACCCCACCTAGGATTCAAACCTGGTATTATGGTGTTCTTATCCTATTATTTTAACTTTCAATATCTTCTCTTCTCCTTCCAAGTATTTTTCACCTTGGATTTCTTCCTCTTCTTGTTCTTTCTTGTTAACACTCACAAACAACTTGACAACTTCTTGTTAGAATACTCAACCTTATTTCAAAAACAAAGTACCACGCTCTGATACGAAATGATGAAAATAGAATAAAAAAACCAAACATACACTTTTCAATATTTTTCAAACATCAAATACACCCTCTCTCTACACCAAGGATCATACTACATTTTTTGTGCTCTCAAAAACCAAGAATTTACAGAAAACATTTTCATGTATATCTTATTATACAGGTTTAAAATCACTAAAATATTAAAAAACCATTTTAAAAATGGTTTTATAATTATTCCCTAAAACTTTAAGAACATAAATATGAAATACAAGTGAGTTATGATCATTGTACCATGCAGTCATTTTATCGAACAGTTTTCCTACTTCCTTAGTCCAGCTAGGAAAATTATTCATAACTCATAAATTAATGATCATCAAGAAAAACTATTAAAAACCCATCTAAAAAAGGTTTTTATAATGTTTTGGTATAAATTTAAATTCATTTTGGGGTTAAAATGAAAAATTAATGCTAATTGGTTTGAAACAGGTCATCAAACTTGCACACACATAGTCAATGCATTCATTATATGTCAAAACAGAACATTGGATCACCACACTAAGCTAATATAAATGCATGTAGAGGCTCATAAATATTCATAAAATTTATTAAAATAAGAATTATAAAACGGAATCATCTTTCCTTAATTCAAACCACAAAAGTACCTTGGAAGAGACAAGACAAACACACCAAAAACTAAATTTTTCATTCAAATATGACGGTATTTCTTCAACATATTTTGATTTTCCTCCTCTCCAATATTATTATCCTCCTATTATATGCGGAATGATTATTTTATCCACTCTTTACTCTCACATATTCTAATTTCCACCTACATGTAACTCCTACATTCCCATAATGACTCATAACTGACATTTTATGACCTTTGAACTTCCCTTTAACTTCTAGATGAATAATTATCACTTTAAACTAACCTAATAACCTTTAATGATTAAATCACACATAATGAATCTTGAATAACCTATATACTAACTACAAATATCCCTACTCGTCACTTATACAATTTTAATTCATTTAGGAAGCCAAAATGGCTTTTGTTCAACTTGGAAGTTCAAATTCACTTTTTGGAGGGAAATACATTATTTGAATTTTTGAAAGAATATAATTCACTCGAGCTCCATGACATGACTCTAATCACCCATTAATGACCTCTAATTACTCTTGAAGCCCTTTTCACACCAAAATTGATCAAAATACCAAAGTTTTACCTTAAAAAGATGTTTATGCATCAGGTTGGTGCTTGTTAAGGGGTTGGTACCTCACTAAACTTAGTGGTTAGTGCTCGATTAAATTTGATTCATTGTTGTAATAAATATTTACTTCATTGGGTTTTCTTCCCCTTGAGGGTTTCCCATTTATATATGGTGTTCATGTGTTCTTGTGTTCTCATTTTCTCATCTATGGTTATGTTTCTTAATGAATACATGGTTAATGGTTAAGAGTTAAGTTGAATTGATGATTGATGAATGATAAATTGAATGTGAAAGAAAGTTTTTAAGGTCCACTGATTCACCCCTAGTGGTTTTACTTCCAACAATTGGTATTAGCGCAAGACTTCTAAAACAAGTTTAACAAGTTTTTAGGTGAAGGTTGAAGCACGTGATGGCCTAGCTATAGAGATTTATGTTCAAGTTTCTAAAGGAAAAAATATGATTTTTGAATAAATCCGTAATCAAAGAATATAAGGTTGATGAGAGGACCATTCAGAATCAAGTGGAAGTTACATGTAACTAGTTGGAGACTAAGCCAGATTTATTTTAGGTTGAGATGGAGTTAGAACAAGTTGAGTGCACTAGCATGAAGAGAGAAATTAGTCAGCTATGTGAAATGAGGAAAAGGTGTGAACACTCAAGAGATAATAAAAACAATATGGTTTTCTATAGTTACTATGATGTAGGATACATTGCAGGATTTGGTCTTGATACGATTAGAATGCTCTCAAGACAAGAAAAGAAGGGTAAAAACTATAGAATGAAAAATAAAAGGAATATTAGTGCATGGAGCTGAAAGGTGAACTTATGTGGACTATTTATTATGGTATAAGCAAGGAAAAATATGCCAATAAAGAAAAATTGGATCCTAAAAAGTGATATTCAATCTTGTGGTAGCATGGAGATTTGTGAATCTCCTAGATTTATGTCATTTTAGAGCCCTAAGAAGCATGGGGTGTATTCATTAAGGATTCATGAATAAATTCATCAGTTAGTAGAAGCATGGGTTTGTTTTTCTAATAAAATCATAGGAAAGTGAAGGTGATCAAGTTGTGAAGCATTATTATCAAGTATCAAGTGTTCCTTGAGAGTTAAGAAGGTCTATGAACATTTTGATAGGAAGATAGACTAATTACAGCTGACAAGAGGAAATAAATATGTATGTTATGACTCTATGCCATTATGTTGCAATTTTATAATCATCAAAATGGTTTGATATACATGTGTGAGTCCATAGAATTATTTTTCAGGTCAGATATGGGTTTTCTCAGTAAGTATGAAATAAATGTTAAGTGCTTTTGAGATAAGGAGAAGAATGATTGAAGACATTTTTACAAGTTTAGCGAGACTCAAAAAAATATGAGAAGTCATGATATGTTGTTGACAAGATAAGATAAGGACAAGCTCAATAGATTTGTGTTGCAAGAAGGTTCATAGTGACTTGGGAAGGACAAAGTTACATTAAAAGGTATTTGTGTGATGTATTATTTTGATTCATGAAATCATGTTGCAAGTAAAGTTTTTCAAGAAGGTTTATGAGGTATTTAAAGTTGAGACAATCAAAATTGGAAAGTGTCATGACCTAATCAGTCCTGTTATATTAATGCAGATCAGTTACAAGGTCGGGTAATTAGTTTGAAGCTTTTTTGAAGCATTAAGAATGTGTCATGAATCACCTAAGTGTATTGCAAGGATGAATTTACCTAGTAAATTTGTGAGAAGGGATGAGTTTATAATTAAGAAAGTGTATGGAAGACTAATGAATCCATTTAAGTCCTGAGGTCATGATCAAGGCAGAGATTTTTATATGGAGATGTGTTTTTAGGAATTTTTTTGTGTATTTGATTAGTACAATTGTTGTCATGAAGATATGATGTAGTTTAAATCTTCAAGAAGGTGAATGAACACTTTTGGCACCTGAGAAGGTCAGTGAGAATATGATCACAATGTATGTATCTATGTATTGTTTTGTATTTGTAGGTACAGTTGTGAAAGAATGATCATTAAGATGTTATATGAAGGCTTGATAGATAGTTAGACACTATAGAGAGGTGTTGAGTTACATGATTCATGACCTGGTATAGATGTGAAAGGACATTTGATATATTAGAAGGTATGTGTTTTTGGTGACTATGAGAGTGTAGTTCTAGTTGACAGTATGATACTATGATTTATAAAGACATTTGAAGCATGTTGTGCATCGTCTAGATTCTCGTTGTGTTTCTAATGTGTATTTTCTATGTTTTGGTTGTGGTTTCTCTATGGTTTGGCTGATATTTTTCTGAAGTCTTTATTTTTTTTCTCTAGAACTGAGTCAAAAATATGGGAAGAGTATTATGAGGTTGTTGTATGCACTGTAAGATCATGAAATCAGGTAAAAATTTCCCTTTGAGACCTACTATGAAGTGAAAAGTGTTTCATTTATATGATCAGGCTCAGTTTAATATTTATGAAGGAGAAAAGGTATGACAGAGGTTTGTCATGATGGATACCTATTTTAACATTGTCTGATATAATGCAGTTGTTATGAAGAGATTTGGTGATGAAACATGAAGTAAAGATCTTGTTTTCAAACTGAAATATTCTTGATATCCCTTGCATGATATCATGGGGATCGTGTGTTCTTGGTTCAAGATGTATCATGAGGATAAAGAGCTTCATGATTTTTTGATTCAAAGGAAAAAGGTATGCAATGTTATTTGTGTGATTATTTCCTTATGTATATGGGTGGAGTTTGTTGAGAAAATTTGATACAATTTAGAAGGGTCTCTAGTGTTGTTTTAGAAGAGGTATATATCTACTCTATTTTGGATGGAACAAAAGGTTGCATCAAGGAAAAGTTAAGAATACTTGTCTTAATATCCAACTATCATTAAAGTGTTAAGAAGTAAGGGGGATCTGAACATTTGGTATTTTAGCTCCATGAGTAGGTTATAGTGCTAAGAAGGCACATAGAGTCAAGAAATCATGTGAAAAATTGTGATAGTGCTTTTAGTAAGCTGAGTAGTTGTGTTTTGAGCACTTTAAGCAGGAGAGGTGATCCAAGGAGGTGTGATGATTCATGAAAATAGGATGAAGTATGTTGACGAATTTGAGAAGTGTTATTGTCATCATGTAAGGTAAGTGAAAAGGTTGTTCCTTGTGTCTAACATTTTAACAATTGGTAGAGTTTGATCCATTGACATTATACATATGATGAGAAGTTGCATTGTTCTAATTCTTGATTCTTCAAGATATGGTGAGTTCATTTAGAAAATAATGCATGTTGATAGGTGTATTTTTCAAGTGTTTTATGCTTTCAATCTTGACTGATTGATTGACGTAAGTATGGCGAGTGATCTTGATATGTAGTATGATTTATGTAAGGGGGAGTATGTTCCTTGTTTGAGATCTTGTTGTAAGAATGTGTGGTTATGATTAAGGTAAATAATTAGTTCATGTTGGAGAATGTGAGTTACTAGCAGGTCTAGGACTTGGGGGGAATCAATCAGGTATGTTATCAACTAAATTTGTTCTTTGAAGGCATGCATTTATTAAGGGGGAGCTAGATTGCTCTATTGTTGTCAAATCATATTTGAAGAGGTCAAATAGAACTTGTTTTTTATGTATCCAGCCAAATGGTGAACTCAATGTCATGACAGGAGAAGAAAACTAAGGTGTTGCAGGTATGTTACTTTGTAATTAATGTCAAAAGGGGGAGAATGATATGATGGCTTGAGAATTGAGCTATATTTGTTTGCCATCAATGAAAAAGGGGGAGATTGTTGGAAATTGGTGTTGTCATTGATGTTAATTAGTGTTGTTGATATCAAAAGGTTTAAGGATCATGAAGGTTTATTGGTTGTGTCATCATTGATGTCAAGATGATGTCTTGGTTTAGTTGTCATTGATGATGTGGCATGGTGTCTTGAGTAAGTGTAATGGCTTTTAGGAGTGACGTAGAGGTATTGTAGTGTTATGGTGATGAAAAGAAGTGTGTTAAAGGATATTTTATGTGTGAAAAAGTGAAAAAGTCTTGATGTGGTCAACATTGATGGTGCAAACATGGTTAATATGCTTGGTCAGGTGGCCTAATTAGTATACATGAAGGAGTAGGCGGTATATCAGGTATGCAACATCTGGTTATACATGGTAAGAACATGAAGAGCATGAGGATGAAGTGTGCAGAGACTCACAAGTGTCTAAGATGTTTTACATAGTGTCTTAATTGTCTTCATTCATGTAAAGTGTCACATTGATGTCAAAGGGAGTCAAGAGTGTTCATTAAGTTAGTATGAGGTGTCATGATGAGTTGTATTTTTATAACATGGTGCCTAAGAAATTATGCATGGTTATTAAGGTTGATTCAATCAAGAAGGTGCCAAAGTTTGAGCTCTAAAATTGTTCCAATGTTGTTACATGGTCTAGCATGATTAGTGTGATGTGTCAAGAATGTCAATAGGTCTGCATAATGATGAGGAATTCAATTTCACTGAAAGCATGGGTTGAAGAGGCCATTTGAAGCTGATTTATAATACCTAAGATGAGTAGATGATGTGGAAAAATGAATTATTTAGAAGATAAAGTAAATGAAAGAATGATGGATGTGTATTAGTATTGTATGATAGGTGTAGAAGATGTATAAGGTCAGTTTATAGGTGTATAATGCAAGTACAAGGTCCTTTGAAGAAAGTACATTGAGACAAGGAAAGATAGACATGGGTAAGTCATGGTGGTCAGAGAGATTAAGAAGTTTGAAGGAATAAATGAGTCTTGGGAAAATTGAAGGAAGTCATGATTGTGTTGTGGACCAAGTTTGAGGTCATGAGGATGAAAACAAAGCAAGAAAATTCATTTTTGGTCATATCAAGTTCTCAAAAGTGAATTTTCTAGTTTGAAGGTCAACTTTGGATGCTTTCTAGAGAAAGTATTTTTTGAGTGGGAGGATGATCCTTATAGAGATGTTAGTACATGGAAATAATTATTTTTATAAATAAGAATGAGTTCTTTTGGTCGTAACAGTTTTATGCACCATCGTTAACACAAAACTACTTTGTTATCACTTTAAAACCCTAGGTTGAAAGTGACTTGAGAGAAAATGATTGTACATGTCTAAAATTGATTCCTTTTGCTAATGTGATGATTTTATGATTACGATGACTTCTATATATTTCCATTGATGTATTTTAGAGCTTGTGATAATATGTGGTCCCCACCCAAAAATGATAGTTTATGGAGTTTTTCAGTTTTTGAAAACATCTCCATTGAAACTGATGACTAAATTTCCATTTAAAGAATATTGGTTGAGGTCAATGATAGTTTTAGATCATGGTTGAGGTCCTAAAATGAAAAGTGCACTCAATCTTTGAAGACTAGTTTTTGGGGATGAAGAGGTAATTTTGAGTAGTTTGCTTACAAAGATGATTTGAGGAATCTAATGTCTTATTTATATCTATATGAACACATGGTGATGTATCTGACATCAATATATTTCTACTGATATATTATACTTTAATGTTTGAGGTCATTTGATGTTGTATTGAGCCTCATCTTTGAGGATTAGGGTTTGATGCACAAGAATAATCATTCTCTTGGAATGGTTCCATGGCTTGAAGTGATGTGCAAAGATTTCTAGGTATGGTGGATGAATGATGAGGTCTTCGATGATGTTATTCAAATTATTCAATTCTTTTGAGAAGATGTTTTTGGTCTTAAAACTTAATGTTTTGGTGAGATGGATTTTTAGTGGAATTGGGCCTTTTGGAGACGTCATGGAGATATTTGAGCTTATTGGTGATATGAACGACATATATGGTCAATTTCATGATATCCCCATGATTTTATCATTACGTTTTCATGATATTTTCTCTATGGAGGATGACCTACTTGATTTGGATTTAAGAAATATGTATATAAGTCAGCTTAGAGAGCTCATTTGTATGTGTCAGAGCCATGGGAGTGTAGCGAATTTTGGAAGGAAGGAAGAGTAGGGTATGAGGGAAGAAATTAAGTATATGAGACCTTGAAAATTATGGAGATTGCTACTATGATGGTGATCTGAAGAAGTTCATTCATTCACGACCTAGTTGAAAGGAATACCTAGTTTGTGTGCATGGGGTTGAGTGAGCTAGATGATAGTATGATGATGCTATGAAGGGGTCAAGTATAGATCAAGGAAGAGGTATGAGGAGTTGATAATATAATATAAGAATGAGATACAATTCATTGGACCTAATCATCACAAGTTAATGCATTTTTGAGAAAAAATAAGGTGTGTTTGAGTGCATGGAGCTGAATTAGTGATCACCATCAATTTTTGGAGAAAAAATTAGAAGTGATCTTCATCTTCAATTGGTTGAGTTTATTTTCGGTAATTTTAGGTGGTTGTAGCCTCCTTGCGGGGTGTGTGCCTCACTAAAAAAATCTTGTGTGATGTGTAATAGTGACATAAGTCCTTCATTTTGTGTAATATAAGTAGAGATTCGATGAGTTTTCTTCCCCTTGAGGTTTTCCCACATGTATCTTGTGTTCATGTGTACTCTATTGATTTTTGTTTATATGGATGGTTCCTACTCACCTAATAAGATCACATTAATGATGCATGATGAAGGAATGCTTTGAATTATTTATGCAAGCTAATGAAAATGAAGTAAAAGGTTTTGTATGACCGATTCACCTGACCTCTTAGTCATTTTGTTTCCAATAACTAGTATCATAGAAAGGTCCTTCTGAAGTAACTTTAAGTACTTGAACGAGATAATTGAAGAAAAATTATGACATGTATTCTAGTTTAAGATTAATTAAATCCTCTAGTCAAAATGAGAGAATGCTTGAAACCCTTAGCATTTGATTTATAAGAGTCAATTTATGATTTTTACTCTCCTATCTCTAACTTTCCACCTCATACAATTGACGAGGAGACTAATGGTGATGACAAAGTTAATCTTGAAGAAATATTTGAATATGACCTAGGAAATGATCTTGAAAATTTTCCTGATGTATGTTTCCCTAAATAAGATGATGAATATGTTTATGATGACATAGAAGTAGATCATGAGTATTTTCTAGATATGATTGAGCATATAAAGGAAAAAAAGAAGAATAAAACTGTAAAGAAGACCTAATCATGATGACATGATATGAAAAATAAGACCCTGAAGCAAAGACCAATTGCTATGAGGATACATTTAATAAGGTTGAGGAAGGGAAAAATTAAAATGATGTATCAAATAATGTTATTAAGTATGAAGAGCTCTTCATCCAATTGGAGAATCCATTTGAGAATGTTATCAATAATCCATCACCAAGGAAGAAGATAAGGAGAGGTATTTATCATCTTAGGTATGTGATAAATTTTAGTATTTATCATTTCTTCTATAAGAAATATGGACATAGGAATGTGGATAAAAATAAGGAGTTGTGTAGGTGCATTGTGTTGGTTCAAGGTATACAAAGAGGTTTTCCTGTTGTTAGTTATTGATCGCATGCCTTGAAGTGCCATGTTCTATTTTGAAATTTTCTATACATCAGATTTCATCTATAGTTAGTGTGTTGAAGATGAATTGTTTCCTTAAAATCATGAAGTTCAGTTTGAATACTATGTTATAGCCTGAAAGGTGTTCACAAAATAATGTCTTGTGATCTTATGCTCTTGAGAGAAGGTTTGATTGTGGATTTTTTTATCTTGACACATAATGGTAAGCTTAAGAAGACCTATTAGTTGATAAAGATGAACTAAAAGAGATGAATTTGATGATGATAGAAGGTCCTCTGAGTTAAGGTCATGTTTTGAAGAGTTTGTGTGGCTCAAAGAGAGGTATGATTTATGTCTCTAATGCATTATCAATAGGTATGAGAATTCTATGAATATCAAAAGATGAAGGTTGATTTTAGTGTATGTCATGAAGGCTTATTTCAAGAAGGATATAAGATGGTGCTATACAAGTAAAATATGTGCATGTTTGTACTAATTCATGATCATGTTGGACTCAACTACCTACTCTTGTAAAGATTGAAGATGTTTTCAAAATGATTATGCTACAAAAAGGTGATAAATCAAGGGTTGAGTAACTAAAATTGTGAGTATTGAGCCTTGTTTTAAGTAAATTTTATGGTTTGAGTTTTTCTTATCCATATAGATAACTAAGTTAGATTAGTTGATATATTTCTTCAAAGGAAAACAAAGTATGACCAGTAATCATAATTTCTCTCTAATAAGTTGATATGGTATGCCAAATTTGTGACAGGGTTAAGAAGTATGAAGTTAAGGGTTTACATATGTTTAGAGACCTAGTAGTTTAGGTAGAATATTTGATAATTCCATGATGATTTATCACAAGATCCCAATAGTGTGCTTTAAGAAGGTATGTGTGAATAAATTTTAAAGTGAGTGGAAGAAGATGATTGAAGGCCCAACAGGGTTATAAATTAAGTTTAGGTTATGATCAGATATTGTAAGCATGTGATGATAAGATATATTTAGTCTGATAGGTCTATCCAAGGTATGTTGGTTGTTTGAATACTTCATATTCATACAAATGACTATGTTTATTTATTTGGAGCTCATGCAATCAATCAAGAAAAAATTTAGTTAGTGTATTGACTAATAAACAAAGATGTGTGAGGTTTGTGATGACTTCATACCATGAGGATAAGAAGGGACTACTAAGAAGGCTCAAGGACAAAGAATTAGGTATGAAAATTTCATAAGAAAAGGATTTCATGAGTTTCTAGGTGATTTTATCCATCATATCCTTTGAGGTGTGCTTATGATTTACCTCATTCATGGAGTTATATTATTGAAATACCTAATCTCTGCTTGTGAGTTGAAATAAGTGTTGTAAGGTTAAAGTAAGGTCTGAAGGTGTATAATTTTTTTTAAGAAGTCAAGAAATACCTATTAGGTCAAATGCCATGAGGATTTCAATAGAGATATAGATACATGGAAATGAGACACAACTATGAAGGATAATAGATCATAATGATGGAAAGAATTCAAGTTTGAAGATACTTCCATGCCAAATAAATCAAGTGATATATAGCTCTAAGATAAGTCAATATTGTAGGTTTGAAGACACAAAATTCAAGTGTTATGTTTTATGAGTATGAAGGTTAAAGTCATAATTTTCAAGTAGGATGCATTAGAGAAGTGCATGAGCTCAAAAGGTTGATAAATGATTTGAAGATCAGTTGACATGGATTAAAATCTAGGTAGAATTTTCATGCACTATAAGTTCATGACATTGATAATTGAAGGTAATCGAATTAGGAAAGTTGATTGTGTTGAAAACCAAGGTGTGTGTTTATTTTACCTCCACATGTATCTCTTGATAGAGTTATTTACTTTTGAAGATCAAAACAATATATGAAGATGAGTAGGAGGTGTGTGAAATTTTTAAGAAGTGTTTCTGATCAATATTTGATGGTGTGCATCATGGATTATTGTAAATAAGTGTATATAACTTACATAGGTTAAACATATATGAAATCAATGTAGCATGATAAGTGAAAATATTCAAGGCCTATCATTGTGTTACAAAATCTAAATGCATATGGTAAGCATATTGAATTGCTGAGTCATCATCATGAGAGTATGATATGTATGTGTGTGATGTTTGATGTCATGTAAAATAATCCTTGGTCTGAAGAACTTGTTCAAGGTTTGAAAATGGTTGTGTAAAGACTGATTGAATTTTCACACTTGCAATAATGCTCAAGAGAAGTGCTAAAAAAGGTGTGAGTATAATCCTTTTTGTGAAGGTATATCATCATGATAAATATATGTAGCTATTGTGAGATTTTCAAAAATTGTTGCAAAGATGGAATAGGTGCTGAAAAGACAAGAGGTATGATATATAAGTGTATTAATTCTTTTGATATATAAGTCTTGGAGATGTTTCAAGACCTTATTCAAGTTTGTAGAGGTTGTATCAAGTTTTTAAGCATCAAGGTGAGTACTTGAAGATGTTAATGGATTAGAGTGAGACTATGAGACCTCACATATGTCTGTAACAAATTGAAGAAGTGTGAATTTGATATAGACAAAGTTGAAAATACTTGAAAAGGATTACATATGTTGCAGAGACCTAGTTTTGGTATCAAAGTAGGAAAGGTTGTTTGAAAATCTTGGTCAAGATAGTGCAAAAATATAAAAGGTAGATCAAGGCAAGATATGTTAGTATGCAAATAGAGAATGTAAGTAGTTTTGATATATGATATTAAGAAAGGGAGTTTGATATCCTTAATTATTTGATGTTAGCTCAAGAAATTCAAGTGCATGAGAAATATTTAGACTTGATAAAGAAAAGTATAGACCTAAGCTACAATGATCATGATTATGAAAATGCGTTGTTTACAGAAGATGATTATTCTAGATAGGTGAAATATAGGAATTAAGGAGATATTTGTAGTTGTGCAAGATATCAGAATTTTTGAACAATATTGAAAGCAAAGTGAAAGGTATGTATTTCTTGTTAAAGGTATATGATCATGTTGTTTTCTTAAGGATTGCATCATTTTCATTATATCAAAAGAAGTGTTCTCAGCTCATCATGAAGGAAGATAAATATCAATCATCAAGTTTCAATGTATAGATATCTAAGTACTTCTTGTGATGCTTAATAGAGGAATGACTAATCTCATGGGGAGAATGAACTGGTGTAAATTCTAGAAAATGATCAAGAATGTCTTAAAGATGCATGGAGACTCTGAAATTTTGGTGGTAGAAGGTTACATGATCAATTTGATGAGGTGAGTTATGTTTTAGTGTGCATTATCAAAAGGGGAACACAATTGATCACTTGAATAAGGTATTAGCTCTTATTTATTGATTTCAGTATGTTAGTGGATGAAGGAGGATTCAGAAGATTTTCTATTATGTCTATGAGTTTTAGAAGAGTATATCAGTCTAGGGGGATCTATGTTGAGTCTTAGTAGTTTGAACATCTAGTCAAGGTGACAAAAGAAGGTCAGTATGAGAGACAAGATTTACAATTCTTGAGCTGAGAAGGTATGGGAAAATAAGAGGTGTAGTTGATGGTTGGTTTATATTGAGACCAAAAGGTGTATATGTGCTCAGAGGGAGATGTGAAAGAAAAAATTCATTTTGAGAAATAGGTCCATGGAACATTTGTTGATTTGAAGACAAGAATGAGTGTACAAACAAAGAACGATCAAGTAATTTTGAGTTTTTGTATTGTTGTCAATTATTTTCATGTCAAGTTGGTGTATTACATTTTTCATAGATGTCAAAGGTGATAGTAATTTCAGAAACAAGAAAACGGAGTCTTGTAGGTGTTTGCATTTGTGGTTTCCATCAATGTTTTTAAAGGTGGTTGCCATCAATAACAAAAGGGGAGATTATTAGACATAGTGTCTTAATTTTTTTCATTGATGTCAAGTGTCACATTGATGTCAAAGGGAATCAAGATTTTTCATTAACTAAGTATGAGGTGTCATGTTGAGTTGCATTGTTATAGCATGGTGTCTAAGAAATTATGTATGGTTCTTAAGGCTGATTCAAGCAAGAAGGGGTCATAATGTGAGATCCAAATGTGGTCCAAAGATGTTACATGGTCTAGCATTCTTAGTGTGATGTTTCAAGAGTGTCAATAGGTCATCATAATGACAAGCAAGTCAGTTTCAGTGAAAGCATGGGTTGAAGAGGTCATTCTAAGCCTAGTTCTAAGATCTATCATGAGTAGATGATGTGGAAACATGAAGTATGGATCAGAAAAAGTCAGTGAAATCATGATATATGTTTATTGGCATTGTATGAAAGATTTAGAAGATGTATAAGGCTAGTTTATATGTGTATAATGCAAGTACAAGGTCCTATGAAGAAAGTACATTGAGACAAGGAAAGATAGACATGGGTAAGTCATGGTGGTTGGAGAGATTCAGAAGTGTGTAGGAATAAATTAGACTTGAGAAAGTTGAAGGAAGTTATGATAGTGCTTTAGACCAAGTTTTAGGTCAACAAGATGAAGATAAAGAAATAAAATTCATTATTGATCATATCAACTTCTGAGAAGTGCATTTTCCACTTCGATGGTCAACTTTGGATACATACTAGAGAAAGTATGATTTGTATGGGAGGGTGATCATTTGGGGGATGTTATTAAATTGAACTAAGAATTTTTAGCAAGAATAATGGGGTCTTTTGGTTGTCACATTTTTATGAACCATTATTACACAAAAATGACTTTGTTATGAGTTTAAAACCTTGGGTTAAAAATGACTTAAGAGAATATGATTGTACATGTCCATAATTGATTCATTTTTCTAATGTGATGATTTTATGATGAAGAGGACTCCCTGATATTTACATTGATTTATTTTAGATCTTGTGACAATATGTGGGCCACACCCAAAAAGGTAAGTTTCTAGAGTTTTTTAGTTTGTGCAAAAGTTATGCATTTAACCTAATGAATAAATTACCCTTTATGGAATAATGAGAGTTTATTACATGTACATGATAGTTTTAGATCATGGTTGAGGTCTTAAGATGTAAAGTGTGCCCTATATTTTATGATTGGTTTTTGGGGATGAAGAGGTAGTCTTGAGAAGTCTAATTGCAGAGATAATTTGAGGAATCTATTGACCGATTTATGGATTTATGAGAACATAGTGATGTAGATGACATGAATTTATTTTTAGTTATATATGATACTTTCATGTTTTATGTCATCTAGTGTGGCATTGAGCCTCATATTTGAGGACTAGGGTTTTTTGCACAAGAATAAACATGTTCTTAGAATGGTTTCATGGCTTAAAGTAATGGTGCAAACATTTCTAGGTAAGGTGGATGCATAATGAAGTATTTGATAATGTTCCTAAAAGTTATTAAATATTTTAGAGAAGTTGGTTTTGGTTTTGAACCTTCATGTTTTGGCGAGATGGAGTTTTGGTGTAATTGGGCTTGTTGAAGACCGAATGAAGAGATTTGATATTGTTGGTGATACAAAAAACCTATATGGTTGAGTTTTTGATGTATTCATGATATCATCATTATTTTCTCATGTTATTTTCTCTATAAAGGACTACATACTTGATTTGGATGCAATAAATAGGTATATAAGTCAGTTCAGAGAGCTCATTTGTATGTGTCCAAGCTATTGGAGTGTTAAAAAATTTTGAAGGAAGGAAGAGAAATATATGAGCACATAGATTAAGTATATGAGACATTGAAAATGATGGAGAGTTTTGCTCTAATGTTGATATGAAGATGGTGAGCTAAAGAAGGTCTGTTAGTGAAAATTCACAAAAACCCCAAATGAGTTATGGATATGCTTTTCTAAGGCAAATTCATTTAGTGTGATTACACAACATTGAGCTTTCCCAAAGTGTGGGACCTTTGAAAATAGGGAAAGCTCTCCAGAGATGGATGGTTCCTCTTCCTAAACTACCTGCCACAAGCTATTCCAGTCTAGGAAAGCTAATTTAACCTAATCTAACTTCCAAGGAGACAAAGAGAGGAAGAAAACAAGGAAAAACAGATCCTACACTAAAACGGTGATACACCAGAGAAGGAAAGTGTTGATCATCTATCAAAACTGTCATGGAACAAGAAGAGGTGGGAAATGGAAAGGATGGACAAGTGCATCACAGACCAAAGAATCTCACATAGAAAATGTTCCAAAACCCCATGAACACAACTCCAAAACCTACAATGAACATTCAAACATGCACAAATACCTGCAATAAAGAGAGGCAAGAAGAAAACAACCAATAAATGAGTAAGGATGGGAAAATGCATCACAACAAATGTTTTTTATTGCTCCATAAGTTTGCATAGAACATCATTTCACGGGTAAGAGGAAAAAATGTAATTACAGAGTATTGGAGGAGGTTAAAACTCCATTTTCAACTTTGGGGAAGAAAAGAAGGGAGAGGTAGAGAAGAAGGATGAACAACATTAAAAAATGATGCCTCTATTACATTATATAGAAAAATGCAAGAAGGGAAGGGAAAAATGTAGGATTTTCTCCAACCACTTTTCAAAATGCATTTAAATTCTTCACCTGTTGATGGGCTCATTGCAAAATCTCATATTTCCATGCATCTACTTTGCAGACCAAAGAAAATGACCCATACTTCATTAAATCTTATGGTTGGAACTAGTTTTTTGTCTTTTCCACACCAAAATGTGTTTTTCAAAATTTCTCCCATCAAACTCTGTGAAAATTTGAAATTGAGGGGGTCCTCATGTAGAGGATTTCAACAAATTTCCAATGACACCAAAATCATGAAAAAATGATCTCTGGTTCGAAAGATATGGACCTTTGAAGATTTAGGGAAAAACTGGTAAAAAAAAGAGTCAAAATTGGGGTCGGCGGGGTCAACCTTTAAATTTTTTCCCTTTTGGAAAAATTCCCCAAAAATCTTCACAGCCCCTCAAGTCCGTATGACACATGGCACCTTTTTTACGATCCATGGCTTCAAGACAATCATTTTTCCCCCTTTTCATAAAATTAGAAATTTTTCCAAAAATCCTCTATGGTCCCGCTGCTCTGAGACATGTGTCATCTTCTGATTTACTGCGGAGATGCGGTTCCATTTTTTCCTTTTATGTTTTGACAACTTTGGAAAAATTTCCAAAATCCTCCCAATGCCCTTATCCCCACCGACTAATGGACATGTGGCATCTTGATTGGTTTCTGGCCTCAACAATTTATTTTCCTCTGCGGGCTTTTGGGCTGAATGTTTCCTTTGAGTTTTTTGCCCAAAAGGGCTAATTGCCAACAATTTTCCCATTGGCGCACCAGTGCACTCCCTTCCCCTCAGGGAGCCTATGGGCTGCCTTGTGACTTTGCACCTTTTAGCCAAAAGGGATAAGTGTCAAGTTTTTCTCCACGCCTCCGCCAATCAACCAATTTTCCTGGAAAAATTTCTTCCTTACCTCTACGGGCCTGCCCAGGGAAAATTTCCCCTCCAAAATCCGCCGAGCCATAACTCAAAAAATACAAGGAGTTAGGAGGACTTCTTTACCTTTCTAGAAAGGGGAAGAAAAATCCTATCTGATGAAGCCATACCAATAAAATTTTGAGTCCCTGAAGCATGCAAAAAAACATTTTAAGTACCGGAAAAGGAAAGTAGGAAGAGTTAGCCAAAAATAAACATGGGCTTATTTTGGATAACACTTCTGGCAACTTGGAGGGGTCATTTTCCTGCTAGATGAAAAGACCAGCTACCTTGAAGCATCCATTGGGCATGGAGTCATGATAGATAGCCTGTAAAATGATCCTCTACTTGAAAACTTCCCTTTTAAGCCTCTTAGAAACCATTGAAGCTTGGAGTTGATTTTCACTAAAAGCCACTGAAATGGACTGTGCAAGAGCAATACAACAACACCAAAAACTATGTACAAATTGAAAATAATACATGCTCCAAAGGGAACATGCAGAGTGTGCAAAAGCATGTCTTCTACTAGAAACAAACCTATGTACTCTACTCTAACTAAGAGAAAAGGTAAGCTAAACAAACCCTGCAAGTGGTTGGGAGAAATAGCTTCCCTTCCTCAAAAATGGTAGCCATGCTAATAATTTAGCACAGAACATGGATGGTTTGATGAGTGGAAAATCAACAAGAAGCTGGTATTATACCAAAATTAGCAAGGTATCAACAAGAAACAAATCAAATACCTCTTTTAGTTGCCCTGAATTTGGATTGAAGAGGCATTGCAGCTGATTCTTGGTACTTTACATATCATCCTCATGCTCAAGAGTAAGCATGACTAGCTTTGGCTTCCCCCTTAGCTCCAATGAAGCTAAGTGCCTGATTGGGCAAGGTATGGTCCTTTAGATGTGCCCATTTCTCTAAAATTCAACTCCAAAAATGGAGTCTTCTTGTGGATCTTCTTAGGTGGATGGTGTGGAAGGAATGGTGGAACTCTTCTGATCTTTCCCTTCTTCCTCCAATGAAGAACATGGAAGATTTAAATCTCCCAAACTAGATTCCAAAATGCTGCTATAAAGTACAGGTTGTTGTAACTGAATGTTGTCCTCCATAACAGCAAGCTCATGTGCTTGGAAGGTGGATGATGGAGGAGAAAACAATGTGAGTTCAACTGGTTCCTCTCCATCAAAACAGTCTTTAAAATCTGACAGATAAACTACCTCCTTGTTATCCTACTACAAATGCTCAACCTCTTCCATGGTGTTTTTTGATCTACAACTTGATCACCATGGTTATCTTCATTCTCAAAGATGAAGTTTGAAAGATCAAACTCTTCGTCAACATTGGAGATTGAAGAGAATGAAGTAGAAGGAAGAACTGAAGGTTCTTTTATAGCATGTTTTGAGTTCAAATCTCTTGGACTTGAATTTTTCTCCTCCACAGCTGGAATGTGTTCCTCTTCTTTTGGATTTGGAGTAGCTTCTCCCTTCTCTATTGCTTGAAGAACATATTGCTCTTGATTGAACTCTTCCTCTAACATGAAGTTTTTAAAATCAAAATCTCCAGTCTGTTGTTCTAGAAGGCTAATTGGGACTGCAATATCTCTTTTAAAGCTTTCCTCTTCCATGGCTGATTGTGCAACTTCTATTAGATCAGCATCTTCTTCCAGCAGAGTGCCAACATGGACACTACACTCTGAGTGACTTGATGAGTGATCTTCTTGCTTCTCTGTTGTTATAAAATCAGCCTTGGCCAGCACTTTTTCTTCAACTCTAACCTCCTCTGAAGGATTAACCATCAAGGGGATCTTTGTTATCCCAAATTTGAGAGCCAAGCTTACCAAACTTCTAATTTTTTCTTCTTTGTTTGGCTCTTCCTTTTGTTGTTATCCTTAATTGGATTTTCGATTGTTTTCTTCCCAACATGGATTTGGGAAAGAAAGAGGAGGGATGGGTTGGGTTTTAACCAGTTTTGTAATTATTTTTGGTGGAGGGGAAGGTGGAACTTCTTGTTTGTTTGGAGGGGATGAGTATTTGGAAGGGAAAAGGATAGAACAATTGAGATGAGGTGGAAGACTAGGGAATGGATAAATGAAATCAACACTTGGGGCAACATTCAATGGGATGCTTGGAAATTGAAGCCCAAATTGAGATGGTGCTGCTTTAGGAGTAGAGAGAAAATTACCAGATGATGGTGTAGGATTTACCCATTGACAAGGCTACCTGGCACCAAGTTCATAGGCCTCTATCTCTAGTATCCATTGTGTAAGTTACGGCAACATCTCCACCATGAAGTCTAGCTTCTCCTGAGGGATGTAGTGTCTTGGAAAAAGGGCCAACCCATGGACAAGGTGCCATGCAAACCAATCTGAAATGCCTTCATTTGTGCTTAATCCCTGGATTTCACCATGTTTTCCTCCATCTTTTGGATTTTTTCTAGCAGACCAACATCTTACATTTAATTGTCTTCATTGTATGTGTACCCCTGCTCTTGGAAAGATCCATAGCCAAACTGATTTTGGCACTACTGCTCATATGGGTATGCATGTTAATCTTGAATCTTCTCAAAATGCTGATTTGAGGGAGTTGTAAAACATATTGGAGGTGGAATTTATTGCTACTATTGTAAATGCAAATTCTATGAGGGAAATGAAGTTATGATTACACAAATTCATTTAATGAAAGAAAAATGAAGAGATGGAATGAAAAATGGAAGAAAATGAATGGAAAGAAGGTCTATAACTTCAGAGATGCGTTGCTGATCAGATGGAGTCACCAGATGTGCTTGAGAATGTCTCCAAAGGCTGAAATCTTCACATGAATACACCAACCTATAAAATATGAAGTGGAAGACCTCTAACGTCCCACCAAGCGTGCCAAAACTGTTAGTGGTGCACGGTGGTGTTAGATATATATTTTTTTGCATGAGACACTAAGAGAAGATGAAATATCTAACCCCAGTGTCCCACCGGGCATGCCAAAACTGTTAGTGTAAATTCATAACACTCCCAAATGAGTCATGGATCTTATTTTCTAAGGAAAATTTATTTGGTGTGATTGCATAACATTGAGATTTCCCAAAGTGTGGGACCTTTGCAAATGGGGAAAGCTCTCTAGAGAAGGATGGTTCCTCTTCCTAAACTACCTACCACAAGATATTCCAATGCAAGAAAGCTAATCTAACCTAATCTAACTTCTAAGGAGACAAGGAGAGGAAGAAAATGAGGAAAAATCGATCCTACACTAAAACGGTGATACACCAGAGAAAGACAGTGCTAATCATCTATCAAAACTGCCATAGAACAAGAAGAGGTGAGCAATGGAAAGGATGGACAAGTGCATCATAGACCAGAGATGGATTTCACATAGAAAATGTTCCAAAAACCCATGAAAACAGATCCAAAACCTACAATGAACATCCAAATATGCACAAATACTTGCAATGAAGAGAGGCAAGAAGAAAAAAACCAAAAAAACAATTAAGGATGGACAAATGCATCACAAAACACATTTTTTATTGCTCCAGAAGTTTGCACAGAACATCATTTCATGGGTAAGAGGAAAAAAAAACCATTACAGAGTAGGGGAGGAGGTTCAAACTCCATTTTCAACCTCGGGGAAGAAAAGAAGAGAGAGGCAGAGAAGAAGGATGAACAACATTGAAAAATGATGCCTCTGTTACATTATATAGGAAAATACGAGAAGGGAAGGAAAAAATGTGGGATTTTCTCCATCCACTTTTCAAAATGTTCTTTAATATTTCATCTGTTGATGGGATCGATGAAAAAGCTCATATTTCCATGTATCTACTTCGCAAACCAAAGAAAATGAACCATACTTCATTAAATCTGGTGGTTGGAACTGGTTTTTTGTCTTTTCCACACCAAAATGTGTTTTGTAAAATTTCTCCCATAAAAATTAAAAATTGATGGGGCCATCATGTAGAGGATCTCAACAGATTTCCAATGACACCAAAATATTGAAAAACCGAGCTCTAGTTCGAAAGATATGGCCCTCTGAAGATTTAGGGAAAAATTGGTAAAAAACAGAGTCAAAATTGAGGTCGGCGAGGTCAAACTTTAAATTTTTCCCTTCTAGAAAAATTCCACAAAAATATCCATGGCCCCTCAGGTCCTCATGACATGTGGCACATTCTGGATGATTCCCAGCTTCAAAACAATCATTTTTCTCCCTTTTCACAAAATTTGAAAATTTTCAAAAAATCCTCTGCCGCCCCGCTGCTCTGAGACACATGGCATCTTTGGATTTGCTATGGAGATGCGGTTCCATTTTTTCCTTTTGTGTTTTCACAATTTTGGCAAAATTTCCAAAATCCTCCTGATGCCTCGATCCCCACAACTGAATGGACACGTGGTATCTTGATTGGTTTCTGGCCTCAACAATTTATTTTCCTCTACGGGATTTTGGGCCAAATTTTTCCTTTGAGTTTTTTGCCTGAAAGGGCTAAGTGCCAACAATTTTTCCACTAGCCCACCAGTGTACTCAATTTCGCTTTGCGAGCCTATGGGCCACCTTGTGACTTTGCACATTTTAGCCAAAAGTGCTAAGTGTCAATTTTTTCTCCGCGCCTCCACCAATCCGCCAATTTTCCTTGGCAAAATTTCTTCCTTACCTCCGTGGGCCTGCCCAGGGAAAATTTCTCCTCCAAACTCCACCGATCCATAACTCAAAAAATATAAGGAGTTCTTTACCTTTCTGGAAAGGGGAAGAAAAATCCTATTTGATGAAGCCATACCCAAAAAAATTTGAGTCCCTAAAGCATGCAAAAAATTAATTTTAAGTACCAGCAAATGAAAGGAGGAGGAGTTCGCGAAAAATAAGCATGGGCTTATTTTGGATAACAAGGTCATTCATATATTACCTAGTTGACAAGGAGAGCTCGTTTGTGTGCATGGGGTTGAGCAAGCTAGATGAGAGTATGAGGATGCTATAAGGGGTCAAAAACAGATCAAGGAAGAAATATTATGATCTGAGCATGGAAGAAAAGAGGAGCTATATAGGTCATTGTACCTAATTAGAAGATGTTGGTGCATGTTTGACCAAGAAAAATGAAAGTGTGTTTGAGAGGAGTTTTGAGTGCATAGAGCTGAATTAGTTATCACCATTAGTTGATGGAGAAACAAATCATAAGTGATCTCAGAAGTGCTCTTCATCTTCAAGTGAATGAGTTGGTTTTGGTCATCTTAGGGTGTTGTATCCTCCTTTTTGGGTTGGTGTCTCACTAAATCAAGGTTTGGTGTTACTTGTAGGGTTAGTGCCCTACTAAAATAGGGATTATTACTCCTTATGGGGTTGGTGCCTCACTAAAGAAATATTTTATGATGTGTAATATTCACATAAATCCTATGCTTTTTGTAATATAATAATAGGTTTAATGGTTTTTCTTCCCCTTGAGGGTTTCACACATATATATTGTGTTCATGTGTACTCTCTTTATGTTTCTATGGATGGTTGCTACACACTTAATAAGATCACATTAATGATGTATTATTAATGAATGCTTTGTATGATGTGTGAAATCTAAGGTAAAATAAGTAACATGTTTTTAATGATTGATTCGCCCTTTCTCAAACAATGTGTTTCCAACATCAAAGTGCAGGTATAGAGTTTGGAAATGTTTTTTAGTTTTGCACTAGACCTATTCTTAAGCCCTAGGTCACCTAATTAGGTGCGAAAGTGTATTTTCATATTTAAAATTCAAAGGTAAGAATTAAAAAAGGTATAGCAGATTGTTCTTGACGTATGGGAAAATTTTTAGGTGTTGGTTTGTAGGTATGTGCATGAAAAGTGATTTTTTCCTTTATCGAGTTCACAAAATTGAGAAACCAAGCTCAAGATGGTATTTTTATTTCCAAATGACACAAGTGAAGTATTTATGGGAGGCTAATATATTTATGGTTGATGGGGAATGGTTCTAGATCAATGTTCCAATAATTATTTTGTAGATTAAGGGGAAGATCTTTCTGTATAATTGTTAAGAAGGTAAGGTGGTTCTAAACCCTCCTAAAACCCTAGTTAAGTAGAGATGGAGAATAACTTGTTCAATCATGCCAAAAATTGATTATTTGACCTTATTTATTTTTTGGAGGTTTAATAGTAATTATTCTTCTTATTTCTCCAAGTGGCATTTAGGTGTTTTGACAATGTGTGGACCCCACAATAAATTGCAAGTTTCTGAATAAGTTGTGTTTAATATCAATTTTTTCAGTAGAACTATTGAATAAATTGGTTTTTTAGGAATATTTTAAGTAATCCTAAATATCTATGGTTTTTTCAGATCATGTTTGAGCCTTTAGAAGATCTGTTGAAGTCTATTTTCTAAGACTTGTTTTGGGGCAGTTTTTGATAATTTTGGTGGTCCTAGATGCAGAGGTGTTTTGTTGGTTTTTTATCCTGAGTGATGGTGTCTTATACATTTGGTTATGACATTGAGGTCATAATATTTTTATTCATATGAAATTAATGCATGGTTTAGGTGTTTTGATGAGTGATTTAGCTTCATCTTTGAGGACTGGTTTTGTAGGTCACAAACCTAGTGAGGAGAGTTGTTCTAAATGGTGGTGTTATTGCATGCGATGGTATTGAAAAGTTATAGAAGATTTTTGGAGGTTTATAAAATAATTATACAATATATATAAGTGGTACTTGAAGTTTTTTGATGGCCATGTAGGCCCAAGTTATTTTGTTGTTTGCAAGAGGGCAGTTTGAGTGTATTAGGCCTAATTAGGTCCTAATTTAGAAATATCTTCTATATGTTATTACTAACCTTGTCTAGATTATAAATGGTTTCCTTATGATGTTTTAAAGTTTTTAAATAATATTTTCCTTATTATGGCCGTCATAGATGTATTTGATTCATAATTTATTTATAAAAGCAAGTTATTAGTGACTTATATTGTTGTTGTTAAAAGAGGAAGAAAAACTATGAGTAAGAGGGCTATTTGTGGAGGTATAATATGTATTTTGACCGTATATAGGGGGAAAAGAGTGTTTCTTTATGTTCTAGAGGGTTTTCTGATGTTGTAGAGAGGATGAGAAAGTGGGAGTGATAGGAAAATTTGAAGAGGTGAAGAAGGTCTTTGTGACTATCAAGAGAGGTCTAAGAGGATGTTATAAAGGGCTAATTAGTGGTGAGCATATGGTGTTCACGGTTAGATGACCTAATCATATTGGTGAAGAATTTATTAAGAGAGTTAGAAAGGAAGGTATATTTGGATAGGATTTAAGGAAATATATCTAAATAGGTTTCATCATCAGTTATTATGGCAACATTCTAGAGGTGATAAACCAATTTAAGTGGTTGAGTTGGTGTTGAGTAATCTACAGGGTTGGTGCCTCCATGTAGGTTTGGTGCTCTAATAAATTTAGGGGTTAGTGTTCCTTATATGGTTGGTTTTCTACTAAATATATGGGTTGGTTCTCTTTTTGGGTTTGGTGCCTCACTAAACTTAGGGTTTGGTGCTCCTTTCAGGGTTGGTACTCTACTGAATCTAGGAGCTAGTGCCTCACTAAACTTAGGGGTTGGTGTTCCTTTTTTGGTTAGTGCTAAACTAAATTTGATTAATTTCAATAATAAATATTTATTTCAGTAAGTTTTCTTCCCCTTGATGGTTTCCCACTTATATCTGGTGCTCATGTGTTCTTGTGTTCTGATTTGCTCATCCCATGGTTATGTTTCTTAAAATGAATTCATCGTTAATGGTTAATGGCTATGCTAAATTGATGATTGATGAATGATAAAGTGAGTGTTAAATAATTTTTTCAAGGACCACTAATTCACCTCAATTTGTTATGTTCCAATAATCTCAAACTAGATGTTACTATCTATCTTTCTACCAAAGGGTTTTCAAAACTACTAAATAGTGTTAAAAAATGGAGGTGGGGGGCAAGGGGCACGAATGACTATCTACTATGTTATTTTTTCAAAAATAGAGAGCCTATTGACATTTTAGGTCTTTAACCCACTTACACTTAACCATTTTCAATAAAAACTAGTTTAAAAACTAGACTCTAAATGCTACAATTCATGTTTTTATAACATCTTCAAATTCTAAGTGCAATTATCCCAAATAACTTGTAACAGTTGAAGTTTTTTATTTTTCAGAAAAAATAATCCCCTTAAAACCTCCTTTTGGCCCCCCATTTTCATGCACTTACCAACCACATAATGTAATTTCAATCTAAAATGGAAAATCCATAGATGTATATGAAACATTTAATTGTATGTTGGATAGTAATTAAAACATGCCTCTAAATGTGAACCCCCATACATTGATTCATGTGTTGCATATATTCTATAGTTAATAATATATAGTTAAATAATGCTAAATATAAATATATATTATATGTGAAATACACATAGAAATACCAATCTCAAGGTTTAATTCTTGTATTTTTTACATGTAAATTGACTAATACTGTTAAGGGGATTGATAATGGTCATATTGTTTACAACAATAGAGTATAACAAAAATATAGGGGGCATCAAGGAAATATTAGTTAGATAACATTATGGTGATGCTAGGTAGATGACGTATTTTTTATATTATGAAATATCCAATTTATATGTATGGTGTAGGTAAGATAACAAAGTTGATATATAAAGATCCTATACGTAGAAAATATGAAACACTCCTCCATCCTTAACAGGTAATATGAAGTGACTAGAAGTATGAATCTCACCTCAAATTGTATAAAAAATTGTATGCATGTTGAAATGAAGATTGATCTTAAACTCTTGATTATTTATTATTGATTATTGACTAGAGATTTCAATTCTCTTGTGGCTCCATACAATAATATAACTCTAGTTTTATGTAACATTTGTCTATCACATAGGCTCCCATTTTATAATATGTATGTTTTGATAATTTAGCTTTATTGCACACTATTTAAAGACTCGTAAATGGAGTAATATGTGGATCCCTTTGAATAAAATTTCAACATGTCTTGATGATTTGTTTCAAGGACCGCTATTAACAATGGTTTGTGATGTAGAGAAACTATGAAAAGAAACAACTCAAAGACTTAGTATAAACCAAACACCAAATCTATCTTAAGGCTATGCAAGAGGATCTTAACAACTTAGCACGACTAGGCTCAAAACAAGAAAAAAATGGAATATTAGATATATTATTATTCCAATGATTATCCACCTTGTTAGCAAGGTCTAACTAATGTAATTTCATCAACAAATTTGATATAAACAATCAAGAACTTCAGAATTAGTTACTTCCTCCAAAACTATCTTATAGGCTTCTTAAGTGGAGTTTCAATGGTGAGTTGGTGTTGGGAGACATATTGAAATAATAAAAACAATATAAAAGTATTGTTGAGAACCATTTATCCTCCTTAAGGTGTGTACAAAAATTTAAGTCTCAACTTATTATGCAAACCTCTTTTCTATCACCTTGTTCCTTGAACTAACTTCTTCCACTAGGCCTTCTCAAGCCCTTTCCATGGTCATTTCATGGGTTTCTACTTCCACTCATATTCATCACCCGAAACATATTTATTATATTTTATTACCTCCTTCCCAATGTTCATGCCAATTTTTAACCCACGAAATGGACCCTAACTACATTTATCATCTGTTTAGAAATTTTGCCATTGTCATGTTACAATCTTGGAAGTGAGAAATCTGATTGATATAACGTTTCTGGTTCTGTATATTATGAGCCCTAAATTTTTATGGAATGTCTTTAATAACCCTAATATTATATCTACAAAATTTTAGTTCATAACTATTTCTAAATCACTTGCAATACTCGTTTTATCAGACAATGTTTCTGGGTTATTAGTTCAAAACCCTTGCATAAAAAATCTCACTATGACAACCCTTTACATATCAAATTTTCCATACCTTAAAAATTATAGAATATTCACATAATAATTAATTTAATTTAATATATTATGGATTAGATACAAATCAATACAAGAATCACATTCATTTTTTAAGATCAAATAAGAAACATGCAAATCATGGATCATTCACAAAGAAAAATTGTCATATTCATTGTTCCAGCACACTTACAGACTCCTTGAGATTCTTAGGTCTATTCAACACGTATTTTCCACTTATAATATCCATACCTTCTCTTCTCAATTCGAATTCCACCTTATATGCTCAAAACCCAAGGTGGTTACATATAAACTCAAGCTGACCAACCTTATTTCAAGATGACCATGGGTCATGAAAACATAAACAAAGGTTTAAAACATCTCTTTACCCTCATGAGGTCTTACATGAGATTTATAAGAGTTAATAATCCTTACTCTTCTCATTTATACCCTTCATTCTTACATTAGAAATTTAAATTTTCAAATACCACATTTTGGAGTGAAAACCCGCTATGAGCTTTTATTACAATTTCATGACTCCAAATGGAATATAATACTTTCTAAAAATCCTAAGACACCCTATCAATTCTATTCAAGCCATAATTGGATCTATAAAAGATGTTCCTACATCAGTTTGGTTCTTGGGACCTAACTAATTTTAAAAAGGCTATTGAGGTAATGGGTTGTGGAGAGATGATTGGAGGAGAAGATGAACCCTTCTGTGAAAGATGAAGTGATTGCGATGGGAAAAAATGTAAAAGGAATTAATATAAATAAAATATATGGGGGATATTCAAGATAACATTTGGTGCAAACTTTTAATGTAACTCGCTGCATGGTTATCTAAACTAGAAGACTATTTTTATGACTTGGAGAAATAAAGGACATATGGAGTGAAGAAAAGATTGGGAAATTGGGAAATATGAATATTAAATGAACCAGAGATGTAGATTATTGGATGTAAATTATAATTTATGAATATGTAGCTAAAATTGATGTATATTTTTTTTGCTTTTAATTGACAAAGAACATTTTATTAGTGGATAGTGAGGATTGTTTTAGACAACTACCCTTATTAATAAAAATATTGGTGATGGAAAACACTATACTTCCAATTCCACATGGCATGGGGTAATCAAGTAAGTGAAAAAGGGATATAGTCCTAGAATAAGGGGGATGAAGGGGAAAGGGATAGAAATGAAGAAGACCACTTAAGGGTATAAAACATAACATAAAAGAAGAGAAAATAAGATTAAAAATTAAAAATAAATGACATAAAATATAATAGATGGGGAAGAGATAGAGTTGTAGAGGGAAATTCCAAGACACCAATGATTAAATACATAGAGTGACTAGGGAATGAGGAAAGGAACCTAAAAAAATGATAGAATAATAAAAGGACGAGGATGCTAAAAATGAATGAGAGGTTGTATAAGAAACCATGAATACTTAGGGAATAATTGAGGAATGGATAAAGGAAGGACACAAGGGAAGATAAAAATAATGATAATGAAATGGAAGTAGTTATAAGTAGATTTAGGACCCATTTAGAACTTAACCCATAAAATACACCTTGGATATCTTTGTATTACATATATAAGGAAGGTACAATTTACAATAATTAATTTATGTAGGATGCATATAGGGTTGGAAAATATGATAACACCTATCTTCTAGGATATATTTCCCTAGAGCTAGATAGGGAACCAATTAATTGGTGATTTTTAAAAGAGTTTAAGAATATTAATTTATTTCAAGAAAGTAAATAACAACAAGAAAGATTGAGATATTTATGGAAGAAACTGAGTAACTCATACCTTTTGTGAGAATAATTGATGTCATCACACATAAAAATAGATATAAAATAACTTATGATAAATCCAAATTTTCATTTTATAAGTAGTCATTATGCATTTGTTTTCCTAATGCTAGAAAAATGATAAGTGGATATTGTAGGGACAACAATGTAGGGATCCTAAAATATAGAATGAGATTTCGTAAATATGTGGAATATAGTATTGGTTCCTCTATTTTTTATACTTTAAAGTGCACATCTAATTGCACAAGTGAGAGTATGTGTCCAATTACTATTCAAGAACTTGGAAAAACTAGTTAGAATTTTGGTATCAATACACTAAAAATGGAGGAAAGAAACCAATTGTGGGAGGTAATATAGGGCATACTGCTATCCTATATTCAATGTTACATCCGTATGATGGATCCGCTTACCTGAAGTATTACTTATTAACATGTGATATGAAATGGGATCTTTGTTGATAATATGAAGAAGTTCTAACTCCTAAGATCTTTGTAGGGATGATCACTTGCAATTGTATATAACATGTATTTGAGCATGAATTATTTACCATATGTTTGGAATATATTACTTTTATAATGGAAAAGGGATAAGTGCATAGACTAGACAATTCAATATTTGAAGTGGATCAAACAATAGTTAGGAGAACCAGTTTTAGAATATCACGTCCAATTCTTTGATGTAATGAACAAGACAAATTTTAACTATGATGATGTTAATACAATTATTTGGATTGTTGAGGGATTGTGCAAGAAGATTCTATTTGCTAATGTAGAGATAAATTTATTCACCAAGCCATAAGAAATTAAGGTTACAATAAGGGTAGAAAAATTGAGGAATACAGAGATAGTTAAGTGTTCAATCAAAATAACAAAAATAAGCTAGATGATATGATGTAAATTTTATAATAGATACAATAATAAAATAAGACAAGATTGAACATATTCTATAAAGAGTGAAAATATTAATGGAACTAAATAAATGAATGATTGAGATTCCATAGTACTAAGAAATATTTTCCTACACACATGATAACATAGTATTGTGAAATTCATAGGGTTTAGGGTCATCTTATGATAATATTTGATTTAATTTAATAGTATGTGTGTCATCCCAAAAATGTAGTGTGCAGTATTTGTTATCCAAAATGAGCCCTCTACTCATTTTGGAAAACTTGCCTTCATTTTGTGCCTTATTCAATTTTTCACACATTTAGAGCACTCAAAAGATTCTAGAAATGGCTTCATTAGATAGGATTTTTCTTCCCCTTTCTAGAAAGGTAAAATTTTTCCTTCTAACTCCTTGTAATTTTTGAGTTATGGCTCGACAGAGTTTGAAGGGGAATTTTTCCCTAGATAGGTCTGCAGCCAGTGAAAAGCTGACATGTGTCATTGGCAGAGTGGCAGACATCGGGGGGAGTTTTGGCACTTAGCCTCTTTGGCTAAAAATGTAAAATCCAAAAATCAGCCTGCAAGCTCGTAAAAGAGAAGGGAAACATTTGGGCCATACCCCCACATCGCTAGAGAGCGCCACGTGTCCTGTCAGCAACGGGACTCGGGGGTGGCAGAAGGATTCGGAGAAATTTGCCAATGTTGTAAAAGGCATAAAGGAAAAAGTGGAGGTGCATCCCCACCAAGCAACCATAAGATGCCACGTGTCTCGGAGTGGCGGACCAGCGGAGAATTTTGGGAAAATTTCCCAATGTTGCGAAAGAGGGCAGAATGCTATTTTGAAGCCCGCGATCCCATTAGTGAACCACAAGTTGACATGTGTCTCGGGTGGTCGAGGCATGGAGATTTTTTGGGAAAATTTTCCAAAAGGGAAAATTTAAGGTTTGACCCTGCTGACCCTGATTTTGACCCTGTTTTTACCAGTTTTTGCCCTAAATCTTTAGAGGGCCATATCTTTCGATCCTGAGCTCATATTTTTTTGTTTTTTATATCATTGGAAAGTTGTTGAAGTCTTCTACATGATGGACTATTCAATTTTGAATTTTGATGGATATTTGTTGGAGAAAAATGGGAAAATGTCTCTGACATGCAAAAAATGAAGAAATGGTTCCCAACCACCAAAATTAATGAAGTATAGGCCTCTATTTTGTTCTAAAAAACAATGTACAATGAATTATGGTTTTTGCATGGAAACCCATCACTTTGTAGGCTCATTAAATGGATCTAGTCGGTGTTTGGAGTTTCAAATTGATTTTCTTACGTTTTCCACTTTTCTTCTATTTTGTTCGATGGTTAAAAGCCAAATTGGGCTCATTTGTAAAGGTTGTTCATTCTTTCTACTCTTCCCTCCCTTCTTTTCTTCCCCAGGGTCAAAAATGGAGTTTGAACCTCCTCCCCTACTTTGTAATGGTGTTTTTTCCTCTTACCCATGAAATGATGTTTTGTGCAAACTTCTGGAGCAATAAAAAATGTGTTTTGTGATGCATTATTCCATTCTTGCTCATTTTTGGTTGTTTTCTTCTTGCCTCTCTTCATTGCAGGTATTTGTGCATGTTTGAATGTCCATTGTAGGTTTTGGAGCCATGTTCATGGAGTTTTGGAACATTTTTTGTGTGAAACCCATCCTTGGTTTTGTGATGCACTTGTCCATCATTTCCATTGCTCACCTCTTCTTGTTCCATGGAAATTTTGATAGATGTTCAATATTTTCCTTCTCTGGTGTATCACCGTTTTATTGCAGGCTATTTTTCCCTCTTTTCTTTCTCTCCCTATCTCCTTAGAAGTTAGATTAGGTTTAGGATTAGTTTTTCCTGCACTAGAATAACTTGTGGCAGGTAGTTTATGAAGAGGAACCAGCCTTCTCTAGAGAGCTTCCCCCATTTGCAAAGGTCCCCACACTTTGGGGAAGCTCAATGTTGTGCATTCACACCAAATGACATTGCCTTGGAAAATCAGATCCAAAGGTCATTTTAGGGGTGCTGTGAATTTGCACTAATAGTTTTGGCAAGCCCAGTGGTACATTAGAAGTCTTCCACTTTGTTTTTTGTAGGTTGATGTGTTCCTGTGAAAATTTCAGCCTTTGGAGGCACTTGCATACACATCTGGCGGCTCCATCTGATCAGTAACTCATTATCTAAGTTACATACTTGTTTTTCATCCATTTCCATTCATTCTTCATTCCATCTCTTCCATAGTCTTTCATCCCATGAAGTTGTGCAATCATGACTTCATTTCCATCATGGAATTCACATTTACAACAACATTATATTCCACCTCCAACATGTTTTACAACTCTTTCAAATCAGCATTTTGAACAAATTCAAAATCATCATGACTACCCCTATGATCAGCAATACCAAAATCAATTTGATTATGAAACATATCAAGAGCAAGGGTACACATGCAATGAGGGCAGTGAAGAAGAGGATGCTAATTTCTTGGAGAAGATCCAAAAGATGGAGATTGGCATGGTGCAATCAAGAGCATCAGTGCAAATGAAGGCATTTCATATTGGTTTTATGTCACCTTGTCCATGGGTTGACCCTTTTACAAGACACTTTAGCCCTTGGGAGAAGCTATACTTCATGATTGAAATGTTGCCCCAACTTGCACAATGGACAACAGAGATAGAGGCCTATAAACTTGGTGTTGAGAAACCTTTTCAATGGGTAATTTCTACACTATCATCTAGTTTTTCTCTTTCCATTCCTCAAGCAGCACTATCTCATTTTGAATTCCAAATTCCAAAGCCCGCCCTTTCTGCCCCAAGTGTTGATTCCATTTCTTCACCTCCTAGTCTCCCATCCCACCTCAATTTCTCTACTCTTTTCCCGCCCAAACAGTCATACCCTCTAAAGAAACAAGAGTTTCTACCTTCCCCACCACCACAAATAATTGCAAAATCAATTGAGTTACAACCCACTCCTCCTCTTGCATTCCTAAATCCATGTTGGGAAGATAAAAATCAGAATGCTAGTCAAGGACATCAAAAAGAGGAGCCTAACAGAAAAGAAATGGCAGACAACTTGAGAAGTTGGACTCTCAAATTTGGGATAACAAAGATCACCTCAATGGTTAAGTCTTTAGAGGAGGTTAAATTGAAGAACAAGTGGTGGCCAAGGATGATTTTTTTGCAGCAGAAGAAGAGAAAAAAGAAGAAGCATATCAGTAATCAGTTTACTCAAAATGTAGTGTCCATGTTGGCACTCTAATTGAAGAAGATGTTGATCCAATAGAAGTTGCACAATCATCCATGGAAGAGGAAATATCTAAGAGAAATCTTATAGCCCCAACTTGTCCTCTAGAGCAGTAGATTGAAGAGTTTGATTTGAAAAAATTTATGCTAGAGGAAGATTTCAATCAAGAGCAAGATTGTCTTCAAGAAACTAAAGAAGAACAAGCTGCTCCAAATCCAAAAGAAGAGGAGTACATTCCAGATGTGGAGGAGAAAAGTGCAGATCTAAAAACTTTGAGCACAAAGTAGGCTATAGAAGAACCTTCAGTTCTTCTTTCCAATTCAACTCTCTCGAGTTATAGTGTTGAAGAAGAGTTTGATCCCTCAAACTCAATGTTGGAGGATGAAAGAAACCATGGTGATCAAGTTACAGATCAAGAGAACTCCATGGGAGAGGTTTAACATTTGCAACAGGACAACAATGAGGCAATTTATCTGTCAGATTTGGAGGACTGTTTTGATGGAGAGGAACCAATTGAAATCACATTGTTTTCTCCTTCATCACCCACATTCCGAACATAAGATCCTGCTATCATGGAGGAGAGCATTCAATTGTAGCATCCTGCACCTTATAACAGCTCTTTGGAATCAAGTTTGGGAGATTTAAATCTTCCATGTTCTCAATGGAAGAGGAAGGGAAAGAGTAAAAGAGTTCCACCATTTCTTTCACACCATCCATCCAAGAAAGTCTACAAGAGGATTCCATTTTTGGAATGGAAAATCAAAGCTATGGGCACATTCAAAGAATCAAACCTTGCCCAATAAGGTTTTTGGCTTCATTGAAGCCAAAGGAGGAGTTTCCAATGGTTATGCTTACTTCTAAGCATGAGAATGGGCTTCAAATCACCAAGGATCAACTGTCATACCTCTTCAATCCAAATGTAAAGAAACTAAAAGAGGTATTGGATTTGTCTTCAATTGATACCTTGGTAATTTGGGTAGAATACCAACTTCTTTTTTATTTTCCACTCATCCAAAAAGCCATGATCAAATCCAAATCAATTGCATGGCTACAAATTTTGAAGAAAGGAATCTATTTTACATAACCAGTTGCAGGTTTTGTTTAGCTTACCTTTGCTCCTGATTAGAATAGAGTAGGTAGGTTTACTTTCAGTAGAAGAAGTGCTTGTGCACACTCTGCATATTCTACTTGGGATATGTATGATTTTCAGCTTGTACATAGTTTTTGTGGTGCTGGTTTTTGCTCTTGCAAAGTCCATTTCAATGGAATTTTGGTGAGGTCAACTCCAAGTTTCAGTGGGTTTCTAAGTGACTCAGAGGTTAGAATTTCAGATTTCAGATCAGAATCAGTTTATCAGGCTTGACTCCATGCCCAATGGATGCTTCAAAGGCCACTGATCTTTCATTTAGTAGGCAGATGACCCCTGAGAGTTACCAAAATGAGCCCCCTACTCATTTTGGGTAACTTTCCTTAATTTTTTTCCTTATTCAAATTTTCACACATTTAGAGAACTCAAAAGATTCTAGAAATGGATTCATCAGATAGGATTTTTCTTCCTCTTTCTAGAAAGGTAAAATTTTCCTCCTAACTCCTTGTAATTTTCGAGTTATGGCTCGACGGAGTTTGAAGGGGAATTTTTCCCTAGAAAGGCCCGCAGCCAGTGACAAGCTAACACATGTCATTGGAAGAGTGGCAAGCATTAGGGGGAGTTTTAGCACTCATCCTCTTTAGAAAAAAATGTAAAAGCCAAAAATCAGCCCGCAAGCCCGCGAAAGATAAGGGAAACATTTGGGCTGTACCCCTGCATCGCCAGAGAGCCCCACATGTCCTGTCAGCGGCAGGAGTCGGGGTGGCAGAAGGATTTGGAGAAATTTGCCAAATTTTTAAAAGGTGCAAAGGAAAAAGTGGAGTTGCATCCCCGTCAAGCAACCAGAAGACACAACGTGTCTTGGAGTGGCGGACCAGTGGAGAATTTTGGGAAATTTTCCCAATGTTACGAAAGGGGGCAGAATACTATTTTGAAGCCCATGATGCCATCAATGAACTTGAATCTGACACATGTCTTGGGTTGTGGAGGCACGGAGTTTTCTTAGGAAATTTTTCCAAAATGGAAAATGTAGAATTTTGACTCTGCCGACCCCAATTTTGACCCTGTTTTTAACAGTTTTTTCCCTAAATCTTCAGAAGGGCATAACTTTCGATACCGAGCTTAGATTTTTGCAATCTTTATATCAACAGAAAGCTGTTGAAGTCCTATACATGATGGAAAATTAAATTTTGATTTTTTATTGAGATTTGTGGGAGAAAAATGGGAAAAAAAATCTCTAGCATGCAGAAAATGCATAGAAAACGACTCCAACCACCAAAATTTAAGAAGTATGGGCCTCTATTCTTTCTCTGCGAAGCAATGCACTTTGAAGTATGGAATGTTTTATGAAAACCCATCATTTTTTAGGTTGATTAAGTAGATATTGTCAGCAGTTGAAATATGTCAAATCAAATTTTTCCCGCATTTTTCTCATTTCTTTCTTTCTGTTCTAGTGCTAAAAGCTAGTTTTGGCTCATTTTGTAAAGGTTGTTCATCATTCTTCTCTGCCTCTCCCTTCTTTTCTTCCCCAGGGTTGAAAATGGAGTTTGAACCTCCTCCCCTACTCTGTAATGGTTTTTTTGTGTCTTACCCGTGAAATGATGTTTTGTGCAAACTTCTGGAGCAATAAACAACGTGTTTTGTGATGCATTTGTCCATCCTTTCTCATTTTTGGTTGTTTTCTTCTTGCCTCTCTTCATTGCAGGTATTTGTGTATGTTTGGATGTCCATTGCAGGTTTTGGAGCTATGTTCATGGATTTTTTGAACATTTTTTGTGTGAAACCCATCCTTGGTTTTATGATGCACTTGTCCATCATTTCCATTGCTCACCTCTTCTTGTTCCATGGTAGTTTTGATAGATGTTCAACATTTTCCTTCTCTGGTGTATCACCGTTTTATTGCAGGCTCTATTTTTCCCTCTTTTCTTTCTCTCCCTATCTCCTTATAAGTTAGATTAGGTTTAGGATTAGTTTTTCCTACACTAGAATAACTTGTGGCAAGTAGTTTAGGAAGAGGAACCAGCCTTCTTTGGAGAGCTTCCCCCATTTGCAAAGGTCCCCACACTTTGAGGAAGCTCAATGTTGTGCATTCACACCAAATGACATTGCCTTGGAAAATCAGATCCAGAGGTCATTTTGGGGGTGTTGTGAATTTGCTCTAACAATATTTTTAAGTTAACCATGCATGAATCTAAGGATTGAAGTTATGTAATGGATCTAAAAGAGGAAATAACTAGAAATGTATTCTTGGTAAAAGTAATATTGCATACATATCCTCAATCCTCAACATCAGACATAGAAACGGATTATGTGGGAGGATGGTTCTATCTATCACCACACCACAATTTTTAGTGAAATCCAATGTATCCACAATAGAATTTAATCTAGGTTCTTCCTTCTATGTAAAACATGATGAGATATACATATCCCTAAATGTTTCCTTCTTTGTAAAACATGATAAGATGTACACATCCCTTTCCCCAAAACCAATCATAATGGAGTTCACCTTCACGTAAGGGATTATACATGGGTATCATAATCAATGTCATAGCTATATTTCCCTCATAAGGCCATAAAATAGACAATAAGGGGGATACCAATCTATTTATAAAATAAGGAAGATATGGCCTCAACCCTAGAGATAGATAATGAATTACTACATTTGTAAAGAGTTTAATCACATTACGTAAAATTTTCCATCTAATCTAGCATGGGGAAAATTTTAAACATATTGTAGAGTTCTTTTGCAACACTATATAGAAAAATTTCCCATTGTGGAGAAGTAGAGTATGGAGAATAAATTGTGCATTTTCCAAATGGTGAATTTGATGCCTAAGGTAAGGTTCATGTATCCAAGCCATCACCATACTACATAGGAATGAACAAGTCTTGGGACACATAATGATTCTGATTGATCCCCAAATATAGAGAGTACATGATAAAAAATATCCATACCTAAGAAGAGAAAAGGAGTTGTAAGAGGCAAAAAATGTTTTGAATTATATACAAATAAAGGATTCAAGAATAAAAAATACTATATATGTTCAAGCATAAGTATATGGGAAAGCAGTATGCATCTTAAAATAGCCCGCAGTTGTAGTTGCACTTATCGATATCATCAACATAGTTAATTTGTTATAAAATGTGTGTGTGTGTGTGTGTGTGTGTGTTTGTGTGTGTGTGTGTGTGTGTGTGTGTGTGTGTGTGTGTGTGTGTGTGTGTGTGTGTGTGTGTGTAACATACTTTCTTAATACTCTTCTCAAAATTAAAAACAATGAAGTTATCCAATCTAACTAGCCCATTTGCTATGTTAAAAATAATAAATCATGGGATGTATATATGTTTTCAAATATCATTCTAAATGGCTTTAAGATAAGGTATGTGGTGTTTTATTTTTAAATCATTTATATATGATGCTTAGATCAACATAGGAATCCATGGGTACAATTTCCTTTGAATATATCCTAGTGATAATGAATCTGTTGGAAGTACAATGGATTGACGAGGGTGAATCAGTCCCTCAAAACCCTTAAATAATTCAAATTAAATTTTATACATCATTTTACATTCAACCATGCATTAATGTGATCTTGCAATATGCACCAACCATCCATAAGAGAATAACCATGAAAGAGTAAACAAGAACACAAGATATAAGTGGGAAACCCTCAAGGGGAAGAAAACCCACTGAAAATTTTGGTTATGTTACTCAAACCAAAATAATTGAATGAATATGACCCATCACATAAGATTTGTTTAGTGAGGGACCAACCCCACACAAAGCACCAACCCCTATAAAACCTTGTTGATATTAATAAAAAAATGTAGTCATCTAAATATTACTCATCACACAAGTTTTGATCAGAATACCACTGAATATATACTACTAAAACACACAACTGATAGTGATCATAATATTCAGCTCATACACCTTCAAACCCTCTTCAAACATAACTTCTCCTAACTCGCTCAAAATTGATCTGTCATGGAGTTATTTGGGCACAAAACCTTGCAAAAAATTTCTTCAACACTATTCAAACATTCACATATGCTCTCATCTCTATCTTTATTCCCTTGAACCACTTTCACTCTCTCACCTAGCTCACACTTTTTCCCTCTCACTCAATTAGTTCAAAAATGAACCTTTACATTCACTTTTATACTTGAATCAACTCAAAAACATAACATAGGTTGGTCATTACCTAAGAGGTAAGTCATAAAAACATTAAAATATAACTAATACATAATATAAAATCATGATAAGGACCCATGTAGGTCGGTAATGCACCAAGACATAAGACAAGCCCAACTAGGCTCAAAACATGTAATTCCTTCTCCATCGAGCTCTCGAAGACCTTAAAACACTTGAAAAAGTTTTATCATTCCTCCAAAGGTTTCAAACATCTATCATGTCCTTAAAACATCATACATGATATCATAATGCTCTGCAAAAATCATTTTATTCATATCACTACCAAGTAGGATTGTTTCCTTCTCAAAACAGGCACTTCTAGGAACCAGTCTTCGCAAATGAAGCTCAAGATCAAACCAAAACACCTCATCTATGCCATGTAGCAATTTATTATAAATCCAATGAAATTTAGAACACATACATGTATGCTAGACCTCATGAAGAATACAACAATGCAAATGAATCCACTTATCCTCTTCAACAAATTGATCTGCCCAAGTAACAATTTTGGAAACTAAAAATATTTGCACCCTTTCTATCACTTTCAATACTTATAAATTAATTAAATAGGAAAAAAATTAATCCCTCTTTACTCTCAAGTGGATATTAAACATAAGATAAGACAAATAATTTGTCTTCTACACCCATCTTCTCACCAAAGAAATGTTGTCCTAAACCAGTCAAACTAGGTCAACTTGTGACCTTAACCATGCCACCTCATCACACTTTCAGAGCTCAACCAAAACATTAAACTTGTCACATGAGATGCTAAAAAAAATTCAATAACATTATACTTCATCACCATGCCCATAAGTGCTTAAACACTTCCATTCACCAAGCGTGCTAAAACATCCCTTTTGGCCCAAAAACCATTCTTCAAAGATAGGGAACACTTTGAACTCTAGGACCTTAACCAAGAATAGAAACTATCATGGAAATGTAGTAAAAATCCTAGGATTTCGTAAATGTTAATTTAGTAAATAGGTTTTATGCACATATTTTATACAAACTAAAAATCTTCAGAAACAAGCCTTTTTTACTGGGGCCCACATACTATAACAAGCTCTCAAATAAATCATTAGAAATATGGAGGAGTTATTTACAATGTAAAATAATCATATTTACAAAATCAATCCATTCTGGGCACATACCAAGAATATATTCTCCATCGCTAGCAAACTAGGGTTTCAAAGCCATAAAACATGACTTACCTTCTTAACAATCAGTCATAAATGTTTAGGCCTCATTTGACCTCATTCAAACTCTGAGATCTTATTACCTTTATTCCCCAACATACCTGAAATTATAATATCCCCATGTAAACCTTACACATGCCTTCACAACATACTACTTTAAGGCCTCAGTTCACAGTTTTACTGATGCACTTTGGCTGAACTTCAACGCAGACAAGGTAGATTGTGACTACCATACTCTCATAAAAACATATGTTTATCTAGGTTGGTCTGCCTACATTAAGAGTCACATTTAAGATGTTATAAATATAAAGCCAATAAGTTTGGCTGTTGGGGAAGATGGAGCTACACTCATCTATCTTTAGCTCAAGATTATCTTGGAGAATAATAAGTATGTGGATAATGATTTCATGTTTCCATGGCCACCTAAGGGAAAACACACAGTTGAGAATGTGGCAGCTCCAAATCTTGTTGTGACCATGGAGATAGATGAGGAAGAAGAACATGATGATAGTGGAGGCTTGGACCATAGAGGCTGGAGTCATCCCACAGATAGAGTGGAGAGTGAACGCGCAGATATTCCACCACAGGTGCAAGAAGAAGAAGAGGATTAGACATGGATACAGTCCCCAAAGAGCACCAATTTAAGATGGTATTTAGAAGAACTAGGACCCAAGGAGTAGGAACATGTCACAACATATTTCCCTTTCTTGGTACAATAGATTACCTTGAATCTCCCCTTATAAATAATCACTGGAGAAGAAGAGAAGAAGAACATGCTGAAGCTTAGTGAGTCTAGGTGGAGTCTGAAGAGAGCATGTAATGGAACCCCAGTTAAACCAGAAGCCATTGGAGGAGCCCTGGGATAAAATGACCATGATGGATCATTACCGAACACATGAAAGAAGTAGAAGAACACTATGCGTGGACCAGTAATGAGCTCAACGTGTCAATTACAACTTAAAAAAGGAGAAGGGCTAACTCTCAAACCTTGGCACTCAGGATCCTAAGGGGCCTACTAGAACCAAGCTCTAGAACATGATAGACCATCATGGTGTGCCAAGTCACTACCAGCTCAACCTGTCATGAGGACACCTTTAGAAAAATTGTTTGCATTCAGTTTCAGATCAAGTGAAATATTAAGGACACCCTTTATGCATGGATGGGAGCTGATGGATCCAGATATTACAACACCTATGAAAAAATGACTAGAGTAGGTATCTTACTCTTAGCTCATTGATCACCTAACTAACATCATTTACCTTTAGTGTATGGCAACCAATAAGACCAAACACCTACATGGACATTTCTTTTTATCATGTATTCTAAGCCCACTACCCCCCTTTAAATCTAGTTGAAAAAATAAAAATGAAAAATAGATCTATGGTATTGACTAGATCAACTTGATGTGTAGTTCTTTGATAAATCTATGGACTTGACTAATTATTTGATGACTAGTTCTTTACATGCATTTATGGCAAGATCTATGACCTTGACTGGTTCTTGGACTCTATTTATTCCTTGCCTATCTAAGCAAGGCCCATTCATCATATGTATTCCATAAAGCTTCCATAATAATCATCCATGAAATCTTCCTGCTGAGATTATATTCACTGCAAAGGTTTTGTTTTCAGTCATTATGGCGAATTGCTTTCATCCTATAGGTCCTGGTGTCTATGCCTAAAACCCAATGTTATTGGATCTCAAAGTACAAACATGGTTATCATTTTTTTTATGGCACCTAGAGTCCCTAGGAGCATACTGCTCATTGAAATTCTTCTGTCCAAACTTTCTCCTTAATGTAAGGTCAATTTTCTCATACATCCATATATTTTGGAAAAAATTTATGCCCCCCTATTTTGTTGCTGCATACTATCCTCTTCTAACTGCTGAAGAACAAAGGCTTCCATAAATAGCAGAGCATAATATTGAAAACCTTGTATCTTTTGATCGGTAACTTGGTTTTGAGTGCCATTTTTTGCAGAAGTAGTGTCAGTTTTTTATGCTCTTTCAAGTGGAAATACTTAGTTCTGAGGAAATCACTTCGGTGTAATCTATAACTTTTTTATATTGTAACACGCACTCATTATAAAGTGCCAAAATCTGGGGGGGAGCTCTTGTTGCATTGACTTGGGGCTCTTGTTGCATTACTTGGTTCTTCCATTTCTTTTGGTGATTTTTTTAATATGGCATCTAGCCTTCTACATTAACTTATGTCCTGAGCCATTAACAACACATAATTACCACACATGGAAACCTAGAATGGATACAATAATTAACAAGAAAGGATTATGAGGCTCATTAACTTCTAAAGAAGAACCTCTGCCTCACTAGAGTGCCTGAGAAATATCAGGACCAGTGTAACTCACTGATGAGTATATGGGTTTGATAGGAACTTATGTAAGTGAAAAACTTATTGAATTCATTCTGGAAAAGTGTGACTCTCCTTTCAAAATATGGGATGCAAATTGGAGGATTTATTTGGTAAGGTGGGATCATATGTAGATATATGCAACTTGACAATTGAGATCGCCTCTCTGTAATCCATGAAAAATCTGCAACAATTATATACCTATCTTACCAAGTTCAACCATTTGTTGACACAGTTGAAGGGGAGTGGATCAGATACCAAATCTCTCTAGTTTCAAGCTCCCCTTCAATCTTATCCATCATGTTGAAAGGATCATTCCAAATGTTTGCTGTATAGAATAAGAAAGTAGACACTAGCTCTTACTTTAGAAATGACACCTTCAAAAAGGCATACCTTAGAAATATTTGATGTGACTGACTTACATATTTCAAGAAACCTTTATCAATCTTAAACCTTGAGTCATTCTAGACTCTCAAATGGCCTTACATACCTCCTAAATCACTTCATATCTCTGAAAGGGAAAACTCAACTACATATCTCAAACTAAATCCACACACATCTCTGTCATCTCAATCAAGTGCTCCTATTATAGACCATCCTTGAATCAACATTTCTTCACCCTTTGTAGTATCCTCGAACTCCACTATTGTGACTTCAAATTCCCTTTAGATCATTCTACCTCCCTCAATTAATATTTTTTAAGTAGTAATCTCTAAAGATCAAACACCTATTACGCGAGAAAATACTTTTTCACCTCCACAGTCCTGATTGATTTATGGATTTCCTTTAACCAAAAAGTTTATGAAACTCCAATAATACCTTCTTGGAGTATATTAGTCATGATGATCCTTAGATAAATTCAACACTTAGATGTTGTTGGAATCTTCTTTAAGTCGCATGCACTTCTTCCAATGAGAGTCTTTCTGTTTCTCTAGGTTTGAGTTCTACTGGAGCCAAAATTGAGTTGGGAGATTCTTCCAAACTTTTTGTTCAGGGACAAAGTTATATGACAACTTGATGGTGGCAATATGCCAAGGTCATCATACTAGGATGATTTCTAACATCACTACATATTTGCTTACCTGTATCATCAGCAGTTGCCAACCTTCATTGCTTCAAGTGTAAACCTTCAAGCCTGATGTTTTTTACCTCATGGGGCAGATGCAAGAACTTTGTTGGATCCTATATTAACACATTGAACTCAAAATCACTCAAGGAAATGTTAACTCATAGTTCAAGATCCTATCATCTCTTTGCAAGGAGTTTTCATGACACTTCTTCTATAGATATAGGCATAAGACACTCATTCAGATTCAGACAGTAAGCTTTGACATGAGATATTTGGAGATCTCAGTTATAGATATTTGAAGGAGCTGATGCACTGGATGGTATGGTATCTGGTCTTCAAACTAGACTTCAACTCTAGTCTCTGAGGGAGTATGCACACTGGCTGTGCATTAGGAATTCTAACTCAGGATCACCAAGATACCAATGTTACTACCCAGAATTTTTTTTGTTAAGCACAATTTAATATCAACACTTCAAACTTGTACATAGTGACTTAGATGGTTTTTCATTACCCCCTCTATATCAATGGAACCTAAGTACGCACTTTGACATTTAGCTTGAAAAATTTCTCGATAGGCGTACCTGAAATAACCATCTCAAGTACACCTTTCATGCAAGTGATGAAGTTATGACACATCATAAGGTCCTACAACATACCTTGACACCCTTATTATGTCGAGAAACAATCCTTCAAATGTTGCATACAAGATCCTTCAAATCCTGATCATGGGTTGATCATATATGGCCTAAATCCCCCTGAGTTTAGTACATTATTCCATGACATCAACCCTCAAGGAACTTATCTGACCATCTTTATGTTCCTCATACCTTGTGCTACAACAGCATGGTTTAGCATAAAGGACTCTATCAGACACTCTTCAAGGATATTCATACATTGTATGGTGTATCTGCAAAAAAATTACCTCTATGGACTGGGCCGAAGCAGTTAATTGTGCTAACTCCTTTCAAGATCACACATCACACATAGCACTTGAGCATTTGACTCAACATTGAATCATGGTCCAGACACAAAGCCAGATGTCTCATTATACACAGTCTTTGGTGATATCATGCATAGACCTCTTATGACCAAGGAAGATAATGGAATTGCTATAGAACAAAGAAGAGTACAACCCCTTAATTTTTGAGTCAACGAACATTATTATCACCATGAAAACAACACCCTCAGATTTTTCATGAATGGATGGATGAGCACATCCATGCTCTTTTGGGTACACATGGGACTGTATCTGATGAGCATGTCACTCCTCATGATTGTTGAGAAAAACCTCTAGAGAAGGCTGGTTCCTCTACCATCGTCATCCTAATGATAAACTACTCATAAGGAAGGTTATAGATGCAACTATTTAGGATCCCATTCTAACAATACAAGTTGTCACTATGCCTAGAGAGAGCTCGCATTAAAGGGGGAATCCTAAGGCTAACACCTTCATAGAGTGAAAATAACACCCAAAAGGAAGAAATACACTCTCATATCTAGTGGAAATGGGACTTTTGTGTCAGGAGAAGGCAGACATGAGTATCCATAAGTATTTTTCAAAGGCTCATGGGAAACTCTCAGTGGGATGATGTGATGGTATAATAGAAATGATTCTTCCATGAAAAGAGAATCAAACATGCAAAATATACCTGGTAGCTCATCCTAAAAGAGAAGATCAATATGGTTTGATATTTTTAGGGTATTACCGAGGACCAAATGACGCAGCTTATGGATCTTTTAGATCTTGTATAAGGCTCCATGACGTTATTTGCAGAAGGGTTTGTCACAAGTCGATGAGTATCTTCTCTCCTCTGAGACTTTTTTATCCGTCTTCCATGCCTAATCATTATCTTTTGAAGAGGTTGATGAGGAGGTTATGGATGAAATCGAGGATCCTATTCTTGCCGATGTTATCACTATGCCTAAGTGGGATTGTACTATATTTTCTGAGGCAAAACATTTCATACAGGATCTTCCACCCACTAGGAACCATCATGCACATTCTACAAGTTGTGAACTTTTGTATTAGGAAGTTTATGAGGATACACAATATTTTTCATAGGCTCATGGGATACAGGAGTGGGATGATGTAATAGAAGCTGAGTATTCTTATTTGATGAAGAATAATACCTGGGATTTGGCATCTCTTCCTAAATGAGGATACATATGGTTAGGTTTAAGTGGGAATATTGAACCAAATACGTAGCTAATGGGTCCATTGATAAGTATAAGGGCTCATCTTGTTAGAAAGGGTTTTTCACAAGTTAAAGGTATAGATTACTTTAAGAATTTTACACCCATTGCCAAGATGGATTCTATATGCAATGTACTTGCTATTGCTACATCATAGGGGTGGCTCGTATACCAGATGAATGTGAAGAGTACCTTCTTACACAAATATTTACAAGAAATATACATACAAAAACCTGCTAGATTTGTTCATGACTCTTCTCTTATGTGTGGAATTTGAAGGTTTCTCTAGGGTCTCAAACAAGCCCCTCAGGATTGGTATGTGAAGATGGATTGTTTTCTTCTTTCTACTAGTTTTGTTTTCATTGCCACTCAGATCCTACAATGTATCTCCAGCATGTCGGTGAGGATATTGTGATACTTGTCTTGTATGTTGATGATCTATTACTTACTGAAAGCTCTTCTTCCCAAATTTAGAGTATTTAGAGGGATATTTATACATAGTTTGACATGACAGATCTTTGGCTATTGCATTATTTCCTTGGTTTGCATATTTCTCACACAGATTCATGGGATTCATTTGAGTCAACAAAAATATACCCATGATCTTCTTCAACAGTGCTTTGATATAGCTGATTGCAAGCCAATTCCATCTCCTTTTTAGTATAGAGTTACTCTTACATCCACATGTACCACTCCACTTTTTGATTCTACCTTATATAGGACAGATGGTTAGGAAGTCTCATGTACTTGACCCATACTCACCCTGATATTTCATTTGTAGTAGGGCTTGTATCTCGGTTTGCACATTCTCCTCATAGTAGTCACTGGCAGGCTGCTAAAAGGATTTTTGTGCTATTTGCATGGAACTTCCCACTTTGGCCTACACTACACTAGGGGCTCTACTCAGTTGGTTGGGTATACAGATTCAGATTGGGTAGGTTCTATTGATGACAGGTGTTCCACTTCTGGCTATCTTTTTTGTCTTGGTTCTTCTCTAGTTGCTTGGGCGTGCAAAAAGCAATAGGTTATTACACTTTCATCTTCATAGGAAGAGTACAGAGCAGCAGTTACAACGAGTCAACAAATTCTTTGGCTTCAACAGTTATTGATAGAGTTTGGATTCCCATAGGATTCATCGATTATACTTTGGTGTGACAACCAAAGTGTAATTTACGTTTCTCGTAACCATGTTGAGCACCAGCGGACCAAACATATTGATATACACATCCACTTCATTCGTTAGCACATTCAAGATGGAGTTCTTTTCTTGGAGTACATTCTGACTCAGCAGAAGGTTTCCAATAGAGTCTAGTTGACTATGGGAGAGTCAATCTAATTGGAAGGCTAGAGGATGTGGAAATTAGACTAGGGGATCTCAGTATAAAGGGATTTTTTAAGTTATTTACATGAATATAAATGAGATGTAGGGAATAAATGGGACTATGATGGAAATATGAAAAGAAATTTAGTGACTAATAATATGGAATAACACCTAGATGAGCCTATTATTGTCATACCTATGATTATATTTGAGCATAATCCTTATACTATCAAAAAAGATAAAAGTTATCCTTATGAATATCATACTAAGAGATTCTTTAAGGTGGACAATTAATAAAGACTAGAATCCCTAATTTTTATATAAACACCAATAAAAATAAAATGTAGTAGCATTACGCAACCTTTACACAGTGCTTAGGAGATTCCTTTTACTACAAAATAAAAGAAATTTTTCCTAGATGAAGATCCATAATATGGTATCAGATCTCCTACTAAGTCAGAAATAAGAAGGATGTATGAATTTACAAAAACTCACCAGGATTATACATAGCCTAATGGAGAAAGAAATATTCCATGGAAGAAATATTCATTGATAAATAGGCATTCAAATGTAGATTTAAATCAATCAAATAATAGTGTGAATGAAATCATTCAAATTGCATGTTAAAGAAAGAAAAATCATGTAAGATTTTGTTACATTTAATTTGGATACTTTCCTAATCAAATTTCAAGAGCATATGCCATAATATGTTATGATAGTAGGCACAATATATTACCTACTAAAAATAGTGGCAATGAAATGGTGGGAATTGTATAGACTTAACTAGTAGTGATTATTCATATAGTTTTTTCACTGTCTTCTAGGTTAAAAAAATCATGGCCAAGGTTTTGTGTAAGTTAGTGTCTGGAGTTGCACATTTAAGGATGCATTGATGTGTGGAAAGAAAAATAAATTGAATTAAAATGGTGGGTTCATATTTCTCCTAAAATATTTTCTCTAGTGCCTATAACATGATACATGAGCCATGAGAAGATAAGAGAAATGTACAATTGGAAGTAGGCTCAAGAAGAACCGGTAAAAACATTCACTTTTAAAGATCGAATTCCCATGGTTTATGTAGTATGTCAAAATATAAAAAACATTTCTTTGGTATACCACTATAGATATTGAAGGGATATGATTTCAAGGATATGAAAAAATGGACTACAGAACCAAAATTAAAGAATCCAACAAAGGTGAAAACACATGTTTGCACAATGAGGAAGATATGGAACTAAAGAGAATGTTTGACCAATAATGTATTGAGAAACTTCCACAGAAAGAGAATTCACAAAATGGATAAGATGATCAACTATATAATATGAATATAGAAGAAAAACAAGGGTAAAAGATGCTTACAAATAACTGAAACAAGTGGAAAGAGAATGTGTATGATGAAATTGTGTGCAAAAGGATAGAAAACATTGGAACCCCAAGAACCATTTTATTAGAAACCATGGGGAATTACTAGACATAATGGGATATGTCCTAGATCCTACAATTTTGGAATATTATGAATATGTATTCCCACTAAAGTACAGTGAAATTAAGGGAGTAGACCCTTCTCTGGGGAAATACACATTGAACTAAAAAAAGTTGTGAAGCTTGTTAATAAGTGTCCATATAGGCTAAATCTTAATATGAAATATAATGTAAATGTATATCTTGAGTGGATGATAAAAGGAAACCTAATCTATTAAATAAAAAATTCTAATTAGGTAAAGATACTTGTTATCCAAAATTCACCCCTCAAGGTAATTTTGATAACATTCAGTCCCGAGAAAGTAGATTGATTCAAGGCAAAAATCATGCTTTTTGGGGTACCCTCGGCTTCTCTCTAACTCTCCCATCTAAGAAGAAATCCCAAAGAGTTGGAAAAAATTGAAAAGATACAAAAATAAGGTTGCAGGACTGTTTTAAAGCATTTCGGGTCTGAAGGGTTCGGGTCGTACCAGTTCGGGTCGTACTGAGGTTCGTCGTACCAAGCTTGGGGCAAAAAAAAACAAAGAAAATCAGCTAAGTCAGAAATTTTTGTCCCAGGCGGTCCGCGGGACAGTTAGGATGTCAGGACGTGAAAAGCCGAAACAGCCGAAAGCAGAAAAAATCGTCAAGTTTTTGTTTCGCGCGGTTTTGGGATAGCCGGGACAAAAGTACGCGTGGGACGTGAATCGGCCGATTTACCGAAAGACAGTCCATTTCGGGAAGTTCAGAGATAATTTTCTGGGACACCTGGGAAAAAAGTATGCGAGGGATGCGAAAATCTGAAGCGGTCGAAGGCGAAGGAGAAAAGTCAACGTTTGACCCATGAACTTCAAACGGCCATAACTTTTAACTCCGAGCTCCGATTTTCACAAAATTGGACTTTCTGGAACAAGCAAGACGTCCTCTACGCCAAAAAAACTATATTTATTATTTTTAATGAGGGTAGATATATTTAATTAAAATAAACATATTCGGCTCCAGTCAGTTAATGCTCATTCACGTCAAATGACAGAAAACGCCTGCCAAACCCAAAACAACTGCCCGCACTCAGAAGGCCATAACTTTTGCATTTCTCAACGAAATCACACAAAATTGGTACCGTTGGAATCAAGGCTCTAAGCCCGACGCACAAAAATCAATAAATTCTAAATTTTATGAGATATTGATCGAGATTTTTTACAAAACGTGTCCGGGTTCATAACAGTGTTTTTATTTGGTAGTTGGGAGTGCAATTAAGAGGCATGGTCATCATTATTTCTCTACTGCAGCACCTAGGACAGTATGGGGGGCCTTTTGCAAGTAATATATAATAATTTCACTCAATTTAATGCCTCTTACAAGTGGTTGAAGGACATATTTCAGGATTTCCATCTTCCCTTCTCTCTCTCTTCTCATTTTTTCTATAAATTGGAGTGTTGGGCTCATTGTAAGGAGGAGGTAGTTTTTATAGCAAATCTCTACCAAAATTGCTTTGTGAAGCCAATGTGTTGTAGGCCCTTGTTTTGGACTCCTTGCATGGTGATCCAGGCCCTTACCTTGTAACTGATTGAACTGTGCATATCAGGAAGTAATAAAATATAAGTTTGTGGATGTATCTTCCCCTGCTGTGTTTTCTTGCATTCTTCTTGCCCCTTCAACCTCTTCTTTACAAGAATATTGTGTCTATTATTATGTTCATGTAGGGATCCATTATCATTGTGTATGTCTAAAATATTGTTGTGAATGCGTTTTGCTAGATTATGGAGAACTGTCATCACCTCTTTTAGTGTGCACTTTGCTTCTGTATTTCACGCATTTGGAGACTACTCTCACACCCTCCTTTTCTGGTGTATCACTAATTTAGTGTAGGCTTTCATTTTATGCATTCTCTTTCCCTGGTCCCTTGGAAATTTATATTAGAATAGTTAGTTTCCCCTGCATTAGAGTAGATTGTGGCAGGTAGTTTAGGAGCAAGAACCAACTTTCTCTGGAGGTCTATCTCAAGTAACAAGTCCCACAACTTGGAGATAGTACCCATGTTATCCAATCACACCGTGAGTTCAAATATATGCACTTGTATAAACAGAAGGGTGTTGTGATTCGGTGATAACAATACTATTAGATCACATGGTGGCACTAATCTAAGAGATCCAAAATGTTAGATCTTTTTAAGGTTCCAGTCTTGGATGCTATAAAAGAAGATCCTTTTTTGGAAATCATGCAAGATTTGAGACAAATCTAGGGATATTTTGGGAGGATTGACGAGCCCATTGTATATTAAAATGTATAATAGGTAGATTTATAACTTTTCTTTCAACTATGAAAAATATGAAGGATACTCAAATTTATGTACTTCCTTGGACCATACTCCACAGACTCCAAACAATATAGAAATTATCTCTTCTACTAGCTCCTCCACCAAAAAAATCCGTAAGCTTCATCCTAATAATCAGTAGAGCACAATTACCATGATATTGAGGATAGGTAATATATTTGAATATAATTGTGCAATTTTGTTTGATATATATAAATAGCCCCACATAATTTGAAAACGTGAAATTGTAATCTATAAGGGATCTTGAATATATTGAAAACTTGAAAGGTTGATATGTAAAAATATCTACTTAATAAAAAACCCGCAAGGGAAGTTAAGTAGTTATTTTCACAATTTTAAAATTTGATTGAGATTCACACATAACAAGAAAGGAATGAAATAGAAGATAGAGGGGGTTATCATGATTAATTAAATTCCAACATTAATTATTCAATATCATGATAACACACTAATACTTACAACAAATTTAAATGATATAATACAAGTTCATAAAAATAATAGATTCAGTGTAGTTATCTTATTGTAGATGATTTTGACATGATCTTCGTGATATGACCGATGGAAAAGGGAGATATATACTTGTGATTTCATCAAAAATAAAACTATGACCTGAAAATTCACCTAGGTGGAATTATACAGTAGGGTTAGGAATTCCCATATGGTCATGTCCTAGTTGTCTGGTCTTGAATATAACCAAGATCTATAACTATCTGGGTTTGTCTCTTGTTTAAATATTTGTCTCTCTTTTCTGGTCACCATCAGTCACACTTCAAGGGTATCTGAATATTGTGTTCAATATTTCAAATCCTGACCTTAGATGAAAATTCCTACAAAATAAAAATTATTTGGATTGTGGGAAACCTTTTGCACTTCCAACCTTAGCACTACTCTGAAGAGGTCTTAAACTACATGTCATTTTTTACCTAACATGTGATGTCTAGATGTAGTACAATTAGATCTGACATCCTTTGAAAATTATTGAATTGAGTTTCTCTCTTGTAAATATATTTGAGTGAGTGAATTTGAGTGCTTGAAAATACACGAAGCAGTTCCTTATACCTAGTAGGAAGCTTCATACTTGTAGATATTTCTACCCTAATGAATGTGCAAAGGTATTTATAAAGTGTAGGGAGCTATGGTTGCATTTTGTGCTAGCTTTTGCAATAAGAGTTCATAATAGTGATATATCCTAAATGAGGTGAGTTTCACTTTCTTATATATGCCTTCAAAGGTGATTTAAGAAACAAAGGCTGATTGAGAAAGATTAAATGACCTAACAAATAATGTGTAACTAAATTTTCAAGAATAGAGTGAAAAAGGGAAAAACCATACACTAGGGTTGGGAATGTATGAATGATCACGATTCTATCATTTGTTTTTTACACTAGAGAGAAAATATGAAGTGTCAAGTTTTAAAGTATACTAGAAGTGTTTCTTAATGGATTTCATGCATTTAATTCTTAGAAAATGTTGATAAATGAGTGTGTATGATCAAACAAGTTAGAAAATAGACCTAGAGATGTACCAGATCAAAATAGGTAAAGTGCGCTTATTTTAGCAAGAGAGCAATGCCAAGACTAGCAGTGTCAAAGAGTAGAATTTCCAAATTTGAGTGTCTATATTTTCCCCCCCTTTAGGCATGAAATGAAATTAATTTCTTAAAAGGAAAATATACATAAGTGTGTAGATGTGGTTTTTTTTTCTCGATGTTTTTTATGTAAGATATAATTGTATTGGTGTTTACACGCTCCATGATGAAACCTGAAACACAAATTGTAGTCAATTTCAATGATAAAGATTTAAACTTTAACTCAAATGTACCAATGTAATGTAAAGGAAATTTGAAATTGTAAGTAGTAAAATAAATAGATGTAAAATGTGGAAGCAATACACCTGTTTGATTTGTGGAGGGAAGAGTTTCCCATTTTTTATTTGTACTTGAAGTTTTGGATTGCTAAAATTTTCCAAATAATTGGGGTTGATCAGTCCCTAATTGTATTTAAGATATGCTATATTATTGGGCACATGGAACCCAACACACAAATGTTGAAGTAAGAGAAGAAGAATGAGGAGCCAAAGCTCCCCATGAAGGAATAAGACCATGTGTCAAATTCATTTAAAAACTCTAATATTTTTCCCTTTAGGTGTAAGAGAAGAACAAGGACTACCTATGAAGAACTTATCCAATTTGGCACCTTCCACGACCCCATGGACCACATCGATGCAGCGAATCTAGGTCCAATTTTATAAATTATAACGTAATGTATAAAAAGAAATAAATTACCCCCATATTCTCTCCATATGTTGCACAACTGAGTAGAAACTGAATAAAACTGAAATATGCTAAAATGTAGCTAGAGAAAGGAGACCCATGTCACCAAATTCCCTAAAACTGAAACTAAAACTAATTTTCTTCCTAGTATAGTCATCTATGAATCTCAAAAAATATGAACAACCTCTTATTTAAGGTTTTTGCATTTTCCAACATAAATACGAATGAAAAATTTCAAGTAGTTCCTGTGCTCTTATATATTTTCCAACTACTAAGGTCTCTTTATGTTGGTTTCCAAAAATACATCCTTTTAAAAATCACTTTGGTTTTTGAATTGATGGAAAAAATTTTACCATAGTTTTCCTATGTGGAAAATTCAAATCTCCAAAATTTAAATGTCCAAACCTGAAATGCCATAAACACAATTCATCTTTCATAAGTAATTGAAAAGATTATTCAATTTCTCTAATTCTGGATTGAGCTTCAGACGTTGATCCGTACTTGGATCCAGATGAAACTGTAGCTCTGGACATGGCTCTGAATGAGATTGTGGCTCCAGAATAAATTCCTAACATGGCTCTGGAATTGGATGGTTTTAACATGAAAGGAAACATTCTATTGCTTTTCATTTGCACTTTTGCAATCAGTGGAGTACTAGGGTATTTCTCCACTATCACACATTAATTTTCTTCAATATATACTTTGTATCCCTTATGTACCAACCGACCAATTCTCATAAGATTATACTTCAAACCTACAACATAAAAAACATCATGTATAATATTTTTCTCCCCCTTTTAGTTAAAATGTTGATTATTCCCTTTCCATTTATAGTTATTCTATTACTGTTTTCAAGAGCAACATAAATCTACACTAACTAATCTAAAATATAAAATAATTCCAAGTTATTTGACATATGATTGTTGCAACAAAATTGCAAAAACCAAATATCACAGGGACTCTATTGAGAAATATTACATTCAATAGATTATATAGAAGGTATTGCTTCAACAATCCTTGCACATGCAATAAACATGAAGCTTGGTGTAGAACTCCCAACCTGATTTTGATTATGTATATTATGATCATAATCCTTTTTCCTACTCTCATAAGCATAGTGCCCATATTTCTTACAATAGTGACACTTCATATGAGACTTATCATATCTCTGACCAAACTAGTGATTACAACTGTGATTTTGAATCTATCCTCTTCAACTTTGATTTTTTTTACCATTATTGTGTCCTACTTTAGATTGAATTATTCCTCTACCTATAGGAATTAACCTACCTATTCCTTTGCCATTATTTGAAGTCTAGGATGAAAAATATTTTTCTAAAGTTGTATGTGATATGTTAAATGTGTGTTCATGATTTATTAAATATGCATGTAATTCATCAATTGAAATCTGACTCAAATCCTTAGTTTCTTCTATGGATACAACCAAAGGTTCAAATTTTGAAGGTAGATTCTAAAGCATCTTTTTAATTATTCTTCTATTATAGAATTTTTCTCTATGAGATTTAATCTAATTTACTAGGATAACAAAAAAAGTAAATAATGACTCTATGGATTCTGATTCCTTCATTGACATATTATCAAAATATTTTCTAGGTAATTCGAGTTTTCTAGTTTTAAATTTATCCTTACCTTGAAACACAACCTGGAGTGTATCCCTTACTTATTTTTCTTGGTTGGCTACTGTCACTCTAGGAATAATGCTTTCATATATACCTTGATGTATGTAAAAGAGGGATTTTTCGCCTTTCTTTCTTTGTTCCTTCAGTAGATAATTCTCTTCCTATGAGAGTATTTTGTATGTTGTTGGATCTACTAGTTCTATGTATCCATTTTCAAAAAAAATCAAACATCCCAGGATCTAAACAGTGCCTTCATTATTAGAGACCAATACTCATAATTCTTCAATGTGAATTGAGGAGTCTAAAGACTTGATAAATATGATCTAGAAAAGCCATGTTTTTCAATTTAAATAACCTCGTTTTGACACCGATTTGTAGAAAATATAAGATAAGAAGTAACAATAAATATAGAAAATTAAATATTTACATAAAAACTCAAAATAAAGACATAAATCATTGTTGTGTTTGTGCACCTCAAGCTATAGCTTTCTAGATTTGATTCTTCATACAACAATTATTACAAAAATACCACTAACATAAGAGGAATTCTCCTACAAAAATCATAACTCTAAAAATAGAGCATTCACTCTCCTAAAAATAATGCATGCTTTAGTGCATGCATACAAACCTTTTATCTTATTTTTGATTTATTGGATTTCTTAAAATTAGGATTAAAGAGGAGTGAACTAAATTAATCTACAGGAATTAAAAAAATACCACATGTTGTATGAAAATAGATAGCTACAAACTATGGTATCATGTAAAAGTGAAATCCAATTTTCATAATAGATTCATGCGAGATATAAATCATTCAAATCATACAGATAATGAAATCATGTCAATTGAATGTGAAAGAAAGACAAATCATGTAACATTCTAGTACATTTAAAAATTTTATACTTTCCTAATCAAATTTCAAGAATATGTGCCACAAGATGTTATGAAAATAGGCACACTATATTAGGAACTAAAAATAGTGGCAACAACATGGTGGGAATTGCATAGAGACAAAACCAAAGGGTGCACCTAAGTAGTAGTGATTATTCATGCAATGTTTTCACTATCTTCTGGTTAACAAAATCACGGCCATTTTTTTGTGTAAGTTAGTGTCCAAAGTTGTACATTTAAGGATGCAATTATGTATGGAAAGCACAATATATTGAATAAAAATGGTGGGTTCATATTTTTCTTGAAATGTTTTCTCTAGTGTTTATAACATGATGCATCTGCCAAGATAGGATAAGGCAAATGCACAATTGGAAGAAGGTTCAAGAAGACCCCATAAAAATATTCACTTTCAAAGATCATATTTGTATGGTTAATGTAGTATTGCAAAAGATAAAAAACATTTATTTGGTATGTCACTATAGATATTGAAAGGAGAAGATTTAAAGGATATGAAAAAATGGGCTACAAAACCACAAGTAGATAATCCAACAAAGGTTGTGTAGGAAATTGGCAAGTGGTAAAGTCATGTTAAATGATAGGACACAACAAGGAGAAAACACATGTTTTGATAGTGAGGAAGATATGGAACGAAAGAGAATGTTTGAACAATAATGTATTGGGAAACTTCCATGAAAAGAAAATGCACAAAAAGGATAATATGATCAAATATACAATATGAATATAGAATAAAAAGAAGGGCCAAGGATGTTTAAGGATACCTAGGACAAGTAGAAAGAGAATGTGTATGATGAAATTGTGTACAAGAGGATAGAAAACATTGGAACCCCAAGAAATATGTTATTAAACACCATGGGGAATTACTGGACATAATGGGATATGTCATAGATCCTACAATTTTTGAGATATTATGAATATGTATTCCCACCAAAGTATAGTGAAATTAAGGGAGTAGACCCTTCTCTAGGGGAAATGTTGGTGTAGCAGCTGGTTAACATGACGAAATCCCTCTCCACTGAAATTTTGAGCTTATGGTGTGACGGAAAATCATTTGGTATCAAAGCTAGGAAGTTAAGTGCGTCAGCCCTAGAGTAGTGCTGGGATGGGTGACCTCCCGTGAAATTCCCGGTGTCACTGCATCCTAATGCTGTTGGGCCTGATTGGGTGTATACCCAGCTCCATCGTGCGAGAGGGTGTTGGTGTAGAAGCTGGTTAACACAATGAGATCGCTTTCCACCATCAGCTTGAGCTTTTGGTGTGATGGCAAATCACATGGTATCAGAGCCAGGTAGTTAAGCACACCAATCCTGGAGTAGTACTGGGATGGGTGACCTCCCGAGAAGCCCCACTATCATTGCCTTCTAATTTTGTTGGGCCTAATTGGGTGAATACCCGGCTCCATCGTGTGGGAGGGTGTTGTCGTAGTAGCTGGTTAACACGATGAGATCCCTCTCCACTGAAATTTTCAGCTTTTGGTGTGATGACAAGTCATACAAGAAATACACATTGAACTAATTTTTTTTGTAAATCTTGTTAATAAGTGTCCATATAGGCTAAATATTATTATGAAAGATAAGGAAAAATTAGATCATGAGTGGATGATTAAAGGAAAAATTATATATCATATAAAGATGTCTAATCAAGTAAGCCATGTAGTAACTAAAAGAGATAGAAATCAGGAGCGATACTATTAGATCACATGGATGCAATGACCCAAGAGATACAAAGTGAGGTCAAAGCATATAACAGTGTCCCACTTTTTTGTACTTTTTAACCTTTAAAATAATACATCCCAAAACTAAAACATGACCAAACATATATAAAGAGACTGAACATGTATTTTTAAGTGCTTAGATATACCAAGGTGTAGGGCATCTATAATTTACCTAAATTTTAAAAACATATATAGTATTTATAAATATTTATTTACTAGTCATATTTAATAGAAAATTTGACCATCAAGTGGGAAAAACTTGTATGTTTTTATATCTTTTTAAGGTGTCATTCATGGATGTTGAAAATAGGATGCCTTGTTGGAAATCGTGTAAGATTTGGGACAATTCTAGGGATATTTTTGCTAGGGTTGATGAGGCCTCTGTATATTGAATTGTATAAAATGTAGATTTACAAATTTTTCTTGCAACAATGAAAAATATGAAGGATACTCAAATTTATGTACCTCATAGGTCATGCTCCAAAGATTCTAAAAAACCTACAAAATACCACTTCTGGTAGTTCCCCAATTAAATAAAATGTTTGTAAGATTCATCCTCGTAGTTAGTAGAGCATAATTACCATGATATCGAGGAAAGGTAATATATTTGAATATAATTTTCCAATTTTGTTTCATATATATAAACAGGCCCACATAGTTTGAAAACTTAACATTGTAATCTATAAGGGATTCTCCACATATTGAAAAACTTATAATATTGATATGTTACAAAAAAATACTTAATAAAAACCTGCAAGGGTGGTTAAGTAGTTATTTTCACCCTTTTTTAGATTTTATTGAATTTTACACATAACATAAAAGGAATGAAATATAAGCTACAGGGGGTAATCTGACTAATTAACTTACAACATTAACGAATCAATATCAAGATAACACATTAATACTTGCAAGAAATGTACATGAAATAATAAAAGTTCATAAAGACAATAGATTGAGTGAAATTATATTATTGTAGATGATTTTGGATTGATATAAGTCATTTTAATGATGGAACATGGAGATCTAAATGTGTGATTTCCTCAAAACTAAAACTATGACCTGAAGATGCACCTAAGAGGAACTATACAGTAAGGTTAGTAATGTCTGTATCATCATGACCTATTTTTATGGTCTATACTATGCTTGGAACCAAGATCTAAAAATTTCAGGTTTTTTCATTTATCTAAATATATTTTCTCTTTTTTTGTCACTATTAGTCACACTACTGGGGTCTCTAAATACTATGATCAATATTTTAGACACTAACTATAGCTGATAATTCATACAAAATAAACAATAGTCAGGTTGTGGGAACCCTCGTGTACTACCAACATTGGTAATACTCCAAATATGTCTTAAACTACATGTCATTATCCACCTAGTATGTGAAATCTAGATGTAGTACAATTACAACTAACATGTTTCCTTTGAAAAAACCTTAATTGAGTTTCTCTCTCATAAATATTCTTGAGTGATTGAATTTGAGTTCTTGCAAATATGGTATGTAGTTCCCTAAACCTTGTTGGAAGCTTCAAACTTATAGATAGTGCTACCATAATGAATGTGTAAAGGTATATCTGAATTGTAGGGAGATATGGGTGCCTTTTTGGCTAGCTATTGCAATAGGAGTGCATAAGAGTGGTAGGTCCTAAATGAGGAAAGTTTCACTTGCTTATATATACTTTCAAAGGTGCTTTAAGCTACAAATATTGTATGAGAAGGATTAAATGAACCAAATAATAATGTATGAATGAATGTTTAAGATCAAAGTGAGCAAGGGAAAAGAATACACTAGGCTCAGGAGTGTATGCATGTTCATGTTTGTATTATACGTTTTTCACCCTAGAGAGACAATATGAAGTGTGAAGTTTCAAATTTGAGTAGAAGTATTTCTTAATGGATTTCATGCATTCAATTCTTATAAAATTTCAAAAAATGAGTTTTTTATGATCAAGAAAGCTAGAATATATATCTCCAAATGAGAATACATAAAGTGTTGTTTCAGTAAGAGAGCAATGCCAAGACTAGTAGTGTCAAAGGGTATAATTACTAAATTTGAGTGTCTACATTTATCCCCTTTTAAGTATGAAATTAAATGACATGATTAAAGGAAAATATACTCAAGTGTGTAGATAAATTTTTTTGTTTCTTGATGTTTTTTATGCAAGATCCCATTATATTGTTGTTGGCAAGCTCCATGATGAAACCTGCAACACAAAGTGTGGCCAATGTCAACGATAAAGAATTAAAATTTAACTCAAATGTACAAGTGTAATGTAAATGAAATTTGAAATTGTTAGTAAAATAAAGAGATGCAAAATGTGGAAGGAATACACATATTTATTTTGTGGAGGGAACTTAGAAGAGTTTCTCATTTTTTACTTGTAGTTGGAGTTTTAGATTGCTAAACTTTTTGGAAATAATCTAGGTTGATTATTCCCTAATTGTGGTGAAGATATGTCAGAGTATTGGGTATATGGAACCCAACACATGAATTCCAAAGAGAAAGAAGAAAAATGAGGATCCAAAGCTCCCTGTGAAGGAATAATACCATGTATCAAAGTAATTTAGAAACTCTTATATTTTTCCATTTAGGTGTAAAAGGATATGAAGGACTACCTATGAAGAGCTTATCCACGTTGATACCTTCCATGACCTCATGGACCACACCGCTGCAAATGGATCTAGGCCCAATATTTATAAATTAGGACATAATGTATAAAAGTGAATGAATTACCCCCATACTCTCCCCATGTACCACACAACTGTGTAGAAACTAAATAAAATTGAAATTTGCTAAAATTTAGCTGGAGAAAGGAGACCATGCCCCCAATATCCCTAATACTAAAATTGAAATTGAGTGTCTTTTTGGTACATTCATTTATAAATGTCAAAAAATATGATCAACCTATTATCGAAGGTGTTTGCATTTGTCGACATAAATATGAATGAAAAATTGTGGTTCCTGTGTTCTTTTTGATTTTCTAATTCGAAATTCCTCACTATGTTTATTTCCAAAAATACATCCTTCACAAACTCTCTCTTGTTTCTGAATTATAGGAAAACATTTTACCATATTTTTCCTATGTAACAAACTCAAACTTAAAAAATTTAAATGTCCAAACCTAAGATGACATTGCTCCATGATTCATTTTTCATAGCTAACTGAAAAGATGATTCAAATTCTTTATCTCTAGACTGACCTCCGAATTTGGTTCTATACTTGGCTACAAACAATATTGTAGCTCCGGACGTGGCTCAGAATGAAATTATGGCTCCAAAATAAATTCCTAACATGGCTCCGAACTTGGTTGGTGTTAATCATAAATAAAACATTTTGTTCCTTGTCATTTGTACTTTTACAATCAGTTGATTGCTAGGGGATTTTTCCACTATCACATATTCATTATCTTCAATATATACATTATATCCCTTCTGTACCAATTAAAAAATTCTCATAATACTATGATTCAAACCTGCAACATAAAAAATATAATGTATAATCTTTTTCTCCCCCTTTTTAGTGAGAATGATGATTGTTCCCTTACCCATTATAGTTACTCTATTATTATTTCCAAGAGTAACATAGTCTTTAATGACTCATAAAAATTGGAAAACAATTCTAATTTATCTAACATATGATTATTGCAACCAAAACCTAAATACCAAATATCACAGAGAATCTCTTGAGAAAGATTACATTCAATGGATGATATAAAAGGTATTACTTCAATAATCCTTGTGCATGAAATGAACATGGATCTTAGTGTAGAACTCCCAACATGAATTTTATTATTCATATTCTAACCTTACTACTTTTTCCTACACTTATAAGCATAGTGCCCATATTTATTGCAATAGTGACACTACACATATGACTTATCCTGTCTTTGACCAAACTAGTGATTATGACTATAATCTTGACTCTTTCCTCTTCCACTTTGATTTTCTAGACCGTTTTTACATTCTCTTGTAGATGGAATTCTTACTCTACCTCTAGGTCTGAATATGCCTCTTCATCTACCATGATTTGAAGTTTGAGATGATATAGCTTGTTCTAAAATTTTATGTGTTTTTTTTAACCTTTCTCATGATTTATTAAAGATGCATACAATTCATCAATTGAATTTTTACTCAAATTCTTAGTTTCTTATATGTCTATAACCAAAAGATAAAATTTTGAGATAAACTCCTAAGAATATTTTTAATTATTCTTTGATCATATAATTTTACTCCACAAGATTTAATCTGATTTACTAGGCCAAAAAAATAAGTAGAGAATGAGTTTAGGGATTTTGATTCTTTCATTGACATATTATAGAAATATCTTTTAAATAATTGGAGTTTGGAAATTTTAAAATTCTCTTTACTGTGAAATGCAACGTGGACAATATCATATGCTTCTTTTCCTTGGTTGACTATTTCCACTCTAAGAAGAATGCTTTCATGCATACCTTGATGTATGTAAAAGAGGGCTTTTTCATATTTATTTATTTGTTCCTTCAGTAGATCCTTATCTTCATGGGAGAGTGTGCTTTATGCTACTAGATCTGCTAGTTCTATGTATCCATTTTCAATAATTTCCAAAAGATCTTGGAATCTAAACAACGCCTTCATTGTTAGAGACTAATACTCATAATTCTTCCTTGTGAATTGAGGAGTCTATAGACTTGATATAGATTATCCAGATGTAGAATCTGTGGTTATCAATTTAATTAGCATCACTTTAATACCAATTTTTAGAAAATAGTAGATAATAATTACCAACAAATAGAAAAAATAAAAATCTACAAATAAAAACTCAGAATAAATACATAAATCATTTTTGCATATGTGCACCTCAAGCTACAATTTTTTGGATTTGATTCTTCATACAAAAATGATTACAAAACCACCTCTAATATAAGAGGACTTATCCTTCAAATAACCATGCATGAATCTAGAAATAGAGCATTCAATCTCTTAAAAATAGCTCATGATTTTTTGTATGCATACAAAGATTTTATCTTATTTTTTATTTATTGACTTTCCTAAAATTAGGATTAAAGTATAATGAAATAAATTAATCTAAAGAAACTAATATTGGAGTCTGTTTGTCTTCCTACCTCACACATGCCATCACTATTTCACTTTCACATGAGTTTCCTCTAACATCGCACTAGCATTTCCCATTTAGTTTAAGATAGACACATTCACCCGCAACGTGAAGAGTTACTAGGTCCCATCATAGGTTAGCAAGAGTGAAGATATTTTCTTATCACTATAACTTATGTTCCTAATACATTAGAAATATAATGATTCTATATTGACATGACATGAAGAGAAGATAAACATAAAGATAAACCTGAATTTGAAAGTGGAAATAAATTTATTTCTCACCATTTGCATGAAGTTAATAAGGGGATTATGATAAGGCTAAATATATCGGCATATTATGTGGAGTAACTTGAAGCACATGATCTATCATAAAAAGTGATCATTTTGGCTAAAATGAATGGATGTAATAGTTAAATGAAGATGTAAACTCAAGGGATATTATTATCTCTTGTAAGATTAGTGAAGTACTAACTCGCACTAGTATAAATACCCATGAAGGGGTCTAGTGTAGAGATATACAGATAGATATATTGGTTTGTATATTTGATGAATGTGTAAGAAATTATTTTTTGCAACAACTAATAAGTATTATGTTTTGTGTATGTTGTGTTCATGTTAAAGTTGCAAAGCTAATTCAAATAGACTAACACCTAACAATCTAAAGCTTAAGTCAAATCAAACAAGAACCATCAACATAAGAGCTTATAGAAACTAACTTCTTCAAATGCATGAAACATGAATGAATTAAAATAAAGTACTTGTTAGGAATATATCTTGCATTAGTGCTCACATTATTGTTTGTAATAATTAAATTTAATATTCATATATTACATTAGTAAGTTAGTGTGTTAGTAAGATATCAATATTGTTATATTAATATCATATTTGTGTGATAAAAATAAAAGATTGTAATATTATTAATATGAGTCATAAAAAAATCATTATTAATAATATAGGATGTTGTATTAGTTGTGAGTTTGTTGAATAAACAACTCACGTAGCTATCTGAGTGTTTTGTGAGAGATTTATGGGTTTGGGAATGATTCTAGGAGAGATAAGAGAGGATATTGATTAGAGTTGAATCCTTATATTAAAGATATCATTCTCCTATATATTGTATGCTTACTCTCTATGTAATTTGCTCCAAAATTATTCAGTAAATAATATAGTGTGTTTATTATATATTCATGCTCTAATTTATTGTTTATATTATTATCTTCATTCTCCAACATTATTTCTTATTGATTTGTACAATTATATAATGTAATTGTTGCTTATTTATACTAGATAAGCTATAAATTTCACATCATCTGGTATCAAATCAAGATAAGATGAGTTATGAGAGTCATTGCAGGACAAAACCGTAGCCTCTAGAATGCATGTCTAAGAGTTTTGAAGCTTTTGTCACCATTTTCTGCATTCTGATCTTAAAAAAAGAACGACTGGTAATTTACATTTTTCTCAAAAACGCATATTCAAAATTTTGTGATATTTTTGGGTTTGTTTATTTATATTATGGGAAATGTTTTTAAAAAAAAAATAGAAACCCAGTTCATATTTTAAGATAAATTTTGGAAATAATTATTACATTTCTGATTATTCTATAAAAAAACATAGTGAGTGATTTCCAACAATAAAATTCTGATATGATTTATTATTTTGGTTAAATATAAAGTTGATAATTATTGTAAGGGTACATCATCGGCTGAAACCGACACCCAATAGAATTGTAAAATGATCCTCAAAGAAAAATACAGTTGAGTTAGCAACATCACGATGGAGGAAGGAGGCAACGGAGGAAGGATGGGTTAATCAGTGACCTCTCTCTAGCCACAAGCGAAGGGGCCACACAATGAATTTTTGGAATTTATTTTTGTCGTGTTTAATTTTCATTGTGTATTGTAATAAGAACAGATGATTTATTCATGTTCGATCTTGTAATAAGTGAGCTCATGCGTGAGTGATATTTCTTGTATTTTCCCTTAAATGTAAGGATGGGGGTTGGGGAAACATGTACGCTGCTATGGAGTGGTTGTTGGTCCACTAGAAAACTAATTTGAGAGTTTATGAACCTCTTAGAAAATCACATATAGAGTGATTAATGGTTCTACTAGAAAACCTGTTGGAGTTGATGGTACTCTTTGAAAACCATCGTATCATAAGCAAGTACAAGACAAAACTCATCCATATTCGCACTAAGGGGGGGAATTATAGGAATATTCCTTGGATTAGTACTCACATTATTGTTTGTAATAGTTAAATGTAATATTCATATATTACATTAGTAAGTTAGTGTGTTAGTAAGATATTAATATTGTTATATTAATATCATATTTGTGTGATAAAAATAAAAGATTGTAATATTATTAATATGAGTCATAAACAAATCATTATTAATAGTTGTGAGTTTGTTGAATAAACAACTCACGTAGCTATTTGAGTGTTTTGTGAGAGTTTTATGGGTTTGGGAGTGATTCTAGGAGAGATAAGAGAGGATATTGATCGGAGTTAAATCCTTGTATTAAGGATGTCATGCTCCTATATATTGTAAGCTTACTCTCTACGTAATTTTCTCCAAAATTATTCAATCAATAATATAGTGTATTTATTATATATTTGTGCTCTAATTTGTTGTTTATGTTATTATCTTCATTCTGCAACATTGTCTCTTATTGCTTTGTACAATTATATAAAGTAATTTTTACTTATTTATATTATATAAGCTATAAATTTCAAATCAATAATAAGTCATTCCTACTCTTTAGACCGCTAACTATACACAAACCTAGTTACATCATTTACCAATCAAAGCTGATTATTGTTTTCCTCAAGAATTGAGGATAGAATCTCACCAAGAAATGGTTGCAAGTCAATTTTTATCTTCCCATACTACTCAAATTTGAGTTAATGGATGTAATATGGAAAAGCTATTTCCAACAATGGATAATGACTCAAAGATCAAAATGCTTAAAGTTTGCACTATTCAAAGCATGGTGTAAGAAGTTTTAGGTAAGGATCTTGGTTCTTTATATAGCTTTCCTGTTTGAGGAAAGGTTAGCAAATTGAGTGAATGTGGGATAAAGGTAAAAGCAAGATTATGAATGGATAATGTTGCTTTATAAAAGGTAATCTTGATTTAGAAGAGTTTAATTTGTCATTAGTAAGTCATGGGAGTTGGGGGATGTTTTAATTAATCAAAGGTATGATTAATTAATAGGTAGATGTAAGCTTATAGAATATAATTAGAGGAAAATTAGTATGATTTGCGGGATGTAAGAGAGAAATTTGATCCAATAAATGGTAATTTATTGATTTAGAGTTACGAGTGAACATAATTAATTAATAATAATTCATTAACCCAAGTAGAAGTGGATATTAATTAACGAAAGGTCATTAATTGACATCTTTAAGTGATAGGAAGGCTAATTAATTAAAGAAAGGTCGTTAATTAATGAAGAATGAAGAGGAATGTTAGCTAATTAGCAGAAAATTGCTAAGTATTATGGAAATGATGAGAAAGAGGATAGATAGTGCAATCTTAAGCATTAAAGGTTGGGTAAGCGGATTTTAGGTGTCTACATTTGCCTCTATTTGGAGTTGCAGAAGAAATGCCATTTTCAAAGATGCTATTGTAACATCTCTATTTATCACATACTTTGTTTGTAGAGATATACTAATAATCTATATGCTTTGGACTACTGAAGTATAGCCAACTCGACATGTACGTTTTACTGATTAACATCTAAACCAATCCTTTTTTCTTTAGGAATTTATGCAAAAGCAGTTTAGAATAAATGAGTTTCAGGAGGGGGAGATTACTTACATTAGGTGTTCAATTTGCCCCATGATGATTCTTTGGGACTGATGTTTTGCATAGAAGAAAACTTGTACTTGGAACTTATTATAATGAATGTACACAACGAGTATTAACATAACTTCTACATCCAATTGACTGTAAAAGATACATTCTGTGTTTTGTACCATGTATCATCCACCTCCATAATTGTCCCGTTTCTCCTCTCCACAACTTAAGTGGATGTATAGGACCTTGCTAATGCAGTACTTTTTGAATTGATTTTGAGACGAACTCTCCTCCATTGTCATTGACCTATAGAGCTTTGACTTGATTTACAAAGAGGATGTTTTTCAAGGATTGAATAGGCTGGGCTTTCGGGAGGTGCAGCCACAAATTAGAAGATGCAAGGGGTACTAGACTGTGGCCCTATTTATGGAAGTACACCCACATGGGCTACTAGGAGAAAAACCATCAGACAGAAACAAGAAATACTAGGAAGCTGGCCCAAGGACTGTAGGAGTTTTATTGGGCTACTAGCAAATCCACATAGTACCCGGTCCAATACTCTTGTGGCCCTACCATGCCTATGTCCCATAAATACAAGATGGATGTCTAATTTGCTGTCACCCAATTGAATAGAAGCTGAGGGGTTGCAAACATTTTTTCTCGAATAGATGGATGTCCATTCGCCATATTAGTAGGTGCTTAACATATTTAGAAAATGAAGGTATACTAGGAGGTGGACCATATATTTCCTGCGAAAGAATAACTGGTGTTTTCAATTGATGCTAGTGCACGCATTTTTGCTATCGTTGGAACTATTAGCTAAAGTATATACCCATAAATTCAAGATGGACACCAACAACAATTAATGGCCCATTGATAGTAGTTGCCATGAGGGTTTACTAGGATTTGAAACTTTAAGAACAGAGGACTAATTTGCTTTTTAGTAGGTGTCTCACTAATAGATAGATAGAGTTCTTTTTCATTTCAAGATTCATTTCTCACATCCAGTAGAATGTATAATGGGCTAAGGAGGAGACCCATTGTTTAATCATTAATGCAGCTATGTAACATCCCGCATTCTTTAATGAGAAGATGAGTCCAATAGTTACCCAATGGAAGATCTAGAAGTTTCTCCATGTAACGGGGATGGTGAAAATGGAAGAACAAGAAGAGGATCAAGTTTGATGATCTTAGGATCTTAGTACATTGTTTTTTTGAAAAAGTGAATCAACTTCTTCCTGACAATATGTGAGTGTGTCAAGGTCAGAAGCCACTTGAGTGCCTCTTCTTCATAATCCTCTCAACAATTTCATCGTGCACCCCATGCAGTTGTTTCATTACAACTTCATAGATAAGTATAGAAATTGATTTTGTAGGGATTGCGTAGTAAGGTTTGACCCCTGGTTTGTAGGAGTTCAATGCCTGATGTAAGCTTTGCCAACAAGTTTCATAAATATATAGAAGATGTTTGTGTGTACTAAATCTTTCATGAGAATGAAAATCCATTTCACATTTAATACATAGTAGAATTGGCTTTCCCAACATTCTCTCATCAGTGGAAGAAGTTGGGCAATTACAACCTATATTGGTACTTGGTTTTGCCCTAGGTTCGAAATGCATTGTGGTTCATTCATATGAGGATCCCGCACGTATGTCAACTTAACTGTATTGTGACAGAGTGTAAATGTGGATGATTGACAAGAGGAACATATAAATTCAAACAAAGATCTTTGACGAATGGCCAAGATATTACATAAAGGCGACTGATAAAAGGGGTACTATGAGAATGAAATGCAGGACTAGTAACTTAGGAATAAAATTAAGATGGAATAATTGGATGATCTTGGATAGCCGATCTTCGTCATCACAATCACTTCCTCCATCCTTCCATCAAGCCAAAATTTGTTGTTATGCAAACTTCTCAAGAACACCAACCAAGAGAATTGGGATGCTCTTCAAAAATCACTACCTACTTGGTCAAGTGAGATATACTAACCAACCCCCAAGCACAAAGGTCCAATCACATAATCCGCCATCGTCTTGACCTTATTAGTTTATTTTGATCTCTACCGGATTCTCTGGACAATTTATCTCAAAGTAGTCATTGGGAAGGAACCTGTGAGAATCAAACACATCTCCATCCAAGGACTATAAACAGTATAACTAAACAATAAACACAATATTGGACTACTACTTTGACCCTCCATTCAACTAAATCACCTATCAAAGGGACAAGATGATTCCTATGCATTGGCTAGCATGTTTTGAATATCAATGTCTATTAAATCTTCCATTTAAGGGTTAATGAATTTCCACATAGCACACATCTTTACCTCAATGAGTAAACATGAATTTAACGTCAACCTACCAAGCAGAAACGCAAATCTAGCCTCATACTCTTGATATAGTGGGAAAGAAATGTGTCTCCACCTCTAAGGTGGGGTGGGGGGTGGGGATAGACCACATTCGTACATTGCGAGTCTTCTAGATAACTGATTCATATCTATCCATACCCATTAAGACTTTGCTTCAAACATCGTTAGAAACATGGGCTATGGTGCACTCTCATTTCCCATTCACACTTGCTTGTTGAGGGTAAATTTGTCCATTCTTTCAATAAGCAATGATTGTCCTTCTCTCTAAAATATGTTTCTTGCCCAAAATGCATTAAAGCCATAATTACTCCTTAATAAAACAAAAGAAGGCTCCGAAGTTCAGTGATCACAGTGATTACCTAACTGTTAAGGCCTAAGCTAACAATACTACTCATGAATTTTTATAGAAATATGACGATTTTACTTGGCCAGATTCATATCATAATGATGGTGCAACTTCACATCTTCACTTTCATGCACATAATTATAGAAGCTAATCTTGTATATTCCATAAAGAACATATAATGTTGGGGGACTAAAATTTTCTTTATTCCCCTTGTGTCCTCTGTTTGCTTCTCTAAGATTGTATTCCTCTCGCATGTATCCTTGCTTGGGGTGCCATTTTTAACCCTTGTTCTTAACTCAAACATTTGGGAACTGAAACTTGATAACAAAAACATTGGTGCAACTATCTTGAACGTTGTTTTTTTTAGTATGTGTGTTTGTACTTGCTTCCATGTCAGGTAGCTTGTGTAATTTATTGTATTGCATTGCGTTATGTATGTTGCATTGAGTTAGTGTTTTGTCCATGAACAAATGTTTATATTATAGTTTTTCATGTTTTTTTACACGTTTTTTTGTATGCTTATATATAATAAAGAGTTTGTGATGTAGATCATAAAGAAAAATTATGTAATAAATTTGTTTTTACATCAGCTGGATGAGAGCTATTTCCATTCTCTTCATCTTCATTTTATTCCCTTTCATTTTATTCTATCAACACTATTCTTCCAAATCACTTGGTGCAATAGGGATCACCTTTTATCCCCCCTCCCCCTCCTCATTTCTTCTTTCATTTTTCTTCCTCTTTTGGATCATCGATCGACATCTTCCATCACCCCAGGAAACACTTGAGGGGGCATATTTCATTCTACTAATTTTTCTTTTGTCCCTTCAAAAAAATTATTTTTTTATACTAGTCTACTATCTTTGAAGTGGTGTCGCTTACGCCACCCCAAAGAGGGGAAAATGTAGATACCTAAAATCCACTTACGCAGTTTTAATATTTAAATTGCACTAACTATCCTCTTTCCCTTCATTTCCGTAATAATTAGCATTTTTCGGTTAATTAGATAACATTTCTCTTCATTCTCATTAGTTAATTACATATCGCTAATTAATTAGTCTTCCTATCACTCAGGATGCCAATTAATGACCTTTCACTAATTAATTTCCACTTCTACTTCGATTAATTAATTATTATTAATTAATTACGCTCGCTCCTCTAAATCAATAAGTCATCATTTATTTTATCAAATTCCCTTTATATCCCAAAAATCATACTAACTTTCCTCTAATTAGCTTATATAAGCTTACATCTACCTATTAATTAATCACACATGATTAATTAAAACATCCCTCAACTCCCATGAGTTACTAATGACAAATTAAACTCTTCTAGATCAAGGTTACCTTTTCTAAAGAAATCTTATCCATTACTAATCTTGTTTTACCCTTATCCCACATGCACTAAGATGTAAAGCTCTCTAAAAAATGCAAGTTATATAAAGGACCAAGCTCCTTCATCTACAACATATACTATGCTTTGAATAGTGAAAACTATAGGAATTTTTCTTTGAGCATTCTCCATTGTTGGAAATAGCTTCTCCATCTTGCATCCATTCACTCAAATTTGAGTAGTATGGGAAGATACAATAATGGCCTTGTATCCATTTCTTGGTGATATTTCATCCTCAATTCTTGAGGCAAACAAAAATCAACTTTGATTTCTAAATGATATAACAAGGTTCATGTTTAGTTAGGAATCTAAAGAGTAGGAATGTCTTAGTATGTTAGTTTGATTCATTCATGTTTCATGCATTTGGGGAAGTTAGTTTCTATAAGCTCTCATCTTGATGGTTCTTTTTTTATTTGGCTTAAGATTTAGACTACTAGGTGTTAGTCTATTTTAATTAGCTTTGCAAGTTTAACATGAACACAAAATACACGAAACATAATAATTGTTAGTTGTTGCATAAAAAAATTTCATACACATTAATCACATATGAAAACCAATATATCTATCTATATATCTCTAGACTAGACCCCTTGATGGGTATTTATACTAGTGTCAGCTAGAACTTCTCTAGTCGTACAAGAGCTAATAATATCCCTTGAGTTTGTATCTTCATTTAACTACTACATTGAGTCATTTTATCAAAAATCAGAATTTTTTCTGCTTGACCCTATGCTTCATGTTACTTCTCCGCATAATATGCTGATATATTTATCCTTATCATAATCCTCTGTTAACTTCGTGAAAATGGAGAGAAATAAATTTATTTCCACTTTCAAATTCATGTATATCTTTATGCTTAGTTTCTCTGCATGTCATCTCTTATGATCTTATTTTCTAATGTGTGACCCTCTTCAATATTTATTTTGTGCACTATCACTATCTTTTTTATGTTCTTGGTTCTTTTGCACTACTTCTTATGAATTCTTTCATTTTACTATATGCAAGCCCTTTACATAACTCTCATGTGCATGTATTGAAGTAGTGAAAATATGATATTATGTCCTCCAAGAATTTTTAAAGAATAAAGTATAAAGAATAAACATGGGCCCAACATCACCCCATACTAATTTGGTTGTCCATCCTTGGGAAATGTTATCGGGCATCCTCAAACAATTCAGGAACCTCATGCTAAAGCAAGTATTCATGTTCTTTCCATTTTTTTATTAGGGTTGTAATTTGATGGGTTACTTTATCTATTTGTGAAATGAGTTGGTTGAATATTAAAGAACCTTTTATCCATGTTGTCATTATAACTTGCAATTGCTCGATTTATTGTTTCAAATATTGTCTTTCTGCTCCAAGATCTATTTTTTTGTATCATTTAGCTTCCTCGACTCTATTAATTGATTTTTAATATGTTCTATTTTAATTGTAATCTACCTATTAACCTCTTTAGATTCTTACATTATTTTACTGTGGTTAACTCAGTCTAAGGAGTCATCATCCAGTTGTGCTTGAAATGTCATAAGTTTATTTGCTAGTTGTTTTGTTAATGTATTAATTATACGAGGTTGCCGATAAATCCCCTTAAACAGTTTCTCAGCTTTGTCTACCTTGACCTCCAATTATATTTTACCCTCCTCACACTTTACGATATTTTTGTTGCAAATGATGAGGATATTTTAATTGTTTCCCCCTATCATCTCTCTTGTTCCCACTCCTTTTCATTTTTTTGAACATGAGATTCACTCATTTTTCAAGATCATTTATTGGTTCATCGGGCATGAGTGAATTTTCTTTCAAAATATTAGGCTCATTACGTGTGATCCTCTCCTTGATATTTTCAACTCTAGATCCTATGCATGAGTATTTATATCAAAGGCCTTTATTTTCATGCCAAGCTTCGCATAGATGACATTTTATTTCCTTGAGATCTTCATTGTGTTTAATTATCTTTTCTCTATAGTATCTTACCTCATTGTTGTTTTATAAGTTTTGCTGTACCACTTCCCTAGAAATTTTAAATAATTCTTCACCGGTCTGAATCACAGACATATTGTATGTTTTATCAAGAATTTGATCTCCATCCTCGGATGGGAAGACCTATAAATGTTTTCACTCATCAACTCAAACAGTGATTCTTTAGTGCATGAATTGAGTTAAATGGACAAATCCTTTTTGGACAACTCAGTTTCTACAGTGTCCTTAATATTTTTCCATTGTAACAATTCATATTTATTTTTACCTATTGGTATTTTTGTATATAGATATCTTACTGAGACTAGGGTATATTTTTATTTCTTCTTCCTCATCCTTTAGGCCTAGTTCTTTCTATGGTATCTACTTCTTTCCCATGTTTTCATTGGTTCACTTCTTTCTAACATTTATTTCTTTTCCCCTTATATTCTCATGAAATTCTCTAATGCTCGTGATTTCCTTGGTCTCTTCTAGATGATCTTCAATTTCAACCACCTTCAGGTTTCCTTAGGCATGGCTATTATTTATTCATTGGGACTCACATTTTTCATATCCTTGCTATTATATTCCCCCATGCTTTCCTAGACTGGGGATTATTGGATGGATACTTCAATAGTGACTTCCTCTTAGTTTGACTCATCTATTGGATCTGTAATTTCAGTTCACCTAGGACTCTGTTGGTCTTTTTCCTCCTATTTCCCTAGTGTCCCATGCCTTGGTTTTATTCTTATTCTCTTTGTGGGCTTATCTTTCGGCATACAAGTCATTATTTTCTCTTATTTTACATGTTTTGAATGCTCTAAATGATCCCATACTACTCGACACTTAAATTTAGGAATTACTATTTATTCATCGAGATCTTCATCGATTGTGTCATCCTTATTAGCCTTTTTATTTGGGAAAAGATAAAAGAAACATTTATGTGCTTCATTCTTAACCACAATAGTGTCCCACTTCATGAATTGACATAAATCTAAGACTTGAGTCCCTTCATGCATGGCTTGATTAGAAGGCTTGTACATTGATTGCATCACATGAATGTCTTCATCCACCCTTTTTATATCTAAACTAATCTTTTTTACCCCTTTGACAAATTAAACATATAAGAGGAAGTAATACATTATGAAGGCATAGGGTAGCTTGGCCCATGGTGTCTAAGTATCATCACTCTTTTAATCCTTACTAACAAGTACTTCATGGTGACACCAAAATTTTCCTCACCAGCCAATTCCTTAGGAAATTGGCACAAAATTCTCCAGTCTTTCTCTAAGATATTATGCAAGTGTTTAAACCAAGTTATAAACCTTTCCTTGTACATGTTGTTTAGTGTGGGGGTGTTATGAAAGATTTATATATGATTTCCAATTATGGATATACAAATGGATGTTTCCATGTTAGTTCATCATCCCCCTCTGGTACCCCTATCCCCTTTAAGACTATCAATAACAAAGTTGTGACCCATCAGTACCTAACTCCTTTTATATCTTAAACGAGTTTGGCATATGCTACCATGATTTATGCAATACACTAGGAATAATTAAAAATATTCTCATGCACCACCTTATGTGAAATACTCAAATACCTCTTCTTAACTTCTGTCTAAATTTTTACCCTTTCCAGTTTAGTAGTAAGTAGTCACATAATGAATCTTGTTCCAGGGTATTGAATTTCATATATTGCCATGAATATTTCTTCATGATTATATTTTAAGAATTCTTTGATATTGTCCATGGAGGCATCATCTTCCAAATTTTGTGCTCAATCTTCTTTGTGGTTATTAAGCCCAATCACCTTACTGATCAAATGACGTGACCACTTTATGCATCTTCTAGAAAAATAAAAGTACCCTTCCCAAACACGTGAGATAAGGTATTGGTAGGAATATAATTTCTTGCTAAATTAAGGAAAGGTGAGAATTTGTAGGAACCCTATTTTCTCCAGTGTATTCCATATGCTATTATTATAAATGCCAGTGCCTTGGCTATCCTTCTATCATGTTGGGCACACCATTTACTTTTCAATGATTCCATAACGCCCAAGCATAATATGATTACATTTTGATATCTTTATGGAGGTTACATGATTTATCCCTTATACAATTTTTCAACACCCTCTAAATACTGCATTTTACTATTAACATATAAGGCATTGGGGTATTGGTTCTTCCCAGGTATTTTTTTGTGTGGCCATCTTAGTATTCTCTTTCTATATAATAGAAGTACTTTCCCCTACCTTATATGGTGTCTTGTTTATGGGAGTAACGTCTTCTTTACTATTATTTTCTTCCTAAATTACTGTAGCCTTTGTGTCACTTGAAAATTTAGAACCAAACATGATCATTGTATGAGGGGCCATGAATGTGTCTCAATGGCTACACTAGGTCAACTTAGTGTTAAGGTCATATATCCAGAGGGTAGTGATCCCTACACTAGGTCAACTTAGGGTTTTCAAGGCCCATAGTGAAGATAGAGGAGATTATTATTCTAGGATATCAGTTAATGGGGGGAAATATGTAGATTAATAGAAATATAATAAAAATCATGCACAATCTACACTACTATGATATAAATGAAATAAAAGTAAAGAAAAGCTAATGAACTCATCATATAAGAGCAATAGGCTAACTAGTATCAATGTGCATATAACACTAAGTTAACATAGAGAAATGGAAAAGGAAGTGAACTAATCTATGTAAAATGAAATAGAGAGTTAGATCACTTTCCTACGGAGTGATTTTTGATGTATCTTTCTCTCTAGAGAAATAGTATTATGAGAAAGAATCGTTATGGGTGGAGAAGGGGAACATTGTTCCTAGCCTAGACTCTCTATAGATGACCTAATCATGTAAGAAATCCAACAACCAAGAAGATTTTACAATCCAAATCAAGTACAAGATGGACGAAGATCAGAGTAAGAAGATGTGAAGTTGGTGCAAAAGAGTAGAATAAATGACTAGTTCATGTGATTCCTTCCTTCCTTATGAATGTCTAGGTGTGGTGTGCATATATATGCAATGAAATCACCCACAGGTGATGACATAAACCAAATGAAACCTAACAGCCACACCATCGTCCACGGGTGATCGAATCGGCCAAGGAATACCTAATGTCAAATGGGATGCAATGTTTCATGAATTAAGAAATAATAAGTGAAAAAGGTGTCAATGATGAATTCTAATGCAAGGAAGTGTTGGGAGTGCTAGTGTGTGCAACATAAAAGGAATGAAAAAGGAAAGGATAAATAAATCTAAGACTGTATAGTGGTACTATCTCTATGTACTGTCTCTAATGACCATGTGAATAGTCACATCCAATTCTCTAGAGAGCCCTTAAGGCACCCACTCGAGAAATATATGCATCAACGACCCTTATTTGCTAAAAATAATTGTTAGTAATAGGTATGAAATATTAGTTGTATACATACATGCCCCAGTCATTGATCATCACATGTCGTAATAGTAAAACATTAGGGTGTTAATGGAATGAAACAGTTTGTAGCACCAAAAGTAAATGTAGATACTGAAAGTAAGAAATGGCTAGCTAAAATGAAATATACCCACCAATGCATACCTAATAGTGTCGCTCATCATGCCATGTGTGGGCACAATCCATGCTACGAGAACCCTGAAAAAGCACATCTTAAAGGAAACACTAGAGGATCATCAGTGAAATAATACATAAATCACCTAGCTGGTGGCCCATGGGACAAGAGTCATGTCATAGTGTCAATATGCTGTGATGTCATAATAGTTTGGAAAGGTTATAACATAGGTAAAAAATAAAATTTGATGGAATTACACATGTAATAGGTAAAACAAATGTATTAAGGCTACAATCACAACACAATAAATGATGTATTTTTTAGAGTCTAGGGAAAAATGGCATTCGTTAGAAGTTTTAGGGTTATCGCGAGTGAATTTCAATAGAAATGTTCTTTTTATATAACCATTTGGTTTGTTATTTGTTCATTTCTATTTTTGGATTTGAGATAATTGAGCTCTAGGTTCCAAATTTGAGTTCATTTTGTGTGATGACATGACACGAGTACGAGGCGGGGCATAACCACGGATAAGTTGATGTATTTAATGTTATTGAGTATATTAGGTGTCACTTGGATTTTTTACATTTTTGGAGTTCGTAGTGCATCATTTTTTCCAAAATTGCATCATAGGGTAGGTTAAAGGAAAAAATAAAAATGGGTTTTGGTGGGATTTGATTTTTTTCATTTTAGAGTTGTTTAGGATTTTTTTTTTGAAAATTGTGGCTGCTTTTGGCTAGATGAGATCGACCACTCTGAAGTAAGAGGTCCGATGGAGTTAGGATTTATAAAAAATTTGACAGGGGCTGATGGAATTAACAAAGATGTTGATGACATCTTACTAATTATATATTCCTTTTTTATCTTTATTTTAAGTACTTAATTTAGTTTTTGAGGTTCTAATTCCTTTATTTGTCATTGTGTGAATGTACAGAGACCATAACATCCAACTGTGGAGGAGTGATGATTTGGTTTAGATGAGTGGGTTTATTTTAGGCTTGACTCAGGAATAGGTGACCTAGTTACACAGTTGGGGATTTGGGGATATCATTTAGATGCCCAGGATACCTTTAGATCTTGACATGATCTAGATGCTTTTAGTGATATGGGAGATGAGATCTAACACCTTTTGATGGTGGATGGGATATAATACCATGGAAATCACCTTGAATTTATATGATATCTATAGGATTTTGGGTTTACCCATTGGAGGAACCCGTATGTATTGTGATTTGACTCTTGATTCTATAAAATGGTGGTCCTTACTTGTATGGTCCACTGTAAGTGATACATATACCAACATTATGTTGTGTATGTGACTCAGTGCATTATATGCCTAAGGGATTCATATCATCTGAAATGTGGTTATGAGGATTGTTTTGGCACAGAAAGTGTGCCATAAGGAAGATGGGGCAATATCATTATTTTTTATAGAAGTATACAGAGACATTGTTGATCTTGGTATGTATTTCAGTTAGGGCACCTCCATATGGGTACAATTAGTGCATTATCTTTATACAGTAAGATGTAGATGACATATGTTCATGAGACCCACTATTTTACTGACATCCTAGATATATGAGATGTTTCATGTGTATTAACTAACAAGTACATCATTGGTGGTAGTAGAAGATGCCCTAAGAGTACTCCAATGAGGAAAAGGGATAGATGTAAGTGCACTTTGAGAATTTTGGCCACTATTTTAGGTGGAAAAAAATTTATATGGCATCCCTATGCAAGGAATGTGGATCAATGCCCTCACTAGTTAAGGTTAGAGAACTTTAGGGGCCATCACTGAGGTGAAAGGGAATTAATTATATTGGGTGGAGACCCAATCTGCGAGTAGGGTCCTGAGATAGTTTGGATGACTAGTTCTCATGGTGGTACCACCATTACCAACCTACTGATGTTGTCATGATAGAGAGGTCATAGGAGGAGAGGTGAGATTACCAGCATTACAACCCCATAAGGTACGAGAGACAAGTGGACATGGTCTGAGGTAGCGTAAGAATGTTTGGGATGATCAAGGACCACCATAGATTATAGTAGGTAGTTGTTTAAATGAGGAATCCAATAGAGGATATAGTGACATGGGTCCACAAGGTAGAGGCGCAGGTGGAGCTGGTCCTAGTACAAATGGAGTAGTAGTGGGATAACCAACATTGGCTGAGGGAGAGGAAGATACACCATTTTATAGGATATTTCTTAACACTTATTGGATTATAGAAGGCTAGGAACCTAAGAAAGATGCCTAGACCACAACACTGAAGGGTCATGATAGTAGTTCCCCGAGCTAGGTGGGAACAATTTATGTGAGTTAGACCTCATCACAATAATGAGGAGGGTGAGGTGTTAGGCATATGAGGAGATGGAGAGACCATCACAGAGAGTCCTCTGTACCCAAGGATGCATGTCATTAATCCATTAGATGTGTTTGGAGTAGTTCTTGTGGTATACTTGTATTTTAAGCGACATTTATCTTTGTATTTGGTTTTGAAGAGAATACATTGGAGGAGTGGGACTCCATTATAAAGAGCGCCCACCATTATATCCTAGATCTTATGTTAGATGTTCAGGATAGTACAGTGATGGATGATCCAACAACACCATAGGAAGGATACTCAGTGGCTTCCTTCTGTCTAGTTGGAGTGGCATCCATGATCTTATAGAGATATAATTATTCAAAGTCATTATTGGCCACATGTAGCACATATGTGATGCTACAATTTTTTTCATGCATAGGAAGACTTGGTATATGAGTAGGCTACATTCTTATCATATAATTAAAGGGAAGATGAGAGGATTACATCATTAGAGGCATAACCTGTGACATCGCAAGGAGAGGCCTCTCGACCCAATCTAGAGAAGTCTCCAGTTTGCACAACCAGAGGTACCAATACAACCCCATTGTCCCAAAACATCTGGAGACCCCCATAGGGGGTGAGGGTGCTTGAGCTTTACTATATTTTGGTTAGAGACATGTACTTGTATCATTTTGTCAATGTATAAAAATGTTTCAAGACACACACACACACACACACACACACACACATATTATGATTATGGTTGTTTTGTTCATTGGATATTTATATGTTACTTTTCTTATCAATTTCATGTTTTTTACATATATGTATGATGATACTTATGGTACTTAGGAATAGTGATAATGTCATTAGATAGGTAAATTTGGTGGGAGGGGGAATCAATAGGACAACCCAATGCACATGATGTGATGAAGCTAAGGGGTATAGTGAACGTGAAATCTAATGATAACATGTCAAGAAAATAAATCCAAGAAAGGCCATAATCCTAAAAAAGGATGTGGATAATACCATGCAAATCCAATAGAAAATATTGAGGCATATAAAGCCAAAACAGGAAGAATCAAGACCGAGGCACTCTAATGATAGGAGAAGCTAGGGTGTATAGGAGAATATATCCAAGGAGGAAATTCATCCCAAGTAAGGATGTAGCAAGATACAAGGAAGTGTGTGAAAACCCAAGTGGGGGTTGAGAGCCCAAGCAAAGGTGAGAGTTCAAGCCAAACAAGGAAAGAAAATGTATTCAAGGTAATGTAGATAGCTAACACCGAGGGGGAAAAAATCATAACGTATTTATGATGATGTCATAAAATTGGTGTGATATGTGACTTCTATATCAAATCATGACGTCTTCTATAACATGTGTAATAGCAACTTTTTGATGAACTTTAAATATTGTGGAAAATAGGGTGTCATTATCCCAATCCTCTTCTCAGGTGAGAATGTCATGTTGAATATCATCCATAATGGGATGAGTATCAAGGAAAGGTAGTGAAACATAAGTATGTTCTAGTCTATTTAATTGATAGGAAGGTGGTCGATTATCAAAAGAGTCATCTCTACGATTTTTTCCACGTGTAGAGGACTCATTAACCTGACTATTTCTATGCATAACCTAATAGTCAAATTTATTATGTGTGTAATACCCATGGTAATAAAAAATAAGGGATCTGAAGGAGAAGGTTGTGTAGCATTTCTAGTTTGTATTTGATCCCAGCTTTAATCTTCTTCATGTGTTTTCGATATGCTCTAATATTCAAAACATCATGTCTCAAGGCCTCGTTTCATGCGCAATATGGATCATTCACATGGGAATGACGTATCATAAGGGAAGGAGGTAGGGAGGAAAGTCTCACATGATGTGGATGGCTAATGGTAATAGGTGGGGAAGATTTCAATGCAATGGGTGAAGATGGTATCAACAGAGTAATTTGTGGATCAGTTATTGAAGCATAGTAGATGGGTTCATCACCCACGAGGTCATCAATTTTTTATTTAAAACTAACAATATGATCATATTCATTTGCAAGGGAAATTGGGTCAGCGAGATGGATGATAGAGTGTGGAGGGGTAGTATGAGGTGAAGAGTTTGGTGGAACAATTGGAGGCTTAGGCATTAGATGGATATGATAAGTATCAACCATACTCGAGGATTTATCTTGTATGAGGATGAAATTTATGTCATGAGTGTATTGGGTGTAAATGATCTCTTGGTAACACAAGACTTCCCTATCACGAATTTGGGCATAACTAGCTAGGTGGAGATCATTTAAAGTGTAAACATTGTGGTAGTTTGATATGGAGATATCTACCATATAAGAGTTGACTATAGTCTCTAGTTAAACCATTTGATCTAATGGATGTTGTAGTGTACATGAGATGAAAATGGGAATTTAGGGATCCTTCTTGTGAGGTTGAGGTCGTAGAGAAGGAGGTAACTGAGAGATGATGAGATCAAGAAGATTAGAAGTATTAATTCTAAGTGTGATCTCATCAGGATTGTTATCTATAGACTCCAAGATATTCGGATTCATATTCCCAACCAATTTGGGATGACCAATACTGTTGGAGAGAGAATCTATAGGATATTTGAAGTGTTGATACTCCTAAAAGGGGATTAAAAATAACCCGTTTAGCATAGGGAGATTATATGTCCACTTTTTTTTAGATATTTTCGTAGTTCCAAGGATTAGGATCCCCTTGAATCTTATATATAGATCCTTGGTGAGAAAATTTTACACATTGACAAGATAAGGAATTAACTATGTGCATGTGATGAGTCCAAGCCCACCCTAGGAGGTTATTACAAGATAGGGGAAATATGAGAATCATGAATTTAACGCAAAAAATCCTAGGGGAACAATGATGGGTAACAAAATACATCCCACGGGGGTCATCTATCAGAGGTCATACCCTTAAGAAGTGGTTAATGTAGATTTTTAAGTTATCTATAGAGTAATCAAGAGCCTTAATATAGCTCAATGAGGCAACACATGTGTTATCTCATTCATCAATAAGAGCATGTTTGACCATAGTGTGGCCAATTTGGATTGAGATGAATATAGATGGATCATCTACATGGAGCAAGAGATCATCAAGGATCATGGATGATATAGAGTAATGAATGAAAGAGTGACCATCCATGCCAAGGTCAGTATGAATGGAGATCTCCTCAAATTAACGGCAGATACTTTCCTCCAAGCCATGTAATTTGGGATTGTGCCCCAAAACAGAAGGAAAGGGGATGTTCATATAAAATAAGGTTGTCATGAGACACTCATGGTGGTGAGGTGACATACGCATGAGATATAAAAAATATATTTGGCTAAGTTGGGAAAGTGCTTCAAGAGGATCCCACTCATCGTGAATAATTTTTTCAATGGACTAAGAGTAATGGGAGTCCTCAGGAAAAGAGATGGAAGAAAATTTATAATCGAGGAGACTTTAGAAACTATCTTTTTCTCAGTTCCTAGGCTATTGGCCCTGCAAGATTTAATATGATAAGGGCCGATATTATCTTTAGAGGTAGTGTTAGATTCCATCAGCCCTGTAGGATATTTTCCATAGGGGATAATGATGGTTTTAGTTAAGGAAATATTTTCAAGAATCATCGACCCTGTAGAAACTAACAACTAGAAATAGTTTCATCAATTTTTTAGTTGAAACTAACAACATGATCATCTACATTTGCAAGTGAAATCAGGTCAAATAGATGGATGATAGAGTGTGGAGGGGTAGTATGAGGTGAAGAGGTTGGTGGAACAATTAGAGGCTCATGCATTAGATGGATAGGATAAGTATCAATCATACTCGAGGATTCATCTTGTATGAGGATGAAATTTATGTCATGAGTGTATTGGGTGTAAATGATCTCTTGGTAACATAAGACTTCCCTATCACGAATTTGGGCATAACCATCCAGGTGGATATCATCTAAAGTTTAAAAATTGTGGTAGTCTGATATGGAGGCATTTACCACATAAGAGTTGACTATAGTCTCTAGTCAAACCATATGATATAATGGATGTTGTAGTGTACATGAGATGAAAATGGGAATTTAGGGATCCTTCTTGCGAGGTTGAGGTCGCAGAGAAGGAGGTAACTGAGAGATGATAAGATCAAGAAGATTAGAAGTGTTAATTCTAAGTGTGATCTCATCAGGATTGTCATCACCAGACTCCAAGATATTCAGAGTCATATTCCCAACCAATTCGAGATGAACAATACTATCAGAGAGAGAATCTATAAGATATTTGAAGCGTTGATACTCCTAAGAGGGGATTAAAAATTAACCCATTTAGCGTAGGGAGATTATATGACCACTTTTTTTTTAGATATTTTCGTAATTCCAAGGATTAGGATCCCCTTGAATCTTATATATATATCCTTGGTGAGAAAATTTTACACATTGACAAGCTAAGGAATCAATTGTGTGCATGTGATGAGTCCAAGCCCACCTTAGGAGGTTATTATAAGATAGGGGAAATATGAGAATCATGAATTTAATGTAGAAAATCCTAGGGGAACAATGATGGGTAAAAAAATACATCCCACAGGGGGCATCTATCAGAGGTCATACCCTTGAGAAGTTGTTTATGTAGATTTTTAAGTTATCTATAGAGTAACCAAGAGCCTTAATATAGCACAATGAGGAAACACATGTGCTATCTCCTTCATCGATAAGAGCATGTTTGACCATAGTGTTGCCAATTTGGGCTGAGATGAAAATATATGGATCATCTACATGGAGCAAGAGATCATCAAGGATCATGGATGATATATAGCAATGAATGCAAGAGTGACCATCCATGCCAAGGTCAATATGAATGGAGAGCTACTCAAATTGACGGTAGATGCTTTCCTCCGAGCCATGTAATGTGGAATTATGCCCCAAAATAGGAGGAAAGGGGATGTTCATATAAAATAAGGTTGTCATGAGACACTCATGGCGGTGAGGTGACATACGCATGAGATATACAAAATATATTTGGCTAAGTTGGGAAAGTGCTTCAAGAGGATCCCACTCATCATGAATAATTTGTTCAATGGACTAGGAGTAATGGGAGTCCTCAGGAAAAGAGCTGGAAGAAACATTTATAATCAAGGAGACTTCAGAAACTATATTTTGCTTAGTTCCTAGGATATTGGACATACAAGATTTAATATGATAATGGCTAATATTATCTTTAGAGGAAGTGTTAGATTCCATCAGTCCTATAGGATAGTTTTCATAGGGGATAATGATGGTTGTAGTTAAGGAAATAGTGTCAAGAACCATCAACCCTATAGAATATTTTCCATCTGGGAGGGGAAGATTATAGCCTTGGGAGGCCTGATTTTGAGTTACATAAGGGTATACAACAATGTGATTATGAGGTTATAATGATGTTAGATATTTGGCCTCTATATAATAGATGACATGCCTAACATCATTTACAGCGATTACAGTTTCAAGAGGATATTCTGTCTCAACTACATTATTCATAACATGTTCTTAATTTTTAGAATTATCACCTATATTATGGTTTGGCATGGGATTAAAGAAGACTTCTAACTTCTAATTATCTTGGTGAATTGCTTCATGATGATATTTTTTTTGCGTTGCATCACAGGATTTAAACACTTTTTTCTAACGTTCCTAAGTAATGGTATCATGGTCAAATTGGGATCCTAGGAATAATTTTACTACAACACTACATAGTGCACAACAATTTTCATGGGAGTGAACCTAAATAACATACCACCAATAAAATTTAATTTCTTCATGTCATTAAGGAATAAATCGAGATGGATCTAAGATCATGGTAAATAAGTTAACTAAGCTACATTTCAACTCTTCCTTTCTCAATTGTTTATGATAGTTAGGCTGATTTTTTTTGTTGTTATCTTTTTAATCAATGTTGAAGATGGTTCTATTCAAATAATTGACTAGAGGAAGAGTGTCAAAGACTCCATCATTTTCCATGTTGTTTTTCTTAGAATGTTGGAGGATTTGGACTTTTTTATTGGGTTGTGTCCTAGGAGGAACTTTCTCAAACTCTCTCATGAGATGATCCTTCCTTTTAGCTCATTCAAATGATTCTTCTAGAGATGTAGGAGAAAAAGACCTAACCTTGTGTTAAACGAGAGAGCTCATAGGAAAATATTGAAAAGGCCATCATTAGGCATGTTATGTTAAAAGTGCGTAGATACGGTGTTCCAACATTTTATGAAGGTTCTTGTTGATTCATTTTCAGATTTCTTAAATTTGATGAAGGCATTAATGTTATTCTAAAGTAAGTCATGATTCTGAAATTCATTCACTATGGTTATCACCAAGGACTCTAGCTCAACTATGGAACTAGGAGGTAAGGTATGATACCAATCCAAAACATCTCTAATGAGGGTTTTAGCTAATAAAATGATGGCAATGTATGAATTGGATCTGATCTACTCCTTATTAATATTTCTGAAGGCCTTAATGTAAGAATAAATACCTGTCATATGAGATGGAAGAAGAAATACCCGTAATATCAAGGCTAGAAATGTAAAGTTCTAGAGCCTCTTGTTGGAATACTCTTAGGAATTTAGTTTGGATAGGGGTTAGGCCTATGGGAACAATATTAGTCCCATTTGGAAAAGGGGGGTGTGTGGCGACCGAAGAGCCCATTATAGAGTGATTGAATAGTTGAGAAATGGTGGATTCCATTTAAAGGAATTAAGCCGTAGTAGAGGATTGATGTTGGTCAATTCTATCCATGTGTTAGAAAATAAGGTTGGTAGGGTTAGAATAAGGGGATTTTTAGATGTTCCTACTTTATGAGCTTTCCATTTTTCTTCCCTATTATTATGTTGTTTAGAGACAAATTCAAGGAGATGTTTACTGATCCTTTCTACTAATTCATCCTTACACTAATAAAATTGCATTAGGAATTTTTAAATCCTAGGAGGGTGATAAAAAGTTTTATTATTTTTTATTTTACTCTTCCTCCTTAAATAGGCCATTATGGTGGGTGATAGGTCTATTTCTAGGGATTATTATTAGACAACAATCCATGCAAAATGAGAATTTAGATTTAGAATGAAAGGTTTCAGGAGATGTCTGTATAACAAAAATCAAAAGATCCTATATTGGAAGAATAATGTACTAGGTGGGTGAATCAATCTTTCAATTTTTTTAAAAGAATTCAGATTTACTTACTTACACCATAAACCATTCAACCATACATTAATGTGTGTTTATTATTCATTCAAATGATCATAATCATGAAAGATACATAAGAACAAAAGACATAAGTGGGAAACCATTAAGGGGAGGAAAACCAGATGAAAATTCTAATTATGTTACTCAAACCAAAATAATTTATTGAAGTACCAACTTCATAAGGAGAACAATCCCCTAATTTAGTAGATCTCAAACCCTAAAAAGAGTAATAACCCCTAGTTTAGTGAAGCACCAACTCCACGAGAAGGCTACAACCCCCTAAGATGATCAAAAACCAACTTAGCTAACTTTAGATGAAGATCTATGATGTCTTGTTGCTGAAACAGCTAATGGAGATCACAATTTCATCTCATACACCTTGAAAACCTCTTCAAACCATCTCTTCCTTAAGTCTCTCTATCTCACACTTTCATGACCTAATATGGATTGAAACCCTTCCAAACATGCTCTATAACAATCCTCAAAAACTTTCAAACTTTATAAGCTCTGATTTTATTCCCTAACACCACTTACACTCACTCAAGTGACTTGCACTTTTCCCTCTTCAATCACTAGTTCAAATTTGAACGTAAAACACTTGTTTTATATGAGTTCCAACCCAAAAAAATAAGACAAGTCAGTCCTACACAAGTATAATTACCAATAAAAGTAAAAAATAGAACAATAAACTCATACACATTCATAAAATGGACCCATGTAGGTGAGCCATGCTCTAAGACACCAAACAAGCTCAAAGATTACTAAAAACCCCATCACCCGGTTCACCAAAGACCTTGAAATTCATCACCATGATTATTCAAGCCACAAAAGGCATCACACATGTAAAATATGACATTAAAAAATCATACATGGTCATATATTAACTTTGCACCAATCAAATTATTCATAACTCTATCAAGAAGGCTCATTTCCTCTGAAAATTAATTGTTTCCAGGAACTAGTCTTAACCTATGGACCTCAAGATCACACCATAGCACCTAAACTAAATCATATAACCACTAATTGGAAATATATTTACCTTTAGATAAATTACATTATTTCTATACCTCATTAAACATCCATCCAGGAAAACCACACTCACTTTCCTCTTCACCAAACTGAGCTTCCCAGAAAGAAGGTTTGGAAACTCAATTGGTTTGCACCTTTTTTGGCACTTTCATGATCTATAAGTTTCTTCACTATGGAAATAATTCATCCCTATCAACTCTCAAATGGATATCAAACTTCAAACAATCAAAAGAATTATTCTTCTACCTCTATCTTCTAGCTAGAGAAATCCTATCCTAAAAAACAAACATCCTTTATCTTCACAAACTTAGATGGTTGACATATCAAATCACCTCATAAAGATACAAATCATATACCATTGAAAATCCCTCTGAATATAATTTCCATAACATCTTACATTTCCTTCCAAATCCAAGTAGAAGGCCTTAACAAGGTAAATATATAAAACTACTCAAAACTATCCTTTTAGGGCTCAAGAATCAGTCTTCATAAATAGGGCACATGTTTCCCTCAAAAACTGCAACTAATAAAAAAACCTATTTATTTCATACGTTCTTTGGAAAAAAAATTCTTAAACTCGAAATCTTCATAAACTTGCCTTTTTAGTGAGGTCAAAAAATCATAAAATTCTCTACCATACCTTTTGGAAATTCTAGAGGATTCCTATACAACCTCTAATCATCAAACTAGAAAGAAAAATCAATTCTGGGCATCTACCATGAAGATCTTATCCATCGCTCTTGACCTAGGGTTTCAAATCCATAAAACGTAGTTTGAATTCTTAACATTCATTCATAAAAACTTGATAATGAAATGATCTCATTTTTTTTTAAAAATTATCTTAGCTCAATGGAAAAAAATTCCTAAAATAAAAAATGTCCCATACAAAGCACACAATCCACAACAAGCATTAGAAGTTACAATTCAAGCTGGAAATCGCCCTTTTTAGAATCTATTTCACCTAAAACATCATAACTTGTAAATTTATTTTCATAATGAATTGAAATTTTTCTTACACCTCTAGGAAACCCCTTTGCACCATCTTCAATCATTACGTTTTCTCAAGTATCTCTCCATCTTCATATCCCATCTCATTTACATGACTAGCTCTTAGGGTTTTGCATGGTTTAAGATAGGTCATAGTAGAAAATCCTCAAGCCTCATCATGAAACATATCCAAAAAGTCCTAAAACACCTAAGACAAAATTTATCACATGCATACATGCCTCTATGATCTCACATGGCTTTATGCCTCATCCTAATGCTCCATTTTGACTCCAAACACCTAGACTAGGTCTATATGAGCTCTTAAAACTAGGTCTTCAACATGTACCTATACTCTGAAACTCATGTGAGTTTCTGAAAAAAATATCTAATAATTCTCTCTATGCCTCTACCATGATTCTCAAGTCACCATGAGCTCCATCCACCATTGTCTATCACCTAGGCCAGCTATGTCACCTGATTAGGTTCGCTAGACCAAGAAATTCTCACTAAATCCACTCATGCAATCATGAAACCACCTAAATCTCCATTTAATAATCCTACTAAGCACATTATAATATACCTCCATCATCCTCTTTTTCATTAATGGGTTATTACATCAATGACAACACCTAAACTCAACATGTCAACATCCTAGGCCCAGATACTCTAATAATGGAGTGATGATCTGGATGAGAGAAGTTCCTGAAATGGAGCTTATTGACACTATCAAACATGCATGAAAAATTACATAGGGGATGATTGCATAAAGAAACCAATTTTCTGGAACTGATGGGATCGCCCCTAGGTGATAGTGTTTGTGTAGGAATTTTTTTAGATTTTCATAATTTTGGTGATTTAAAATGAGGTAAAATTCTGACATGGATGTTTTTAATGAGTTCTCGGTTAGGAGGTCTATAAGAATCATGTTTAGTTCACTAAAATTTATGGCAGGCCAAGATTGTGTCTCAATGGATTACACTCCAAAGTTATGTTATAGAAGTGTATAAGGAAACAAAGGAGAGAAACACATGGACCGACACACAATTGATTGATTTAAAGGGGCTACAACATGTGCTAAGGTCAAATATCTAGATGGTAGTAATCCCTACACTAGGTCAACCTAGGGTTTCTAAGGCCCACAATTAAGATAGAGGAGAGTACCCTTCTAGAATATTGGCCATTATGGGTAAAGATGTAGATCAATAAAATGATAATACAAAGCATACACAATCTATACTACTGTACTATTACTAAAATATAATTGAAATACAAGAAAAGGAAAGCTAAGGAGCTGATCATATAAGAACAATATGATAACTAATACCAATATGTATATAACACTAAGCTAAAATAGAGAAATGGGAAAGGAAGTGAACTAATCTATGTAAAATGAAAAAGAGAGTTAGAGCACTAACTTGCTAAACATTTGTTGATGTATCTATCTCTCTAGAGAAATAATTCCATGAGAGATAATCATTATAGGTGGAGATTGGGAACACAAATTCCTATCCTAGAATTTCTATAGATGATCCAATCATGCAAGAAATCAAAGAACCAAGAAGAGTGTCCAACCCAAATTGAGTGCAAAATAGACTAGAAACAGAGCTATAAGATGTGAAGCTGGTGTAAAAGAGAAGATTAGATGGATAGTTCATGTGATTCCTTCCTTATGAATTTCTTGGTGTGGTCTACATATATACTCGACATCATCACTCTCAGGTGATGGAATCAGCCAAGGTAAACCTAACACCGAAACCATCTCCAGTGGGTGATGGCATCAACCAAGGATAACCTAATGTCAAATGGGATACAATGTGTCATGAATATATCAAAAATAAGTGAAAAAGGTGACAATGACGAAGTCAAATGGAAACAAGTGTCAGGAGTGCTAGTGTGTGCAACATAAAAGGAATAACGAAGGAAAGGATAACTAATGCTAGGAACGCATAGTGGTAATCTCTTTATGTAATGTATCTAACCCATAATTACCATGTGAATAGTCATACCCCATTCCCAATAGGCCCCTTAAGGCACCTGTTTGAGAAATAAGTGCATTAGTTACCCTTCTGCACAACATAATTGTTAGTAAAATGTATGAAAAAATAGGTGTATACACTCATTGAATTGGTAACCCTATGTTTGTTTCCTTCTTCTTTCACTTTTCCTTCTAATTTTCCCTATTTCCTAGGTTGTCAAAAACTACTCTAGTTTACCATGGGGCAGTTGATTTCCCCGAATTTTGTTGTTTTCTCAAGGATTGAAGAACCCCGCGATAATGATGATCAAGACCCATTTTATATCTTACACACTAATATGTCTTTGCTTCTATAGTTATACTAAATCAATGCTTGAGGTTGTGTTAATGGTGGTGCATTTTCTTGACAAGGTTAGGTGTTGAATCATCTTGACAACTGGCTCTATTTCTTTTCACTAAAGCTCTCATTTTTCATTATAACGTAAACAGAATTATTTACCCCCTACTTATTTATAGCCTTGTTAGAAGCAATAAATTCTTATTCCATTTATTATTTGCATGTGTGAGCTATTAACTCCTCATATCTTCTAATAATGCCTAGTTGACTGCTATCCCTTCCTCCATTTTTCCTGATTTCTAACAAGTGACCGTTAAGTGTGTGTTATGAGTTCTTCCTTATATCTTTCTCCATCACACCCTATCTTCATTTAAGGATCTTGTTTCTTAGGTTTAATCTCCTCTACTTAGTTATTACATGTTGTTCCCCCCATAACTCTATTTACATATAACATCCTCCTGAAAGATTCCTCATTTCCCCATTTTGCACACTTCATCTCTATTCTAGCTCATTTATTACCTATTTCCTATTTATTCATGTGAGTTATTTCTCTTTTACCATGCCCTCCATTTTTCATTGTGTGCTTAGCATTCCTTCTCCAGTATCCTTCAGCAAATACATATCCCATGTGAAAGTGTTGCATAGTCCTCTGTGTAAAATGAAGTTTTGAACATATTCTACATGGTTAGTGTAAATAACATATTACACAATAGTCCAGTGCTTATTCTTTAATGCATAAAAATACCTAACCTAAGAAAGGTAATAACAACTAATCTAATGGCATACACCTTATTTAATTCATTCTGAGATGGATAAAATTATGGATTTAGTCTACCTCCACTGAAGTAACATGGAAGTACCTTTCCACTTAGATCCATCAGTTTACATGCCCCTATCGGTAGTGTATCAATTATTTCATATAGGCCTAACTAATGAGTATTCAGATTGCCTAAATGTTGCATGAATTTAGATTCATAAAGTATAACCTTAGTGCCTTCCTACAGATTATTTCTTTTGAGGTTGCGATCATACCAAACTTTATGATGCTATGACTAACGTGCATATAGCCTTTATTTGTCTAGATATAATAGCTTGGTTAACCATTCCTATATTGAGTTGGTATCATCAATACTACTAACATGTTTAATTTGTAATTATGGCTCTACAAAATTGATTGTTAAAATAACTTCTTCCCATAAAAAATTTGGTATGGAGTTACTATTTTCAAGCACTTGTATGTTGTCCTATATGTCCAAAGTACCATAGATATCTTGTCATCTTATTCCTTCTAGTCGATGCTCATGCTACAAAGAATTTCTAACATGTGGATTAGTATGTTTTTGAATGCTTCTACTATACCATTATCCTGTGGATGATATAAGGTCGTCCTATGATACCATGAAATATTGTAATAGGATACAAATCATGTCATTCAAGAAATGTGTTCCTATTAGTGTGAAGTAAATGCCTTGTCATCTTAGGGAATTATTCATATCATTTGGTGATTGATCTCACTTAGGTGAGATCATAGGTCGTATGCGTCTTAAGAGCTATGACAGATTCCATCATAGAATCTATCATAAGAATCAATGTGCATCAGTACATCATACAAGAGTAACTTTTCAATTTTGGAACGTAATTCCTTTCTCCCTTATGGAGGTATAATAGGTCTCACATTGGGAGTTACATGACACTCCTATTTGTACCCCTTTTTCCTAATCTATTATAATGAGTAGACCCTTTTATTTTACATGCACATTTCATGGTGATTGAATTCTTGCTTACTACATGGAACTTCATCATGCTATCATTCGAGTGCAACTTGGTTTATGTGCATGTCATCCATATTGATTCTCATTCTCACATTCTCTCACATGGTATCATAACATGTTGTTGGGATTTACATCACTCTCTGTCATCCATTTCCTACTACTCTCAGTTTCATGTTCTTACTAATTTCTTCTACAAGCTTCATTATCTATTTTCATTTGTGTTCTACTTGCATTATTGGGTTCATCTCAGTTTCGTGGAGTTTTGCTAGATTTTTTTTGCTGTTTTTGGTGCATGTACATGTTAATTTTTAGAGTTATGGGTATTTTAGGAGTTTCCTCACCAAATTTAGTTGTATATGACCATATTTTTTGGTAATATTGTTTTGGAGGTATTTATGGTGTTTTTTGTATTACTGGAAATATTTTCAATTTCTATTTTTTGCATTTGACCTCCTTCCATGCTCATGTTTTCCTCCTTCTCTATCTAGCATCCTTCTCAAGCTCCCTCCCATATTCCCAGCTCCCTCAAAGCTCATCCTAGCTCAACTGAGGTCATTCCTAGCTCGAAAATCTCCCTAATGAGTTGGTTCCTTCCCATGGTGAGTTGGATATATACCAAGATGATTGTTCATTTTTCTGGTCGCTCGTTTGGTCTGTTCAACTCACTCGACAAGTAAGGTTGCATTTTTGCATTGGCTTCTCTGCATGTTATTTTGTTGTATTTTTATTTTGTTTTGTTTTTTTTAACCTTGGAAATTTGGTTGGTTTGATGGTGGACTGATCCTACATCTTATTTGGTTTTTGAGTTTTGTAGTGTTATAACGCTGCTCAGTTTGTTTTTGCTACATTGGTTACCCCTACATTACTATGAAATCTCTCCCCTCAAGCTCAATTTTCTCCTTCTTCTCTTGTCTCATTTGAACCTATGTCTTATTGGGCCCACTCTTCATGCTTCCTTGGCTCGCTTACATCTCTAATCCTTGGCCCGACCTCGCCCAGTTCTGCTCACCTTTGCTCAGCTTTTCCCATCACCTTTCTCCATGTGGCTCATCATTTCCCCTCCTAGATCTGCTAACCGCTAGCCATTCCTCATATGCTTTAGCCATTGTGACCATCACCTCAATCTCTTACTTCCTTGTTTCTGACCTACCAAGCATTATCTGACCCTGTGACCCAAACCATTACATTTACATTGTGTTAGTTTCGTCCCTCTTAAGCTTATCATCGACCATTCCTACCTTGCTCACTTCCCAATTCTCACTACCTCGAGCTCCATGTGACATGTTTTTAACCCACCTCTCGAGTTAACCACCTACCCTTGCTTCCCACTTTTAAATTTTGCACTCTTTTTAATCCTTTAAAGCTTAGTTTTTTAAACTTAAAACTTTAGGCAAGGGAGTTTTTTTCAAAATAAAGGAAGGTGTATTAGTTTTTTATTATTAGGTATTAATTTTATCTTAGGAAATAGTTTAAAATTAAATGTAGGTCATTATTATTTGAATAAGAGTTTTATTTAAGGGTAAGTGCATGAAGTTAGGGGTCCAAAAAGCGGACAAGAATCTGAAAAAAAGAAAAACACACTCACGTCTTAATTTGTTTGGCTCAGTAATCACTAAACCATAACGCATACACATTTCAGACAAGCCAAAACACGTACACATTTTTTAACATGTACGTATTTTGTGTAGTATAGTTTTGGTGGGTTATACTTACAAAAATAAATGTTTAAGTATACTTTAAATTTATTTTACAAAATATAAGAAATTAGGGTCACTCTACACCTTATGGAAGTGGTCTCGTAGATCCAACAATTATAATTTAGAAGATAGTTTTTCAAAATCTAATCTGGTCAGTACTTACTCATTTTTAGGATTTCAACAAATGACCTAAAACTTTCAGGGCATATATATTGTAGTCGGTCTTTGTTTTGGGAAAACATATAGTCATTTTTTAGGTTTTTTGACCTTTTAAAATGGATTTTGGCCCTACCACTGCTTGAATTGGTACTAATTTTTAAATTTGGTCCATAATTCACTTTGGTGACCATGAATTAACTCTATGATGTTTGTCTACTTCTTACTAAAAAGATATATTCACTTTGTAGATAGAGGATTGTTCCCTGAATGGGATTCCTGTCATATGGCCAAAATGAGGTGATTATAATGTGCCTCCTCCTTAAGGTGTGATAATACTACTAGGTGTTGAATGAGTTACAGTTACAAATAGTACTAAGGGAATTACATCAAGTGAACTCAGATGATTCCTCATTCTTAGAAACATGGTGCTCCATATAAAGATCATCCCCTCACCTTTCCTAGCTCTAAAAGCATCCTTTCATGGAATCAAATTCATGATTCTCATACATGCTTTTTCTCATGTCTCTTATGGAGACAAACGATGCCTTAATACTTCACAAATAATGGTACTTGATAACTTGGTGACATGACTAGCTCATTTTAGCTTGTTCTGAAGGGTGTTCAATCAACTACAAAATGGCCAAAAATGCCTTTTTAGGTGTTCAAAGGAAGTAGTCTCTCATAAAAACTAAATGAGTCAATCGATCACCTTAAACACTATTCCCTACACATTGAAACACGTTGAATGATCTTTTTAGGACTTTCCTTTGGGTGAGGGTTTATTATTTAGGGTTTAGGGTTTAGGATTTAGGGCTTGAGGTTTAGGGTTTAGGGCTAAGGGTTTAGCACTCAAGGTTTAGAGTTTAGGGTTTAAGGTTTAGTGTTTAAGGCTCATAGTTCATATTTTAGGATTCATGGTTTAGGGTTTAGAGTTTTGGGTTTATGGTTTAGGTTAAGGGTTTAGGATTTACGGTTTACGGTTTAGGGCTCAAGGTTTAAGGTTTAGGGTTTAAGGGTCAAGGTTGAGGTTTTAGGGTTTATGGCTCAAGGTTTGGGGTTTAGGGTTTACGGTTTAGGGTTGAGAGTTGAGGGTTCAGGGTTTAGTTTTTAAGGTTTAGGGTTGAGGATTTAGGGTTTAAGGTTTAAAGGTCAGGGTTCAAGGTTTAGGAAAAAGGGTTCATATTTTAGGGTTTAGGGATTAGGGTTGAGGGATTAGGGTTTAGGGTTTATGTTTAAGGGTTTAAGGTTTAGGATTTTGGCTTAGGGCTTATGGCTTAAGGCCTAGGGTTTAGGGCTTAGGGTTTAGGGTTTAGGGCTCAAGGTTTAGGGTTTAGGGTTCAAGGTTTTAGTTTTTAGGGTTTAGGGTTTATGGGTTAGGATTTAGGATTTAGGCCTTAGAGTTTAGGTTTTTATGGCTTAGGGTTTATGGTATGGGGTTTAGGGCTTAGGGTTTAAGGTTTAGGCCTTAGAGTTTAGGTTTTATGGCTTAGGGTTTATGGTATGGGGTTTAGGGCTTAGGGTTTAAGGTTTAGGCTTGAGGATTTAGGGTTTACAGTTTAGGGTTTATGAGTTAGGGTTTTAGGTTTAAAGGTCAGGGTTCAAGGTTTAGGGAAAAGGGTTCAGGTTTTAGGGTTTAAGAATCACGTTTTAGGGTTTAGGTTTTAGAGTTAAGGGTTTAGGTCACAGAGTTCAGGGTTTAGGGTTTAGTGTTTAGGGCTTAGGTTTTAGAGTTTAGGGTTTAAGGATTAGGGCTTAGGGTTTATAGTTTTAGATTTAGTGCATGAGGTTTAAATTTTAGGGTTTAGTGGTTAGGGTTTAGGTTTTAGTGTTTAGGGACCTTTAAGGTTTAAAATTTACGCCTTAAGGTTTAAGGTTTATAGTTTAAGGCCCAGGGCTCAGGGTTTAAGGTTTATGGGTTAGGGTGCATGGTTTAAGGTTTATGACTCAGGGTTTAGGGTTCAAAGTTATAGGTTTAAGGTTTAGGGGTTAGTTATTGGTTTAATGTTTAGAGGTTAGAGATTAGGGCTCTATATTTAGGGTTTATGGCTCAGAGTTTAAGGTTAAGAGTTTAGGGTGTAGGGTTCAAGGCTTAAGGTTTAGGGTTTATGGTTTAGGGATTAGGGTTTAGGGTTCATGGTTCATGGTTTATGGCTTAAGGTTCGGGGTTCAGAGTTACTAGTTTAAGGTTTGGGGGTTAGAGCTCAGGGCTCTGGATTTAGTATTTAGGGTTTAGGACTTAGGTCTTAGGGCTCAGGGTTTAGGGTCTAGGGTCAAGGGTTTAGTGTTATGGGTTTAGGGTTTAGGTTTTAGGGTTTAGTATTTATTGTTTAGGGTTTAGGATTCATTATTTTTTTTTTAGGGTTTAGGGTTTAGGGTTTAGGTTTAGTTCTCATGGTTGAGGGTTAAGGGTTTAGGTCACAGAGTTCAGGGTTCATCGAATTTGTAGGTAAAACATTCAATGAGAGTCATCAAAATTTGTTGTTTTTCATCTGTTGATATTTTGAAAACATCCATGGCTTTATCATATAAGGAATTACCAATGAATGGAAGGTCACTAAGTTGTAGGCTAGGTAACTTCCATTTAGAACTAAACAAGAAAGATTTACTAGGTGATTGATAACCCCTTAGTGTTCTTAGCCATTCCCATGTTTCTATGCTTATTTTGAACCCTTTAGGAAGTTATATCAAATTTACTATCCATTCCAGTAGAACAATTAAAATTTATCTTTCTCCGGAGGAGAGGATACTGCAGGAAATTCAATTACAATCCTACACCTCTGCATTAATATATTCGCTATGTTTATTTTGTTTCCTTTAAGATTAATTGTTTTGTTATGATGGTTATTTTTTCCAAATTCCAATGGGTCCATCCTAGCTTGCATAATACCATACATGGAAATATGAGAAATGTGAAATTTGTTTCAGAGTGTGAATAAATTTTACATTCAAGATCACAAGTATATGTGGGGAGAAACAAGTTTGGAAGAGATGTGTAATATATGCATTACAAGGCACAAGGTAGACGTCATATCCATTTAGTTACTTGTCCCACCTCTCATAAACAAGGTGGTTCTATAAGCAAACTAAATGATGGTTCTAGGCATGAGACTAGGAAATATCGATGAAATATGGTTTGGGGTTTAAGGTTTAGGGTTTAGCGCTCATGGTTCAGGATTTAAGGTTTAGGGTTTAGTGTTTAGTGTTTATGGTTAGGGTTTACGAATTGAGGTTAAGGATTTAGGGTTTCAGGTTAAGTATTTAGTGTTTAGGGATAAGGGTTTATGGTTTACGCTTTAGGTTTTAGGGTTTATGGTTTATGGTTCACGGTTTAGGGGTTTAGGATTTAATGGTTTATGGATTCAGGTTTATGGTTTATGGTTTATGATTTAATGTTTATGGATTAAGGTTTAGCGTTTATGGTTTAGGGCTCATGGTTTAAGGTTTAGGTTTTAGGATTTAGGGTTTAGGTTTTAGGGATTAGGGCTTAGGGTATATGGTATATGGTTTAGGGTTTAGATTTTAGGGCTCAAGGATAAGGGTGTAGGGTTCAAGGCTTAGGGTTTAGGATTTGGTGTTTAAAGGTTCAGGGTTTAGGGTTTAGCATTTAGGGCTCGTGGTTCATGGTTTAGGGTTTAGGGTTTAAGGTTTAGGGTTTAGGGTTTATGGTTTAGGGTTTAGGGCTTAAGGCTCAGGGTTTAGGGCTCACGGGTAAGGGCTAAATGTTTAAGGTTTAGGGTTTAGGGTTTAGGTTTTACGGTCTAGGGATCATGGTTAAAGGTTTAGGGTTTAGGGTTTAGGGTTTAGGGCTCAAGGTTTAAATTTTAGTGTTTAGGTTTATGGCCTATGGTTTAGGATTTCGATTGTAGAAGTCAAATTCTAAAATATTTAGGCTGAATGCTGAAATCCTGAAAAATTACCTATGTACTGACCAGATTATACTTTAAAAAACTATCTCCTAAACCATGACTCATGGAGGTGTGAGACTAATTTCATAAGTTGCAGAGTGACCCTAATTTCTTATATTTACATAAATAAGAAATAATAAAATATAAATAATAATAAATAATAAATGTAAATAGAAGCATGTCAAAATCATGCATAATGGTTATACTACACAGAACGTGCACGTGTTATAATGCGTACGCATTATGTTTATACTACACATAACACGTATGTGTTTTGTGTTTTCTCTTTTCCTAAGCCATGCCTCAAGGCTTGGGATCTGGTTTGGATCCCCAAGCCTGAGGCATGGACCTACACAAACACAACAAACAACGTGTTTTTACAAGAAAATGTAAAAATGCCACTTCCTCTATAATAAATCAAAATAAAACAATCGATTCATTTTTAAAATATTATACCATGACGTAGAGCAGAGTCTCTTCTTTCTAAAATTATAATTTTTCAAATTTTCTGACTAATATAAGGTTTCCATATTATTTATTTTCTAACTATGCCTTTTTATAGCTAATTTTTGAAGTGTAAATATGTCTATCTTTCATGGTGTATATTTTTTTCGGTGATCAATTTTTTTAAAAAATATACTAGCCCAAACTAGACTTAATTCTATAAATATTCAAAAAATATATATAATTTTCGATATTTTTTTAGGTAGTTATGGGGGGGGGGGGGGCACGGTTGGAGCTCTGTTATTTTTCAAAACATAAAATTTATGTACTAGAAAAATCATAAATTTAAAAGTATTCGCTAAAAATTTCTAAAAAAAATGGAGCCCAAACTAGATGCTCCTAGCTATCTTTCTACTAAAGGGTTTTCAAAAATACTAAATGGTGCTCAAAAAATGGTGGGGGGCATGAAAGTCACTCTATTATGTTTTTTAACAAAAACAAGAGTATCTGTTGGTATTTTAGTTGTTTCACCTACTTAAACTTATCCGTTTTCAATAAAATTTAATACCTTAGAAACTAGACTCAAAATTCTATGATTCATATTTCTACATCTTCTAATTTTGAGTGTAACTATTTCGAAAAACTCATACAAGCTGAATTTTTATTTTTTTCAGAAAAATGCATCCACTTAAGACCCCCTTTTGGCCCCCCTACTTGGTGCACTTACCCTTAATCAGTAGCCTAGTTTTTTAATTTTTAACCCCTTTTTAAAAAAAATCTATATAGGAAAATTTAATCAAATTGGGCAAAAATTATTCTAAAACTAGGGTTACTAGGATTTTGTTTCTACTAACCATTTTGTGGGAATGTGTAGTGGCTTGTGTGGTTTGAAGGTATCGTTTGGAGCTTTTATGTCATTTTAAGGTGGTTTTTTGTGTGTTTTAGAAGTTGTTTATGCATTTTGTGAGCCCTTTTTGGCATTTTGGGAGACTTTTGACTCGTTTTTGAGCCATTTTAAATTATAGCTCACTTCTTTGCTTGTAGGATAATGAACGCACCTACCACAACCTTACATCAAGGGATCCCCTTATATGATTCCAAATGTTTTTTCTCACATTGATATTTTTCCCCTTGTTCCTTGTTTTTTCCCCTTTTTCTTATTTACATCTTATTCCTCTACTTCCGATATAAAATTATTGTGGCCTCCGATCTTGCATGATTTTTTCCCTACTGCAAGGTGAGTGGTCAAATATTTCACATCACATTAACACACCTCACTGTAACCAACACTATTTTTATAAAGTTCCACAAATAAGGGGGTTTAATCATTACTCTTGGGTGTTGTAGTTGCATGCAGACGCATTCTCAGCTGAGTCCGACATCTTGCAACCTTATATGTATTTCTACACCCTTATTTTCTTACATTCTAGACACACTTTTAGTTGATTCTGATGTCCATCTGAGCATGTTTGTCCTTATGAATCTTCTGTAGTATTTTCTATTTTTGTGGATGCATCATGGAGGATGTCCTTTCAAGACTTGAGCTTCACATGATTGCTTCTCAGCCTCAGCCTCTTCTTCTTGGTAGAAATAATTATATATCATGACGTGCGTGCATATAATGTTACCTTAATCACAAATTCATTTATCCTTTTATGTATGGGAAAGTTCATACACTCATTGATCCTTATCATCTTGAAGACTGGATCAACAATTTTTATCTGATTTATGGTTTCTTATTGATACATGTTTCCAAGCCTCTCCACCATCATGTGTCATGCACAGAGTGTCCTCACACTATTTGCAACATTTTCTAGTCCTTATTTAGAGACCCTTCAGATATTTCCACTATTACTTTCTTATACATATATTTCCTCACCTTGTTTATGTGATGATAGTTCTGTTAACACTATTTTTCCAGTTCCTATTCTTGATGATGAGGTCATTTTTTATAGTTCTAACAAAAAGAGTATTAATGAATACTCCTCTCCTTCTTCTTATAGATACCTTTCAGAGAATTTTGAACCTCCTCTTATCCCATTAGACATTAGGAAATCTTGTTTTCCGCCTCGTACTTTCATTACATATTCCTCCATTCCACTACCAGTGTATGAGGATTCATCCACTCCTCCTTAATGTGGTGATGATTCATAACAGTCAAAAATTTCTCTTCTATTTTGTGATCAAATCTTTTAGGAAAAGTATCTACCATACCCTTGTTGTCTCTTCGTAGTGCCTGTTATCTCTCAAAAGTGCACCATGTAGAGAGATGGTTGCAGGTGTTCTAAGTTTTAAAAACTGATCTCTCTCTTTCATATATATAGTGGAAACACCTCAGGTCTTTGGGTATACTTGTTTTGAGGCGAGTCTCGGTATCAAGGCTAGCTCCTTATTGATGTATCCTAAACTAATTTTCTGGGGTTTTAGGGTAAAAGATGACTGTAAATGGATTCGAAACTAGGGTGATACACCAAACTTGTATGAGGTCTTTAACTGAGAACATGCACAATTGATATGAGAATGAATTCTTGATGCACAAGACAATAGTTTTCTACAGAATATTAGGGCAAACACTTTGATGTATTGAGGGAAAGTATCACAACAATACTGTTAAGTTACACATGTAAATTAATATCATGCAGAAATTACTGAATTTACATTAGGGTAAGATGATTAATCAGGTAATTCATCTTTCACAAGGGTTAATAAAACCTACACAAAACTGCAAATAATTGGAAAGGCATAATATACTTCTCATTCAGAGGGAAAAACTGGAAAAATTTGCTTCAACACTCATGTGTCCAGAAATTGCCCCCTTGTGCTTGCAATTGCACACAATTTATAGCAAAAATTATTCACCCACCCTTCCTAAAAATAGACTAACACTGTACTCACCCATGCATCCTATTTTTACCCTTTATTTATTAATAAATAAAGGAATAAAAATAATCATGCTAATACAAAGAGGCATTAATAGCCTTGATTACAACTCAGTCAAACTACATTTGACTATTTTATTTTTAATGAATATGGGTGAATAATGCTAATAATAAACCTTGCTTGATGAGAACGTGCTCTCCAATGCATGTACTCTCTGTCTTCTAGCTTGATGTGACATCTTTAATTTTGACCCACTTGCCTCTTTTGATGCATATACAAAATAAATTTATTTCTGTGTGAGCAAAATAGATTCTTTTGTCACCTTTATGATCATATGTAACACATTATCCCTGTAAATATAACACTTTCTTTTCATTTCCCATGTGGGCACCACCTTTGATGTTGACCACCTTTAGGCACAAGGTATCTTTTGCAAATTTTAAGGTAAAATATCTTTTGGATATAATCCATTTACCTATCATAGCATGATATAAAAAATGCAAAGCTTACCTTTTGATAATCATATGGACACACCATGGTCTCAGCCCCTTTCAATAATTCTTCACTATATAATCATTTATCCTTTTGGCATGGGCATAAGTTATGATGTTTGTCAGATTTTGGTGCCTTGTGATATTAAGGTTTTAGACCTTAGGAGGTCGAAAGTAATGATTTTAAGTAATGATGAGGGCTGGCCCCTTTCCACGGTGACTTAACCCTTTTGATGCTTAGTTGACACTGTACACATCTAATTGGCTTAAATGCTCGAGTCTTTTCCTCCGTTGATCTTCTTGGCATTGATCTTCACCATTTGATTTCACTACACCCTCAGTTAGGGTTTCTTTTTAATTCTGACACGAGCATGCATTTTTAATCCTTGGTTGCGTTTGGTCGGCAAAACATTGAACCCTGACCTAATTTTAATTTTTTGATCTCAACTTCGAGCTAGGTCGATTATGCAAAAATTTTCCCAATGGCCATGAATTTTTTCTAAAGCTCTGCATTTGGTTTTCATCTTGGAGGATTTGCATTGATATTTGTAGCTCTATTACTTTTATTTTGCTATGGTATCTTCATTGATTCTTCTGATGGGCGAAACCCTGGTGTTTCTTCCATACTTTGTGAAATAATGGTACCCTCAAGCTTGAAACAGGCTATGGGCCTCATCATTTTCTGGGCATAGTTCATTTCAATGTAAGGGGCTCCACAAGCTTTGCCACCATGAAAATAAATGGTAATATTTATTTCACTATTGAACTCTAATATCGACTAAAAAATAAATGTGGCTACTTTGAAATAGTTCGGCTCATGATTGAACATGTCATTTTTGTGGAAGCTTTCGAGCTCGTTCTTTCTATTTTGAGGAAATGAGTATGTATTCTTGTATTTTTGTGGTTTTTTTATCATCTTGACCTCTACGTGGTCTGTGAATCCTTTGAAGCTTACTTTTGTGGTTTTCAAGCTTGAAAAACTCTTTAATGTTTTTGGTGAGTTCGATGAGGGTTTACCTAGTGGAGTTCTAAAAAATGACCATCGCTCAGGCTTATGGTGTTCAATTAGAACTTTGCTGCCATTAATGAGTTTTGAACCTCTCTGCTTGGATTTCTGAGAATGATCTTGGGACATTCTTCGTTTTATTCTGCATTCTCTAAAATTGGAAATAAAATTTAACTTTGTTCTCCATGAAAATATTTCTGTGAAACTTGAAACCCTTCTGGAAAATATGTGGCTATCATGTTCATGAAATGCATGGTATCTGTAGTTTTTTTTTTGGGGGCTATATTGGAAATAATAATTTACTTTGTTTGATCTTATGGCATATGGAGTTTTGGTTGTTCTTCCTTTTTATCCATGTACTAAATATAATAAGTGATATGACCACTGGTGGTCTTGCTTGATGATGCCTTAGTGCATTTCGTATTTGATTCTTACGAAATCTATAACAATCTGTGTTCTAAAATTGTAGATGCCTTCTCTATGGAGTTTTCTTCTTCTTGAGCTATTCTTTGAAGTTGTGCTTTTCATTTTTATCCACTCTTGAGATTTGCACCCTGTAATATGATGTCTATATTTTTTTGATATACATTGTTGAATTTTACTAGTGGGTGAAAGGTGGTTAAGTTAGTTGAGTATCTTGAACCATAACTTATCATTTTCATTTCATAATGTCAACATGGAGGGTGAAACCATGGAAATTTTTTATAGACACCATAATGATCTCTTTGAGCTCTAAACTCTGAAATTTTTGTTTCTATAAGCTTTGAATTTTCCTCACTTTTCAAGTTCTGATATGGATTCGTTTACATTCTTCTCTGTATGAGTTTTGTGCTTCATCATTTTGTGCTAAGTTTTTATGATAATAATTCCCAGTATTTACAGTAGGGTATTTATTTAAACCATTAATTTTGCATTATTTTATTATGGGCCTTGATTTATTATTATGTCCCTTACTCCAAGCTCGAATTGATGCACTCTTCCTGAAATTACAACTACACTTTAAATTTGGGTTACTTCAATATTCCTTGTTCTTAGCATACCAGATATTCTGCCATATGTGATTGTCTCTGAAATTTTTCTTTTCTCAGTTGTCAATATTATGTTAGCCCAGTTTTATTCAACTGGTAAGTTTATGACTTCCTGCATAAAGCTCTTTCTTGAGCTCGAGACTTGGAAAATTACTTGATCTTTTAATACTCTGAAAAGGTGAACTTTGGGTTCAAAGTTGATGGTCATATTTTATTTGTATCATATTGAGTTTGCACATAAGTTTTTGTCCTTGCTAGCTATTATTACTTCTAAAAGCTCTCCATACTTGTGCTCTGTTTCATCTATTAAGCCTCCCTAGTTGATTTATCTTGGCTCTTTGTTGTTTTGGATGAGTGCATCAGAGTCATTTGAAAAATGATATCTTCTGAACATGTTCATTTACTTTATTTTGTCTCCATAACAAAATGTTTCCAATATTGATCCTGCTCATTAATTTTTAAACATACTAAAACAATGATTTTGGTCTTCAAATTGTATCTGTTTGATTCCACTTCATAAAGCATGACTGTCTAAAAATTGAGTCTCCTTCAATTTTTGTAACTTTCCTTGCATATTACTCATCTAACCATGATTGTCCTTTAAGTCCTGAATATGATATACCTTTTGTACAAAATTTTCCCTTTCATTTAAGAAACTATAACTCCATGAATCTAATCTATCTTATTCTATTTAAGTGTTTTAATATTTTACTGCACCTATAAAATTGTGAATCATGCATTATCTTTAGCTGTGAAGTTATGTTGTAGCATTTTGTGCACTTGATACTTGCTTCATTTGAAAACTGTACTTCTAGAATGGCTGCAATTTGTAATATTACCTTGAAACTTCATTTTTCTTCAATGGTTAACCTATAATGAGTGCTCCAAAGTCCTTTATCTTGATGACGGAAAGTATAGTTCCATATATATTTTTCTTAAATACTATATTTGATCTTTATTACAGCTTTAGTATGTATGCTGGAAAATATAAAAGGTAATCTTACATGGCGAAGCCCTATGAAAATCTTCTCATATTTCCTTCTCATTCTATTTCAGTTGTAATCTTATCTTTCTAGTTAACTCTAGTATCTACATTTTGATTCTTCTACTTCATTTATTTGAAAAATTGAAACATGTATTGTTATCTTTGAGTAGAAGTAAGCATGCAAGTCTCTCCTCTGATCTATGTTATAAATTATTCTATTTCTAGAATAGCTACTGAACTTTGAGTTGCATTCTTCTTTCATACCAGTATGTACTTGTGATTTGTTCCAATCTTGATGTACCATAGGATAGAACTCATTGATCTCTGCAGTCTTTATCTAACAGTGAGGACTGTAAGGCATGATTTTATTTTCTTCTTCAATGCAACATGTACCTGCACACTTAAGAAAACAGTTAGAAAATATTTAGGATTTTTGGCCTCTCTTATGTTCCATAATTTTCTTTTCTTCTCTCTCTCCTTATTTATGAGTAGATAATCATGTATGTTGTTACAGAAAAGTAATTTTATCAGTTTTACTTTGATCCTCATGTAATCTATATCTCCTGTTATTAAGAGATTCATCTACAAAAATTTGGATAATATAGGAATATGGATTAACCCTGAGCTCGTAAATTGATAATTTTATCTTTTTTGTTTTCAGGTATAGTGCCTTCTGCCAAGATGGAGATGGAACAAATTTGGGTCTATAGATACATCAACCACAACAAAAGAAACCTCAAGTCAATGATGGGTTCATTCATACTCTATTTTCTTTTTCATGCATATGTACCTCTTACTTTAGTAGCTATAATTTAATCTTCAGTTACATCCCACAGCTTGTGTGGGAACATTTGAAATTCCTTATGAATAAAACATTGAATTTTGAAACTGAATTGTGTATTTCTTTCTACATTTCATCTTTCTATATGGATTGTATGATGAATTAAACAACTCAATAATATAATTGAATGTCTTAATCATGAAGGAAAGAACTTTAAAGATACCTGTAACATTTAGCAATGAATTATGACTACTGTAATCTATAATTATGATTATTGTTCCAAAAATTAACACTTCATCTATTATGTAATTTTATGTCTTCATCAAGATAACACATCTGTCCTTCGGGGCTTTGTGTTCTTTTGCTGAAGATAGTCATGAAATCGCAAACTATGTGATCTGTTACGTTTTGTAACAGACACACATAGATGCAGATTTCATGTAATCATTAATTAATTCAATAGAAACAATATGGACTGAAAGAAACTCCCCTATATTAGGTTCACTTCACCAATTCCATCCATCATAACGAAATTTTGAGTTACCCATTTTTGCACAAGTCTAAAAATTGTCAGCAGTGCCTACTTGTGTTGTAGTACAACAAGTTTCTTTTCATTCTACAAGTGTTTTGGAGGATTCATTCATCTCCTTTATTGGGAGTTCCCCTTCTGATACTTTCATCACTTCAACTATTTCAAAGACTATCACTAATCCACCTCTTCTTTTAGATCCTCTTTCAACTATTCTAGGGGTTGTTATTTTTCCTTCACTTCATATAAACATACTTTCGATGAATCTTCCCTTTCCACACTTAGACAGTTCTACCTTTGTGGCATTACCTTTAGGTCCTTTGCACATGTTTTCTAGAACTATGTCACATTTTAGTGGACAAGATTCAGAGTTCTTCATACTATTTACTTTGGTTTCCTTCACAAAGTGGGCATACTTTTATTAATCCATTTATTTTCTTCCTAAGGTAAAAAAACATTGTTTGATGTAGATGGAACTTATACAGTCTACAAGTGAAAGACCACATCATCAAAAAATTTCTTGGAGAATTCATAGAGTTACAAAATTCAGATCCGTTGCAGGATTCTTCACCAAACCCTTCATTGAGGCCAAGTATTCTTACTTGTGCTCTTGTCTTGTGTGGGTCCACTTTAGATTCTCATATCTTTAGTTTCTCTAGTCTCCTTCTTTTCTTCTCTTCTTCTTCTTCTTCTAGAAAGATTACACTTTGTACATGGGTACCTTATTAGGCATTTAGTTTTCAAGACCCATTTGACATATATTTCTTAGGTTTTTTAGGGGAGTCTTCCATCTCTTGTAAGTGGATGTTTTTCCCAATGGGATTTCCTTCATTACTTGAGATCCTTGTTGTACATGAGTACCTCATCAGGCATAGCTACTGGGACACATTTCTCATTTATAACTTTCCATGCCTCATCCTATGTTTTAATGAAGGGGGTTGTTTGTGTGAGGTAATTTCCTTGTGATTTCGAGGCATTGTCCAAATCACTCAGTGAGTCATATCACTTAGGTGATATCATAGGTCTTAGGTGACTTAAGAGCTATTACAGATTCCATCATAAAATCTATTATACACATCACTGTGAGTCATACAAGAGTTAATTTCCATTTCTATAATGTCATTCCTTTCTCCTTTGTGGAGGAATGATTGGTATTGCATTGGTTGTTACCCAACACTCCTATTTGTACTCTTTTTTAGATCTATGAGAATTATAAAAACCTTTTCATTTGCATGCACATTTCATGGTCATTGAATGTTTTCTTACTACATGGAAATTCCTCACATTTCCATTTAAGTACAACTTAGTTGATGTGTGTGTCATCCCGTTTGATCCTCATTCTCAAATTCTCTCATATTTCCTCTATCACTAGTTATTCTCATGGGAGAACTAAATATTTTGATAATATTCTCCCATAAAATTCTTATCACATTGGTTATTATAAAATATTGAGTCGGCACATGTTTGGCCTATTGTGTTAGATAATTAGTGGTTATGATAATATATCATGTGTTTGTTCTTCACACTATATGATTGATGGGTCTAACAAAATCAATAGCTCATTTTTCAAATGCCTCCTAGGAAGTTATTGGAATTTATGGCATACTATCACATTTTCTTGGCTTTCCGATTTGTTGACATTGATTGCAAGCTTGAACATATTATTTAACATATTTAAACAAGCTCTGCCATTGGAGCTTTGCATTAAGAATCTTCAGAGTAGTATCCTCACATATCTAGTGTCAATTTGCAATTCCTTTGTGCACTTCACTTATAATATCACATAATTCATGATGGAGAACACATCATCATGTAATCTTGTCACACCCCATTTTTTAGAGTTGATTTGTAATTAGGTGGTATGGGACAACTTTGATAGCTAAATTCTTTCATTGATTGAATTTGTAATTTTCAGGCTCTAACCTGGTTTGTAGCAATTAAAGCACATCATTCAGTTCTCAAAATTCACCCTGGATGGTAAGTAATTGATCAACCTATATACCATCTTCTATAGATTGCATTGTTTCACTAGTATCGATTTGGGACAAAGGGTTATGTCCTTCATTGTGTTTTCCTAGCTTGACGAATACCAAGAAATGAAATTATTGGAATATTATTATCCACCTGTAAATTCTCCCATGCAACACTACCTTGTTGACCAAATTATTATGTGTTATATGATTGGTAAAATAACAAAAAATGTTGTTACTAAGAGGTAGTGTTGGAATTTCTAAAGAGTATAATTTCTTTCTGCACGCATCAATTTATGACTTGCAAAATAGATTAAGTATTTGAGAGTTCCATTGCTTTGCTATGACAATATTTCCTCACAATAATTTGTGATGCGTTGACTTGTATATGGAATGATGTGTTCCAATATAGGAACTTGCAAGATATGCACTTGGGTTAATCTCTCTTTGAGTTCTTCAAAAGCATGTTGTTATTCGGGAAACCAATAAAATTCTTTTGTCTTGTAGATCAAATTCTCCAATTACACCACAAATGAATGTAATGTATTTTACAAAATTATGATAATACCCACAATTTCCTAGAAAGGCACAAACCTGATATCTTTTGTATTTGTGGTTGTGGAAGATTAATGATTATTGTAATTTTCATGGGGTCCACCAAGTGTGCATCCTTATAGATAATGTTCCCTAATAAGGGAACCAAATGGAGTAGTGAACACACATTTTTGAAACATTTTTTTAACTTCAAGGAAATTTGCAACTATCAATAGTTCATGAACATTAAACATAAGTTATCGTAGTGGTATTATTCCAATGCATAGATTAATCCACTCATCTAGATAGACTTAAAGAAAATTAAATATAAGATACTCGGTCAAGAATTAAATATAAGATACTCAAAATTAAAATGGCATGACCGTGAAGGCATATGACCCTCATTCAGCCAAAAAAGTATGTTTTCATTCTATCTGCCTCTATAAATCTAACTTGGTGATAGCTAGAGTGATAGGCTAGAGAATCCATTCGTAAAAGTATATATTTCCCTTCCTACCACACCTTGGAGAACTTCCTCTATAAATGGAATTGTGAAGGGATCAATTTTATAGACAATGTTCAAAAGTGTGGTAATTCACATGAATTTTAATGAACTTATGCACCCATATTTATTGATGTTAATAACCGTTAGACTTACCCACTCATAGTATTCTATCGATATAATTACTCCTACATCCAACATGTTTTCAAGTTCTTGTTTTACATTCATCTTCAAGTACCAAGGCCTTGGGGTTCATCCTATATGGGAACTTATGAAATTGCTTAGCCCCCTCTACTAATTTGATCTGCATTCTTCCTTAAGGATGGATGTAGCCCCTTCATTTTGTGGTAACCTCAGTGGAAAATTTCTTCATTGCTAAAATGGGCTGGAGAATGCTGACTGAGAAACAACCCTAGATAGATTTAATTAAAGAAAAATATTCACACTCCTTTCATATTCACACAAAAAATATTTTTTTTGGAAATCTCTGGTTCACTCTAATAATTACCTATGGTCATTATATTTCTTTCTTTCTCGTTACTAATGTTAAAATAAATGAAATTTAATGGCACATTGCATCTTATGGTTGACTCCCTTGTTCCTTTTTTTCTATGACCCATCACGATCTTCATTAGTTATTTAGAGCACTAACTTTATTCTTACCCCTTTTGTGCATAAATATTATGCTCTAATTTTGAAGAATTCACTTATCCCATGGCATTGGATATTTTGTCTTTTGTATAACCTACAAACGTGTTAGCTAGTGTGAAACCCTAATCCTTATGTAATGCTAAAAAATTTGTTCTTCTATAAGGGTGTCATCTCCAAATATCACATCTTTGATATGTTGAACCTTACAGTTTGGGACAATAATAACATCCCTAAATAGAGAAGGATCCATCTATGGAATTAGTGACACAAAGGAAAAGGTATGGAAAAATCCGTAAACCATCCCTTCCCAAGAATTTGATTCTCTTTGTAACTCACTACCGAAATATCACATTCTCACCCATAAACATGGGGGGTCCTCCTTGTCAAATTAAGCCTAGTGTGGACCCAAACTGGAAAGATAATTTTGAGCTGTGGAGCATTCTTAGCAAGTGTATGGTAAAATATATGTGTCCACAATGCTTCACCAACATGTGTATTTATCCATATCTCTACACATTTATTAATGTGTTATTTTGGGCTAGTGATTCCACTCCATAGATGGGGTATATTCATGTGTTATTTATTTTTTTGACCTGATCTTTCATGGCATCTTTCACATCTACCCGTAATTGTAATGTTAGCCGATGTGTTTCCCACCACCATGTTGAGATTCCTTTTAATAAGTAGTCTAAAACAGAAAGGAAAGAGGAAGAAGGAGGAAGAGGAGGATGTGGACAGCAGCCAAATTAGTTTAATCATACTTTTTCAGTGTGTATATAGGATTCTATGTCCTTAAGAAAAGAATTGATATCTTCACTTCCACTAAATCTTGGTTTGGGTTGACTCTTTTTTCTGTATTGATTATTCGAATATCCTTATCTTCGTTTTAAAGCCTTCTTTTGTAATCAAGAGTTGACAAGGATTCCTAGATAGTATTGCAGACTGTTGTGAGATGAATCATGCCACATTCTCACCCTAGTAGTTTATATGACTCATGCACTGAATTCTCATAGGCAATACTAACTTGGTGATATGTAGTGTCAGAGAATGATTGATTGTTACCCCGTTTTAAATCTTTCCCATTTTTTGGTTTAAAAATATCTATTTCAAATGTCTAGATATTATATATGTTCCAAATAGTCATTCTCTTTTGTAGTTTGTATGAAATTTAATGGCCATATATGGTGTACTCTGTTTAGGGTCCATGGGAAAGATGAAGCACTGACAATCATTTTAGAAGCTTCCCCATATATGGTGTACTTTGTCTTAGGGTCCATGGGAAAGATGAAGCACTGACAATCATGTTAGAAGCTTATATGATCACTTCTTAAGTCCTACCATATATGTTAGTCATTAGATGGGGTATATTCATGTGTTATTTATTTGTTTTGACATAACCACTAAGGTCATCCAAGTAGCAATGGGAAATTATCCACTTCAGTTAGAGGTATGATTTCAAAGTCTCCATGGAACTTCACCCCCCATAATACTTTATTATGACATTCTTCAAGACTCTGATTTCAAGACTCTGATCAACACAAATCATGTTTTTTAGTGATGAACAAAACATGTGGGGATGCAAGTAACATTGGGTGCCCAATCTTGTCCTACAAGAATCTAAGGTGAGAATATTAACCTTTACACTTCTGTCAACCAAAATTTCATTAATGTTCCATATGTCTTAACAAACATCAACAAGTATCTCTCTATCAAAACCCTTTACATTACCTGGAATTCTACTTCTCAGTGGACCTTAATCATTTTTTAAGTGCCAATTTCCTTATATTATGAGTCAATCATTGACCTAGTAAGGGTGCTATACCTTCTGTGTGAAAAAAATGACATACCTCTTAGAACTCATTTTTTTGGACTTTTTCATCCTCAACATCTCTTAACTTCTCATTGTGTAGTCTTGCCTCATCTCTAAGAGAATCAATATTTCATTGGAATTCTCTAGTCAAATATTTCACCTCTTGAAGGACATTATTTTATTACTAACCATCAGGGTAAAAATCTATTGAATGGAGTTTAACTGGTTGCACCTTATTAGAAGGAATCTCTTATACGTGCTTGATGGCACATGTGGTGACCTGTACTTCAGCAGTTGGCCTCTTTATTGGTATAGTTTTTAATTTATCCTCATTCCTATTAGCACAATAAATATTTATTATCTATGCGACCTTCTCACATTTTTCCTATATTATATTATATAAGTCGGGGAAATCTTCCACCTTGTGCTCCTTCCGAAAATGCACATAGAATGTAAAGTTTGGGAAATCATGTTGGTAATGGTCTGGTGATCCACATCTATAACAAGCTCTTGGTGGATACCTACTACTTCCATGCCCCCCTCAGCCTCATCTATTTCTTCCATGACCCATATTCACTATGCTCTCCATTGCAATCTTCAATAGTATATTGACAAAGTCCCAATGATTAAGCTTTGTGAATTTGATCAATGATGTGACACTTTGATGTATTATGAGTGTATGTGTCACATATTTTGCAATAGGTGGTTGTTTTGGCATGTTTTACATGGTGTATTAAGGGACATTTCTATGTGTCATGGTTACCTTCACATATTTCATGTTATAAGAATGAATTTTAAAATTTTACATGGGCACATATTTTTGGTGTGTCCTTCGACCTCACAATAGGTACACCAAATACCACTATGCATTGTGTGGGAATTATTTTCTATTAAAGTTTACTTCTGTGTTTTCATTGATGCAATTTGTGTCTCCATGAATGGGTTCACACCAGTGTCAAGGATTCCTTCTTCTTTAGCACACAAGCATGCATCTAACATGTCTTATGGAGTGGTGATAGTATTGTGTGAAAATGTATGCCTAAATGGTAGTAAAAATCCTCCTATAAAACATTATGCATGTTATGTATTGTGTATTTCATATAAAAGTTTAGAAATTAGAGTTTTGAACCATACATCATAGGCTTGTACACTCTCTATGAGATTTTTCTTGATTTTGATGAGAGTTGTAACACTCTGGTACTTGAACTATGGTATAAATTTTTTTGTTAAAATTACAAATTAACTTGATCATATTATAATACAGCTTATGATCAGTCTTATTCTATGTATATTATTCTTATTTATTTTGTAGACTTTAGCCAATTTTAATATTTGGTATCAGAGCATGGTTAAGTGCTTACATGTTATGAGATTCTTTGACGATTAATTCAATACATTTCTTGTTGTGACATCTATTGTGATTTGAATCGATCTTATCTCATTATAGATATGATGTTGTAGTCAGTTATAAGTTAGAATGTGGACATTTGGCGTTATTCAGAGGAAGTAATACCATTTTCTAGACATACTAGTTCATATTTAGGCACATGCTCTACTCCATGATACTATGGTAAATGTAAAGACATTTCATAATATATATTTGGTGCGACTATCTATTGTGCAGTGTTTCCAACCCCTCCATGTATAGGGTTAGTTGTTGCAAGCACAACATTCCCACTTTCACTTCCACTTGTAAGGGAATGATTGTTTCTTGCAACTGGATGTGCTGTTATATTACCTCGTGCTCTATAACGAATGGTGTTGTTGCATTGGTATTCATCATCCCAAATAATTTTTCTTTTAGTAGATTAGGATTTAATGGTTGTCACTTTGGTGTTGGTTGAAATCATTGTAACACATATGGTAAAATGTTATCTAAATTCTCCTTCTTCTTCATCCACTTGACTTCTTCATCACTTCCACTTTCTATCAAAACTCATTTTGTATGAGTTGGCTTGATTACATAAGTAGGCTTGGATGGTTAGATAAGGATCCCATCATCATTATATAGTCCTTATTCATCTTTTGGGTCCTGTAAATTATCTTAATGCGCTTGTATTCCTTCCTAGAGATCCCAAACCTTTTCGCTATGTCCCTTCCTTAACTAATGTTGTTGGGAATCTCTTGCAGTTCTTGGAGATGAGTTACAAATATGTACTAGCTCTCTTTCCACTGCCTTGTTTATTTTCTCTTTAAATCACTTCCTCCTAAGGGTATTCTCATCTAGAGTATCCATAACTTCTTTTTAATGTTGTCTTTTCCTTCCTATGTCCTGCACCACTCACATTGTGGAATTCTTAGACTTCCATGGGTAATGTTTATATCCACATATCAATCATCATTTTCTTAATTTTGAATGGTAAGTGTTGTAACTAGGATCCTTTTGGCTCTCAGAAGAATTTATACTATGTTTCTTCTGTGTAAGCAAAATTTTAGAATGAATAATCAAGAATATAGCTTCATATTGTGCCTTTCCACTAGTAGTTAACTATGCATGTCTAGATCACGTAGTATAGTGCTAGTTTTTTCATACGATCAAAGGTCTAAGGAAATTTATGACCTAAATTCATATTTCTTCCCAAATAATAGGAAAATAACTATACATGTAGATGGAATGGAAGTTCATAAAATAATTTTTCACATGGTGAATCATAGAGATTATCCTTGACCCACTTTCTCAAAGAGTAATCCTTACATCTTGGATGGTGTTTTTTAGAAACTTCCTCAATGACATATTAGCAATATTTGATGTTCTCTTACGTTGATCGATGCATATTCTCTCCCCTTCATCCTTGCATTTTAGGAAGGTCTCAGTAAGGGAACGAAAATGTTGGAGTCTAGTTATCTTCCTGCCTCACGTGCGTCATCACTATGTTAGTTTTGCATGAGTTTCCTCTACCATTGTGTGGTCATTTCCCACTTAGTTTATGATAAATGCATTAACCTACAATGCAAAGAGTTACTAAGTCCCATCATAGGTTAACAAGAGTGAAGAGAGTTATTTATCATTATAACTTATGTTCCCAATACATTAGCATTATAACCATTGCATGCATACACCAAACATAACACTTAGCAAAATACAAGTTCGTAGACATTCATCACATATACATACCAATATATCTATGTATATATCTCTAGACTAGACCCTTTCATGTGAATTTATACTAGTTCGAGCTAGTACTCCACTATTCTTACAAGAGCTAATAATAGCCCTTGAGTTTAAATCTTTGGTTAGCTACTACATCTAGTCAGTTTATCCAAAATAAGCCATTTTTCTACTTAATCATGTGCTAAATATTGCACCTCCACATACGATGCTGCTATGTTTATCCTTATTATAATCCCTCTGTCAACTTCATACAAATGGAGAGAACTAAAGTTAAGTCCACTTTCAGATTCATGTTTATCTTTATCCTTAGCTTCTCTACATGTCATCTCGGCCTCTAATATTATTCTCTATTGTGCGCACGTCTTCAATATTTCTTTTACACACCACCATTTTCTTCTTTACGTGCCTAGTTGCTTTGCGTGGTAACTTCTTTCTCATTCTTCCATTTTACTCTTTGCACACCATTTATAAAACTATTGCATGTGCACCTTCAAGTAATGACCAAATGATACTATTTCCTCCAGGATTTTTTAAATAATAAAGAATAAACATTGGTTGAACAACATAAAAAAAATGTTAGCTGTTGTATGCAAATAAACAAATGGAAACTACATATAACATATAAAAGCAAACTCCAATTTTCAAAGAATAGATTCATGCAAGAAAAATATCATATTACAAAAAGGATATGGAGTGATAAAAAACATACCAATAGGCCAAAGGATGATTAATATGAGTCAACGTGAGCCACTAACCACTATATATGACTATTCCCAAGCTCATTGCAATGAAGAGAACAAACCAAGTCTTAAGAATCATGCACACTACTAAAAAACCCACCCCATGATTTCCCAAGATCAGAGGCCATTGTGAAATTGTTGAGTTTTATCTAATTGATGCCAAAAATAATATTGAGATCATAAGAATAGTTATAAAAGACAAGGTACGAGTGATGGATTGCAACCATACTACTATGGTGAAGTAATTCCACCATTTCATGGCTACAATGCCACTATTGGTTCTTCTATCTATATGGTAATGGAATAAATGTGGTAAAAAGTGAAGAGGTGTCCAACGATCTTAAAGGGATTAGAAATGTTTCCAATTGTTATACGAAAAGGAATTGACACAACTAGATGCAAAGGTCTTACATTGGGATCCAATGAAGTTACTGATGATTAATTATAATAAGAGCTACAAAAGGTCTAGTTCCTATCATTCATGATGTAAAGGTCTAAGCTATATTTTTTCTTTTGTGTAAGTGATATGTTGACTAAGGGTTGGAAGAAAGAAGTATAAGTGAAATTTTGAAGTGTTGAGGAATTTTTGCACCTTTGGGGAATCACACATCTCAAGTTATTTTGTAGTATAGTTGTGTCTATGTGGTAGATGGAATGTTATTTTAGCTTGTTTGCATATTTGAATACATTAAAACTAGGCATAATTCATGTATGCAACATGAAACAATAAAATGTGCTAGCTTTCGATCACGTAAAATGCCTCACATAGATTTTCTTAACATGTGCCACTTTTAGAGTCTAGAAAAGGTTAACCTTTGAACCAAATAGGTTTTTGAGATAGAGGATTTTAAGAAGGAGGGAATTTTATAAATTGAAGAAAATCATTCTAAGTTTTCTGGATATTATAATCGTGAGGCCTTGGGGAGTGAAGCCTAATGTTTTCATGAGTTCCATCTTGGGTTTCAATTTCCCATTAACTTTGAATGAAATACCATATTGTAAAATGAGTCAAATATTTTTATTATTAGTCATCAATGTGACATTGGAGAGATGCAATTACATTGATGGAGTAGGATAATGATTTTTTGGCATCCTAAAGGTAGAGAGTGGTGGAGGAGGAAAAGTATGGTTGGTTATCCAACAAAAATTGAAAAACTTGGTCATGAAGTATCTAAATATCAAGAAATATTTCTTCAACATTTGAAACTTTTGATAACTACATATGCTCAAGATGCACTCCTTTCTACAATTTATAATATTCACATTACATACGTAAGCAAGGTGCAAAATATTCTGTAGCTCATTTCAAAATAAATATTAGTAAAGTAGAATGCAATACAAATAAAATATCCTAAAAAAACCTTTTTTTACTAAAAAACTTAACAAGTCATATTAAAAAAATATCCGATATAACAAAATTATGAAAGCATTCTCTAAATGCATATGATGTAGAAAATGAATAGAGTATTAGATACTTCCAAAACAAAGTCATCTACTAGACAATTTTTTATATTACAATCATGCTTATATATAGTTATTTACAAACATAATAATTAGATTACAAATACATATAAGAATTATTTTGAGAATTATAAATTCTATTTAAAAGGCTTCCAGACTACCAGAGATGCACTCCATTATTTGGGGTAGTTTAACCCTTTCATGTTTTAATTTGTACAATGTTTTCCAATATTTATAAGATGTCTAACTTTTAGTCTTCTTATCTTACAGTCCAAAACACTAAATAAATGCTTCATGGAAAATCCAAATTGAGACCAAAGTATCTAGGAGTTTATGTTAAAATAAAGTGATGCAAACTATGCCATTTAGCCAATAGGTTGTAATTATTTTTACCGGTTGTTCCCAACAAACAAGTTTACAAAACATAGTACCATCAATATTCCTTTTGTGAATACTTTGTGCTACAAATAACTTCTGGAATACTTATAGTTACAAATATATGATTATGACTCAATAGTTGAATAAAAAAATAAATGTATCTATAAACTAAATTATTATCCTGATTCATTTCTGTATTAGGTCCTTCTGATGGTTATAATGTTTGCATGAAAATGGAACTTTGAAACGTTACATACAAAATAAATCCTAAATCACAAGTAAAGATGGAAACAAAATTTTATATAAAAATAAAGGAAAGAATTAGATAAGATGGCAATAAAAAATATTTGATGAGTTACAATTATTGGGAGTCGATGACTAAATTACATTAGCACAATCAATGGAAGAACAAATATCCAAATCATACATCAAAAATTGTAATATCCTTGTAAATTTCCAACATTCAAGAGTGGTGTCAATTGGTTCTCCTTGACATATTTAGAATACAACTGGTTGTTACATATGCATAGTTCCCAACTAATTTTTTTGAGCTCAAAGACTGACTGAAAATGAGCAGGATCTATATGTCTAAAAAAATATGTAATTATCTATTTCAATGTTACAGTTAGAAGGAAAAAAAAAATTTAATAAGAAAATTTAATCCATCTAGGAAACACAATATTTCACATCTAAAAGAAAATTAAATCGAAATTTATAAAATCTCCAATAATTACCAAAAGTTTTGATAACATGGCTTCTCACTCTTTCTCTCATATAATATGTTAAAGATGAAATCCATTAGGATGACCATAATGAAAAGGATTGGATAAACATGTTGAACCCTAGGAAGAGAACCATACCCAACTCCCTATGGGAAACCATGTATTTAGAAGCCATTTAAGATATGGAAATAACCCAAAACCCATAGAGAATGTAAAATTCTCAAATCGAGCTACATCTATTGGAGTAGAAACACCATCCATAAATCCAAATGATTGATGTTGGATGTGTAGAAGTGTTGGAATATGCAACTAATGTCTCGCACCCAGATGCATCCTATTATTAGAAAAAAATGACTTGCTTTTTCATGCATCTATGTTTAACTTAGATCAGTTTAGATTCATTCCTAATTTTAGGAAAGTTTAATAAAACAATTTAGCTTGCATGTTATTTTTATATTTTAGTTATTCTTAAGAAAAGGAAAATAAATGAAAAATCATTATCTTCAAATGCTATGATTCTGAAGTTGTTCATGGTTTATTTTTAGAAAAAATCACTCTTTATAATTGAGGCAATTGTAATTGTTTTATAAGTAGATTGTAAGGAGTTAACATTTAGAGAAGAGGGGGAATAATAAATTATGCACATCAGTTCTGTTTGAGTCTAAAATTTATTTTATTCTTGCAATTCTTTTAATATTGTTTTGTTGTTTGTTGTTTTTATTTGCTAATTCTATAAATTAGTATCACAACATTATTTTTCAGTAGGTGTAAAAATTAATTATCTTTTATGGATTCTACATATTATGTAGACACCCCAATTTACAAGAAATTATTATGAGTATTGGTCCTTAACCATGAAGGCACTATTTAGATCCTAGGATGTGTAGAAAATTATAGAGAGTGGGTGCACATAACCTTCAGATCAAGCAACGTATAATACACTCTCATAGGAATAGAAATATTTTGAAGGAATTAAGAAAGAAAGAGAGCATTTATTTCTATATTCATCAAGCCAAGCATTAGAGCATCCTTCCTAGAGTGATAACATCCAGTAGAGAAAAAGTAACATGAGACACTCTCCAAGTTGTGTATTAAGGTAAAGAGAAATTAAAAACAACCAGACTACAATTACTTCGAAGAGATTTTGAAAATATGTCAATGAAATATTTAGATTCTGGAGAGTCATTCTTTACTTATATAGTTGGCCTACTCAATCAAATTAAATCCCATGGTGAAACTATTGACGATAGAAGAATTATTGAAAAGTTGCTTAGGAGTTTGCCTACAATATCCGATCCTTTGGTTGTTTCTATTGAACAAACCAAGGATCTGTTGGTGCTCAAAATAGTCTCATCCCATTTTTCCATAAAAAATATATCAATTTATGGTCTCTATCACATTTTATCTTCCAGTATTGTGCCTAAAAAGTCTCCACCTTCCTTTTGTTGTTGTTGTCAGTCCTTTCCTGGACCAACGGTCATGTATAGATCCAAATTTGTTTCCTCGTTTCTCTGTTCATCTGAAAAGGTCTGTATTTGGGTGTAAAACCTTGGGTTGTCCCATTCTTTCCATTTTCCACAAGTCAGGATATGTTGTCCTTGTCATTTTTGCACTAGATACTTGAAGAAAAATGAATGGATGTAGCTTGGAGGAATGTATTTGAGCCTTGTAACATTTCTAAATTCTCCGTCCTTGGAGAAAATATCATCTCTGGGCTCAAATGGTCATTTTTCCAAATTTTACGGTTTGATGGGTGTTTCTACTGGTCAAATTTACATCCTTACATCAACAGGAAACATGGCCTCTTTTGGTTGGACACGGCTCGGCAAGGTACTTTAAAAATTTTATGAATCGCCTCAACTTAAAAAACCTGTCTACGTGGAAAAACTATGCTCATTTGAAGATTTTCTTTTTGGTTGGCCTTAGAGTTGCGTTGGGAGGACACATGGAGGCTTCAGCTACTCTGCCCAGACTTAGAAAAGATAAAAAATTTATGTAGCCAGTACTATTTGGCACGACAAGGACACGTGGTGATCCCGCGCTCATTCAGGGTCTCCGCTCTTGGGCACCATTTTGAAATTACACCATGAAGACACATGGAGTCTTCTTTCGGGTCTTCCTATACTTAGTATTTTTTCAAAAGGTTTGGAGAGTCCTGGGACACCGTGGAGGGACAACGCATGTTTGAGGACCGGCCCTTGCATTTTATTTTAAAGAAGCGCCAAGAGGACACTTGGAGGCCTCCGCTCACTTTCTATTGTTCTTAGACATTTCAATGGCCAAAGGAGATTGCCTCAGACCCTGACACATGGTGCCTTCCACTGAACTTTAAGCCTTCAAACAAATTTTGTCGAGCCAGGACACATGGTGAGCCCGCACTCATTTAAGGTCTCAACTATTGGGGACCATCTCAAGATGCACCATTATGATGCATGGCAGTTTGAAAAGTCAAAAGGCGGGGAAGTGGACCATCAAGGGAAACTTGGATTTTTTGCCTCTTAAGGATTAAAATATCAAAATGGCCCGCAAGCCCAATAAGAGGGAGGTCAAGGTTGGCTTTGAAAAGTCAAAGGGGCAGGCAAGTGGACCATTGGAGGAAACTTGAATTTTTTTTCTCTTGTCATCAAAAGGATTAAAACATCAAAATGGCCCGCAGGACCAACAAAGGATAAGTCAAAATTTGATGGGAAGGTCAACGGCGGAGGTGTAGACTTTCGGGGGTAAATTGGAAAATTTGCCTTTTGTGGAAAAAGGAGTTAAAAGTGAAAAAGGAAATGTGGTTGCACTTGGACCCACATCAGAGACAAGAAGCATAAGGGCGGAGCTGCGAGGAAAACTTGGAAAAATTTCCCTTTTAAAAAAAAGAGGTGAAATAGCATAATCTAGCCACGGTTCTTGTGGGACCCACATTGGGACACATGTCAAGCCCATTTTTTAAAGGCAGAGGGGTGGAGCAAAATGGGATTTTTTTTTCCATTTTTTCAAAAGGTTGTAAAAGGTCAAAAAGGAACCCCCGGGTTTGTTTTAAATTGCATCTTCCACGTGGACGGCCAAAATTCAAAGTAAAGATCAACATAATTTGTGCGTCTGTATCTGTTTTTTTTGCCATTTTTCTCCAAAGCTCATAGGGATGCATATTCTTATGGTTTTTTATCATTTCATTGAGTCTCCTGCACGCCAAATTAAGAGGAACATTAATCTAGTATCCTAGTTTGGTAGGGAAGGTTTGTAAACATCTCTCACCATTAAATATTCAATCTGACTATCAGATTCAACCTGAATTGGAACATGAAAGACCTGTTGATATCTTGGTTAGGTGAGGAAAATGCGGGGATTTATTTTACCATTAAGATGGGATTTGACCTCTGGGCTCGATCTGATCTTCCATTTTTTTCTTCCAGGGCATGTAAAAAACCAGATTTGACAGATTAGGGGTGGAAGTGGTTGGCGAGTAGAGGGAAAAGTGATATACCAGAAGAAGGAGTTGAACGTGGGAGATGTTCGAAGAGATATACCCCTAAGCACTTGAAAAAATTTTACAGATATGATTTTGGGAATCATGATCGGGATCATGGTGAGATCTGGTGCACTCAATGTTTGGATTTTTGGGGGGGAAACTAGGTTGTAAAATGTTTTATCGTGAAAATGGTTGGATTGTTAGAGGTCGAGACTTATTTTTCTAAGAAAAAGGCTTGAAAGAACCCGTCCTTCTGAGAAATCATCTAAAGAAACATGTTTATCTCCTTTGTGTTAAATTTGATCATGTCAAGGAGGTTGCGAGTATACAGCCATTGACAAGCTCTTAGATTGTTCTAGAAAATTTCCCATGCTAATAAATTTAATTAAAATTGAGTTAATCTATGTTATTCTGGGAAAAAATTGTGTTTGCTTCATTCTTGAATGTTTGCAAGTAGTTTTCTTGTTCTCGTTGCAATCTTACATTGAAATCTTTGTGAATCACACAAGATCTTATCCTTGTGATAGTTTGGTGGCATTTTCAATTTCATTTATCAAAAGAGATTTCATCTAATAGTGGAATAAAAAAATTTAAAATCACTGTGACTCCTAGCATGACTATAAGATTGTTTGTTACCCTTTGAGGGTATCTTAGGCATGATGAAACAGAGGTTGATAATGTTTAGTTAAGTTTTCCAATTTGATCCTTCATTTTGGATCCTTGAAGTTTGTGTGAAAAGTGCTGATCCGGGCCTCCATTGAAGCACATATTCTTGTTAAAGGAACATCCTAGCTATCGTGAAGCATTTATGTTGTTCGAGCTCTCCATTTTTGTAAAATTTCTCAAAAATATGGTGAATCAAGTTCATTTCTACCTCACCTCCCACCAAAAATTCATGTAAAAACAACCAATCATACCCATACTACCCCTGTTTGTCATGTGTGTATACAAATGCATAATTTTTACTACCAAAGCATGCAGAAACAATGAGGTTTTCATTGTCTTTAGTGGCCAGAACCTTGCTTAGAAAATATCTCCATTATTTAGAGTGACAACTCGTGAAAGTTAGGTTTTGTTGCATTGATCATATTTTCTTCAAAGTCTTCTTAATAACTTCACAACAAAGGATATCTCCATCTCCTCCACAAATAGCAGGCTACAAAAGAGTCCTCTCACACTAGTTGAAAGGCACAACCATAAAGTGGTGAGTACAGGTCAAATCCTTTTGAGGGTGCTACCCATTTCTCCACATCTGAGTGACAAAGAGAAAGCTACATCTTATCCCCAGCTACAAAATGACACACTACATGCTCTGCTTGTCTCTAAGCTTCCTGCCAAACCTGCGATGTTGCTCAGCTTCTGAGGGAGAATCAATTTGGGTACCAACACCTGATTGGCGCCAGTGCCTAGGACATAGTGGTTACAGTTCATATTCATACCTTGGTAAACACTTCCTATATGCTCTAAGTACTAATATATTTGTTCAAACATCTGCTTGTGTTCGGGTCTATAAGAATTATTTCAAATTTGCAAGTGTTGTGTGCAATTATTTCAGTTTCTATACCTAGTGCACTAGCTTTCATTGATAAATCTGGGTAAAGAAAAATCAGATCATCCCATTTTCTATTTATGGTATTGAAAAACATTTTCTAGATCATGTTTTAGTGCATTTACACAACTAAGGTGAAAATCCTTAGTGGAAACTCCCTGTTGATCTGATTCTTAATGAGTACCAGTGTCTTAACCTCCGTCAAGTGAGATTCTCTACTAATCTTTGTAAAGTTGGAAGGAAGAAGATATTTCTTTGCTAGGGATTCTACTAGGACATTATTTCTAGAGCTAGGAAAGATAAAGTTAGAAGGAAGAAAATCTTGGAGAGTTGTTGGATATCAGCAGACAAGAAAAGGGATCTCCATTGATGAAAGTGATCAGCCTATAATTGAATAATTCCATTCAGGTGCTTCTAAATCAAGTATCCTCTTTGTGGAATTGAATTCTCCAACTAGAGAGGGGCCTTCATTTGATTTTGAAAAGTTTTCTTCTCATTCTGTGCATGTCTTTTCAAAAGTTGATAGTGTTTTCCAAGAAACAAGGCCTTTAGGGGATATCCATTTTGAAAGTTATACTCATGTGTTTCAAAGACCCTCTTCCCCTTATCAATTTGTTTCCCCTCCATGGTCACCTCCACAAAACAACATGGCCCTGCCCCCACCTAGACCTCTATTTGTTGTAAACACCTCTGGTCCTATAAAATTTACAGGGATGACTGGTTATCCAAATGCAGTTCCCTAGGATGTAAGAAAAAAGATTACCAAAGTTACAAGGAAACAATGCTCTAACTAGTGATCAACATCTAACGCTTTTTATCAATATGATGGAAGACTTTGAGATTGAACATGAAGATGTATATATCAAATTGTTTATCCATACTTTGGAAGAGGATGCAAGGGAATGGTATAAAGCTTTACCAAATAATTCCATTGATTCTTGGACAGTGATGAACAATGCATTTAGATTGCAGTATGGGAATATAAATGACCCTAGGTTTCTTCTATCAGAATTTGAAAACATCAAGAAGAACCCTAATGATTCAGTACATGATTTCAATACAAGGTTTAACAAGACCTTGAGGATATTTTTTGTTCGCTTAAGGCCATGTGATGAATCATGTTTGATCAAATATTCAGATGCATTTAATTAAAAAGCTACTTACTACTTGAGGGAAAAAAACACTACTAATTTGAGGCAAGCCTTCACCATGCTCTACAGATTGAGAAAAACATCAAGGCAATTGGAAAGCCTCAAAAAAGGGAGGGTGTAAAACTAATTAACCTGAAAAATTCTCAAACAAGTAAGGCTGTTGATTTGGAGGAAGTTGTGAAAAATTTTTTAGGGGCTGTCAAAGAAATATCATACAAATTTTCGCGGGAAGAAAAAGGAATTGGGTAGAGTTCACAAGGTCAGTACAAGCAACAAGGCCAAGATAGGTTTATAAATCATCATAGAAATGATTAGAGATCTAATGACAGAGGTAAGGGACCTATTAGGTTTGGAAATAAACAGTCCCAGGACATGGAAAACAGAATGGTACCTGATCCTTTGGCTTTCAAAGTTGTTGTAGTGGAGGAGATAGATGTCATTGATTGGTGTGATAGATGTTTCATGCCGCATGCTCCATGCTAGGAAGATCAGAAAGAAGAAGAAGAAGAAGCTCATGATGATAATGATGATGTATGCATGATGGAGTTATTTATAAGCTCACAGCAAGGAGCAACCTCAAGTGAGGTAATAAGTGCTATGAATGCTACTAACTTTTGGGATTACATCCACCGAGTACCTCTTCTTCCTCCCTCTCATAATTTAGAATTAGATACTGTACAAGATTTTGAATTTCCCAATAATGAATTTGAATATTTAAGAGCTTTAATGATAAAGAATTATGATGGAGGAATCCCATTTGAAGAGGGCATGCAGTTGTTGATGAACGTTGTTGTTGCCCAAGAGGAGTATAACATAAGAAGTAGGGTTTTCAAAGGAACAGGGCCTCAGGCTAAGCCAAAAGCTCCATTCCTTTCCAATATTCCTAAAGAGACTCCTAAGAATGATGCATCTGCCAAGGGCCTTGTTTTCCCAAACAAAACTCATACCCCTCCTCATGCCCAAGCTGTCAAAAATCTTGTTCCATCTAATGAGTATGTCAACCTTCCTTCCAATGCTACCTTGCCAAGGTGTGTCCCTTATGATATTGCGCAAGTCTTGAGTCAAATCAAGATATCAGTTCCAATTCTTGAGTTGCTTAGGATTCCTATGCACAAGAAGAGGGCATTGGAGTATTTTGGATTGAAAGAAGAGAAGAGTGCGCCAGGTAGAAATGTAAATATTGTGGAGAATCCTCCAATCATTGAAGAACTAGAAGCACCACCAGTATCAGGAGAGCTAGATGAACCACCTGAGGTTTATTTTGGGTCATCCCTAGTAGATTCTCAGCTAAATGTGGATCCATTCTTCACCACTATGATCATTAAGGATAGAATGTTGCATAACTATATGTTTGATTTGGGGGCATCATGTAATGTTATGCCTCTGGAAGTTATGATTGAACTAAACATCAAGGTAACAATAGCATATGGTAAGTGCAGTACCATGGATCTGGGAGAGGTGCCAATGGTGGGATGTGTGAAAGGTCTGGTGGTACAACTTATAGCCTATCCAGGCAGGAACTTGAAGCTTGATGTAGTTATTGTTGACTACCCAACCAAGTGGGGTATGGTGTTGTCTTGAAAACGGGCTGCAAGTGTTAGCGGGAGTGTTCAAATGGATATGTCGTATGCCACCATCCCAATTGAGGGCAGCCTTGTCAAGTTGTATGGGGAAAATAAGATTTTGCACCTTATTGAAGATCCCAACAATGCATCTTATGAAGTATTGTACACAAATGTTGATGTTGATAAATTTGTAGGATTTGCTAATGGAAAAGAGCACAATATTGAAGAATACAAATGTCTTGAACATGAAGGCTCTCCTTGGAATTTATTGTTTGATGGATCTTGCTCCAAGTTTGAGAATGGTGTTGGTGTTGTTTTTGATCTCCCCAGGTTAGGAAGAGTTTCTCTTTTCCTTCAAAATCAACTTTGAGTGCACTAATAACATTGCTAAATATGAGGGACTATTGTTAGGTTTGAGGCTTGCTTGGAAATATGGTTTTAAAGACATCATTGTTAGAGGAGATTCAAAATTAATTGTAAAGCAAGTCAGAAAAAATTATGCCAAAAAACATTAGTGAATGAAACAATACAAGCATGCAGCTTGAGATCTCATTGAGATGTTTGATTCATTCAATATTGTGGATCATGATAGGAGGTTCAATGATTTGGTAGAAAAAATTGTAGTATTGATATCTCAATTTGATAATTGTATAGTATCCCCGTATTGTGAATATGATGTCGAGGTGTTAACTAGGCCATATGTACCTAACAACATTAAACATTGACAAGTTTTTTGATGATGATTCTCAAGCTAGAAGATCTTTGTAGAAAAAAGGGGAGTTTGCTGATCAAAATATTGATTGGGAACCAATGGTGTGTGTAGCAGAGGGTAAAGAAATCTTATTTGGCAAAGGCATCATCCAACTAAAGACTAATACCATTCCTAGAGGGTTGGTTGCTCTTGAATCCAACTTTGATAATATTGATCACATTATTAATTGATGCATAATAGCCTCAAGGAATATTGAGGAGCATGACCTGGGTACAAGGGAGAAACCAAGGAATATTTGGTTTGGGAACAATCTCATCAAGGAGGAAAAACAATCTTATGTCCAATTCCTGAAAAAATATCAAGATTGCATGGCTTGGACTTATTCTGAATTAAAGGCATACAAAGAGGATCTGTTTCAACCTAAGATTCCCTTGGAGTCTAATGCAAAACCATTTAGGTAGAAAGAGAGTCTAATCAATCCACTCCTATCTCTTAAAATGTAAGAGGAATTGAAGAATCTGAGGGATGGAGGGATTATTCAGCCTACAAGGTAATTTTTCTTGGGTTGCAAACCTAGTACCAATCAGAAAGAAGAATGGTGACGTCAGGTTGTGTGTGGACTTCAAAAATCTGAACAAAGCATCAATGAAGGATAATTATCCTTTACCAAACATGGACAACATGCTGCAGCTGGTGACTGGTTCTGAGCTACTTTCTACTCTGGATGGTTTCTCTGGTTATAACCAAGTTGTGGTGAAGGAATCAGAAAGAATTAAGATAGCCTTTACCACCCCATGGGGAACTTATGTATATGTCAGGATGCCCTTTGGACTGATGAATGCTAGAGAAACGTTTCAAAGAGAAATGGATGTTGCTTTTTCTAGTTACATCAATGATTTTATTACTATCTACCAAGATGGTGTAACTATGTATTCTAGAAAGAGAGGCAATCATTTGCAACACCTAGAGAAAATGCTGATAAGATGTAGAGAATATGGCATTTCACTCAATCCAAAGAAGTGCCATTTTGGAGTACAGAAGGAAAAATTGCTTGGTCACATTGTGTCACAAGAGGGGGTAATGATTGATCTAGAAAGGGTAGAGGCCATCAGCAAGGTCCCACTTCCGAGAACCAAGAAGGGGATTTAGTCCTTATTTGGGTAGATAAACTTTATCAAGAGATTCATATCAAAATTTGCTGAGTTGAACATTCCAATCACTGACATGCTAAAGAAGGACCAGACCATCAAATGGGAGGAGGATTCCATTTAATCTTTTAGTGGGATCAAGGAGGCATAAATCATGTCCCTGGTTTTTGTAGCTCCAAATTATAAGAAGCCTTTCCAACAGTTTTCTTTTTCTTCAGAGAATAATATTGCATCTATCTTGTTACAGAAAGATGATGAAGAGGTTGAGAGGTGAATTTCCTTTTTTAAGTAAGGCATAGCATGGGGTTGAGCTGAAATACAATATTATGGAGAAGCAATCATTTCCTTGGTAAAAGTAGAAAAGGTCTTCAAGCCTTACATTTTGAACTCTAAAATTGTTGCTTATGTTACTGACACTATGGTAAAAGACATCTTATCAGAGATGGAAGTCTCAAACAAAAGATGTAGATGGGTGAACAAGTTGTAAGAATATGACATGGATATCTAAACCACGAAGTTGATGACAGGTTTGGGCTTGGCTAAGCTTATGACTGAGAGAAACTTGTAAAATATTGAGGAAAATGATGTAGAAGAAGGAAGTGTAGATGTTTTTGAAAAAGTGATGAGTTCTAAGTGGTACAAAGATATACATTTTTATCTCGGACATATATACTACCCTGAGCATTTGAGTAAGAACAAGAAAAGAGCCCTTAAGTTGGCTTCCCAGAAATATGTCATTATTGATTATGGGTTAGCTTGGAAGAACCCTGAGGGAGTTGTCTTAAGGTGAATTACTAAAGATGAAGCCCCCAAGATAATTGTTGATATCCATGGAGGAGTTATTGGGGGGATTTTCTGGAAGAGTCACAACATAGAAGATCTTAAGGGCTGGTTATTGGTGGCCAAATTTCTTCAAGGATACAAATCTTTTGGTTAGAAAATGTGAGAGATGTCAGCACTTCTCTGGAAGACTGAAAGCTTTAGGTTCCCTACCCTTTCAGCCAATATCAATTAAATCCCCATTTAAGAAATGGGGAATGGAATTTATTGATGAGATTTCAAACCCTTCAAGTGTTGGACATAAGTGGATTCTTGTAGCCACTGATTACTTCACCAACAGGGTGGAGGAAATCCCCACCAAGAGAGAAAAACACCAAATTGTCATGGACTTCATGATGAACCATATCATCTGCATGTTTGGGGTGCCAGTCAAAACTGTTGCTGACAATGCCATGAGATTTAGAGCTAAACCCTTGATGGCAATGTGCAAAGAATATGGGATCAATTTGACATATGATTCCAATTACAATCCCTAGGGAAATGGACAAGCTGAGTCTAGTAATAAAAACTTGCTGAAGATTATCAAAAGAACCTTGGAGCTGAATAAGAGAAAATGGGGTGAGCAATTGAAGTTTTTTTTCTAGGCTGACTAAATTACTATTAAAAGAGCCACAAGAAAGATTTCGTTTGAGTTGGTGTATGGAAATATGGCACTACTACAACTACATATGTAATTATCCTCATATCAGTTCATTCAATAACTGGAATATCAAGAAGTAATTCCACATGATGCACACATTAACAAGATTATTGAACTTGATGAAGAAAGGAGGGCATCCCACCAAAGGTATGCAAATTTCAGAGAAAAAATGAAGTTATTTGACAATAAGGTCACTCCTAGAGCTTTCAATGTTGGAGATCTCGTGTTGTTATGGGATAGTAGGCATGAAGATAAGGGCAAGCATGGAAAATTTTATGCATTATGGATGGGCCCTTACTCCATTGACATTATAACTGGTGAACATACCTTCTTCCTGAAGGACTTGGATTGGAAATTTCTCGAATTTCTTGTTAATGGAAGGCATTTAAAACATTTCTTAGATTGATTTCCCAGAATCAAGGTGATCATCATGTGTACAGTTTATAGTTTGTTGGTTTTTTTTTTTCCTTTCGTGTTTTTGTTTGTTCTAGTCCCTGGGGGACTGTTTTTGCTGGTTTCTTGGTTCATTTTTTGGGGGATGGTTCTAGTTTTGTGCTTTGCAAGCTGACTCCTTTTCCCAATGGATATTTCTAGCACTTGGTCTACCTTTGTTCTTATGGCACTCGCAAGGAGTTCCCATCCCTGAGTCAGAGCCGATTTTGGTGCTCAAAATAGTCTCGCCCACTTTTTGCCAACAAAAAACTATCAATTTACGGTCTCTGTCACGTTTTATCTTCCCGTATTATGCCTAAAAAGTCTCAACCTTCCTTTTGTTGTTGTAATCAGTCCTTTCTTGGACCAAGGATCATGTATAGATCCAAAATTGTTTCCTCGTTTCTCTGTTCATCTGAAAAGGTCTATATTTGGGTGTAAAAACTTGGGCTATCCCGTTTTTTCTACTTTTCACAAGTCGGGATTTGTTGTCCTTATGGTTTTTTCCCTAAATACTTGAAGAAAAATGAATGGATGTAGCTCGGAGGAATGTATTTGAGCCTTGTAACATTTCTAAATTCTCCGTCCTTCGAGAAAATTTCATCTCCGAGCTCAAATGGTCATTTTTCTACATTTTACGGTTTGATGAGAATTTCTCCCAGTCAAATTTACATCCTTACATCAACAGGAAACGTGGCCTCTTTTGGTTGGATGTGGCTCGACAAGGTACTTCAAAAATTTATGAATCACCTCAACTTAAAAAACCTGTCTATGTGGAAGAATGACGCTCATTTGAAGATATTACTTTTTGGTTGGCCTTGGAGTTGTGCACTGGGAGGACACATGGAGGTGTCCACTGCTTGCCTAGGACTTAGACAAAATTTTTATGCTGCCAGTACTATTTAGCAGGGAAGGGACACGTGGTGAGCCCACGCTCATTCAACGTCTCCACTCTTGGGCACCATTTTGAAATTCCACCATGAAGACACGTGGAGGCTTCCTTCGGGTCTTCCCATACTTAGTCTTTTTTTTCAAAATGTTTTGAGAGGCCTGGGACACGTGGAGGGACCACGCATGTTTGAGGACCAGCCCTTGAATTTTATTTTAAAGAAGCCCTAGGAGGACACTTGGAGGCCTCCGCTCACTTTGCATTTTTCTTGGACTTTTCAATAGCTAAAGGAGATTGCCTCAGACCCTGACACATGGCCCCTTCCATTGAGCTTTAAGCCTTCAAACAAATTTTTCCGAGCCAGGACACGTGGTGAGCCCATGCTCATTCAAGGTCTCAAATTTTGGGAACCATCTCAAGATGCACCATTGTGACACGTGGAAGTTTGAAAAGTCAAAGGCTTTGAAAAGTGCAGGGAAGCAGACCATCGGAGGTAACTTGGATTTTTTTCCTTGTTGTCATCAAAAGGATTAAAACATCAAAATGACCCACAAGCATGACAGAGGATAGTAAAAATTTTCTCCAAGTCAATGGTGGAGGTGTGGACTTTCGGGGGAAATTTGGAAAATTTTCCTTTGTGGAAAAGGAGTAAAAGTGTAAAAAAGCGTGGTTCTGCTGGGACCCACATCAGAAACTAGAAGCGGAAGGGTGGAGCTGCATGGGAAAACTTGGAAAAATTTTCTTTTCCAAAAAGGAGGTGAAATAGCATAATTTAGCCTGCGGTTCCTTTGGGACCCACCTTAGGACATGTGTCAGGCTCATTTCTCAAGGGCGGAGGTGCGGAGCAAAAAGTGAAAAATTTACATTTTTCCAAAAAGTTGTAAAAGGAAAAAGGAACCCGCATGCCCTCTTTAAATTGGATCCCCCAAGTGGACAGACCAAATTCAAAATAGAAAGATCAAAAAAAATTGTGTGTCTGTATCTGATTTTCCGCCATTTTTCTCCAAAGCTCATGGGGATGTGTATTCTTATGGTTTTTTATCATTTCTTGGAGTCTCCTGCATGCCAAATGAAGAGGAACATTAATCTAGTATCCTGGTTTGGTGGGGAAGGTCTGTAAATGTCTCTCACCATTAAATATGCAATCTGACTGTCAGATTTGACCCGATTTTTCTTTCCTTGGCATGCGAAAGACCTGTTGATATCTTGGTTTAGTGACGAAAATCCGGGGACGTCTTTTACCATTAAGATGACATCTGACCTCTGGGCTCAATCTGATCTTCCATTTTTTCTTCTTGAGCACGCAAAGAACCAATATTTGATAGATTAGGGGTGGAAGTGGTTGGTGATTAAGGGAAGAGTGTTCTACCAGGTGAAGAATTGAATGCTGGGAAATATTTGGAGAGATTTACCCTCTGTGCACCTGACATATTTTTTTACAAATCTAATTCTGGGAGTCACAACACGCAAATGGTGCTTTGAATGTTTTGTTTTGGGGGAAAAAAGTCTGTTGTAAAAAGTATTATAAATTGCATGAATTTTTATGTGCAAATGGTTGGAAGTGTTAGAGGTCGGGACTGATTTTTCTAAGAGAAAAGCTTGATAGAACCCGTCCTTCTGAGAAATCATCTGAAGAAACATGTTTATCTCCTTTGTGTTAAATTTGATCATGTCAAGGTGGTTGCGAGTGTACAGCCATTGACAAGCTCTGAGATTGTTCTAGAAACATTCCCCTACTGATAAATTTAATCAAACTTGAGTTAATCTACGTTATTTTTTGGGTAAAATTTGTGTTTGCTTCATTTCTTGAATGTCTACAAGTAGTTTTCTTGTTCCCATTGCAATCTTACATTGAAATATTTTTGAATCACACAAGATCTTATCCTTGTGATAGTTTGGTGGCATTTGCAATTTCATTTATCAGAAGAGCTTTCATTTGATAGTGAAATAAAAAAATTTAAAATCATTGTGACTCCTAGCATGACTATAAGATTGTTTGTTAGCCTTTGAGGGTATCTTAGTGCATGATGAAACAGAGGTTGATAATGTTTAGTTAAGTTTTCCAATTTGAGCCTTCATTTTGTATCCTTGAAGTTTGTGTGAAAGTTCTGATCTTAGGCCTCCATTGAAGCACATATTCTGGTTAAAGGAACATCCTAGCTATCCCGAAGCATTATGTTCTTCAAGCTCTCCATTTTGTAAAATTTCTCAAGAATCTGGTGAATCAAGTTCATTTCTGCCTCACCTCCCACCAAAAATTCATTTAAAAACAACCAATCATACCCATACTACCGTTTGTTTTTCATGTGTGTATACAAATGCATAATTTTTACTACCAAAACATGCAGAAACAATAAGGTTTTCATTGTCTTTAGTGGCCTGAACCTTGCTTAGAAAATATCTCCATTATCTAGAGTGACAACTTGTGAGAGTTAGGTTTTGTTGCATTGATCATATTTTCTTCAAGGTCTTCTTAATAATTTCACAAGGAAGGATATGCTCCATCTCCTCCAAAAACAAAAGGCTACAAAAAGGGTCCTCTCACCCTGGTTGAAAGGCATAACCATAAAGAAGTGAGGATAGGTCAAATCCTCTTTAGGGTGCTACCCATTTCTCCACATTTGAGTGTCAAAGGGAAAGCTGCATTTCATCCCTGGCTTCAAAACGACACACTACATGCTCTGCTTGTCTCTAAGCTTCCTTCCAAACTTGTGATGTTGCTCAGCTTCTGAAGGAGAATCAATCTGGGTATCAATAGGATCAAAGCCAGTTTTTGATTGATGATTTTCATGCATCACTATAAATCATGGACAAGTTTAAATAGATCACATGTAGTTGAGAAAAATATATTTCATCTCAGACATTAGGAATTCGTGGAAGTGGAAGAGGAATGTTCATCCATAGACGTAGAGGAATAATTTCAAATAGAAGACACAACATCGGTCTAACAAATCAAATTCAAAGAGGATATAGTCAAGAACAGTCAAAATTAGAGACATGTTAAGTCTCGTTTGGAGTGTCATTATTACAAGAAATATGCCTACTATACTTATGATTATAGGAAAAAGCATATGATCATTACAAGTAGAATAAAAATTATGTTGGAATATTTAATCCAAGGACCATTTTTATTACTTTCTAAAGGATTTATGAACCAATACCTTATTTATTTCCTATTGAATGTAATCTATCTCAAGAGATTCCCTGTGATATTTGGTATTTGGATTCTAGCTGCACCAATCACATGTCAAGTAACTTGGATGTATTTAATAGTTTGGATGAGTTAGTAAAGAGTGATGTTACTATTCATAAAAAATAATATAGTATCCATGAAAGGAAAATGAAAAGTCAACATTATACTAAAAAGGGGGGATGAAAAGATTATGCATGATGTTTATTATGTTCTAGGTTTAAAGCATAATTTTATGAGCATTGTTCAATTGGTACAAAAGGGATAGAAAAAGTATATATATTACAATGAACGTGTGATAGTGGAGAATGCATCTAGTACTCAGATGATTACAAAAGTACAAATGAGCAACAATAAAATGTTTCCTTTGAGGTCAATGTCAAGAAATTCTAGAGCTCATAAATAACTAAGTACGAAGATCACTATACATTTTCATCCAGAGCCACGTCCGGAGCTATAGTTTCGTCTGGAACTAAGTTCTTAGCCATGTTAGAAGTTTAGTCTATGGATCTAACAAAATTTCATTCTAGACCTAAGAAAGATCATTACAGAGCCAATTCTGAAGCTCAATCCCAGCCCAGAGCCAAGTCCAGAGCTCAAATTCAGTCCGGAGCTTGGTTCAAGACTCAATCTGAAGCCAATTTTGGAACTTAAGATCAGTCCAGAGCTATGTTCAGATCCATGTCCGAAGCTCATTCCAAAGCTAAACAAATTGAAACAAATTTTCAGTCAGTTATGAAAGATGACTCATGGCTAATGACATCTCATGTTTTGACATTTAAATTTTTGAGGTTTGCATTTGTTACATTTAAAGAACATGGTAAAAGGTCTCCATTTGATTCAGAAACCAAATAGAGTTTATGAATGATGTATTTTGGGGAAGCTTGCAACACAAAGAGTTATTTTCATTTGGAAAAAACAGCAAGAGAAAGTTCACCACTTAAAATTGTTCATTCATATTTATGTGGACCTATGCAAACATCTTCTATTGGAGGTTACTCATATTTTTTGACATTCATTGATGATTATAGAAGGAAGACATGGGTGTAATTTTTTTAGACACAAATTAGATGGTTTCGATATATTTCAACAATTCAAGGCCTTAGTGGATAAGGAAAGTGGATACTACATCAAAGTTTTGAGCATAGACAGAAGAGGTAAGTATGTTTATAATACATGTCTAAATTGTTGTAAATATTATGGTATCCACATCTAGTGTACTACCATGTACGCACCACAACAGAACAATGTGGAAGAGAGCAAGAATAAAACAATGATGGATATGTCCATAAGTATGATGAAGGTCAAGCATCTTCCAATTGAGTATTGGGCATAAGAAGTTACAACTATTGTATACATTTTAATCAAGTTTCCAATAAAAAATTGTTCAAAACATGGTTACTCAATAGGATTGAATACATAGAAAACATAATGTTTCTCATTTTATAATATTCAGGTGTGTGTCATATGTACATGTTCCTGATGAGATAATGAAGAAGTTAGAAAAAAAATGACAAATGTTTATTTTTGTTGGATATTCAGATAATATGAAAGCTAACAAGTTGTTAGTTTGTGATCAATAAATATGTTTAGTTTTTTGAAAATGAGGCATGGTATGGAATTATAGAGAGAACAGTCAACACAGAAAAACTATCCCTCGTGATGATATGATGGATGAAACTATATAACAAGGGTATTGTATCTTATTCTAATGTTGGACATGCATCTCATGTTCTAGCACAAGCTACACCTCCATATACAATTAGGAGGTGTACAATATTTCAGTCATCTACAAGGATACAAGGGACACCATATAGAATACAAGAAGTAACTCCTTCAGTACAAAATGGTCCATCATTAGGATAGTCCATTGTAGCAAAAAACAAGGAGTCTTAGTGATATTTATAATCTTGATACAAGTAAACATTATTTAGTTGTTCCATTATTTTCACAAGCTACAGATTTAGTGTACTTTGAAGAGGCTATAAAAAATGAATTCTGGGCTCAAGCTATGGATGATGAAATGGATGCCATAGAGAAAAATCAGACATGGGAGTTGGTAGATCTTCTAGAAGGAAGGGATGTGATAGGAGTGAAGTGCTGATGGAAAAATAAATAAACATAAAGAAATGTTGGTTGTGAGAGGTTTTACACAACAATATGGAGTCGATTATGATTGAAACATTTGCACTGGTAGAACATTTGGACACAATAAGAACAATTTTAGCAATTGTAACTCAAAATATATGGCATATATATCTAGTGGATGTAAAATAAATGTTATTGAATGAATATCTTGAAGAGGAAGTTTATGTGAATTAGACAGTAGGTTATGAGATTGAAGGTCATGAAGGAAAGGTGTAAAGGTTGAGAAAAGTGATATATGGACTCAAGCAAGCGCCTATAGAATGATATAGTATAATTAATTCTTATTTGATTCAAAATGGTTTCAGTTAGAGTAGCAATGAACCTATCTTATACATCAGTATAAATGAAAAAGGTAAGATTTTGATTATTTTTGTATATTTGGATGATTTAATTATTACAGGAGACCTATCTACATATTCATTCAAATCAACCATGAAGAAATTATTTGAGATGATAGATCTAAGTTTCATGCACTATTTTTTGGGCATTAAAGTTCAACAATCAGAAACTGAAGTTTTTATTTCATTAGCAAAGTATGATAATGATGTCTTGAAGATATTTAACATGTTGAATTGCAAGATAGTGCTAACACCAGTTATAGTAGGTTTCAAGTTAAGAAAAGAGGACAATGGGTCATTTATAGATCCAATTTTTTTCAAAAGGATATTTAGAAGTCTCATATATTTGACTGCCACAAGGCCTTTTTGTATGTACAATGTGAACCTAATCTCAAGGTTCATGAAATATTCTAAGGATTCACATGGGCAAGTTGGGAAAAGGATTTTGAGGTATGTGTGTGGAATTAAAAAATCATAGAATCTTGTATTCAACATCATATGAGTTCAAACTCATATGTTATATAGATAGTGACAATACCAACAATATAGATTATAGGAAAATCACATTCGACTATGTTTTTTCACTTTGGATCAAGAGTAGTTTTTTTGGAATTAAATAATTAGCCTATACTCACACTATCTTCAGCAGATCTAGGAAGAGTATGTAGCATCCACGACAGCAACATGTCAGGCTACTTGGATGAGAAGAGTGTTGAAAGATTTGAGGTAGAATCAAAAATATGCTAAACAATTTTTTTGTGATAATAACTCAACAATAACATTGTCTAAATATCATATTTTTCACAAGAGGAGAAATAATATATAGACATGAGGTATCATTTCATCAAGGAGCTAATTAACAATAAAGAAATATGTCTTGAGTTTCATAGATCTGAAGACCATATTGCTAATAGTTTTAAAAAGGCTTTGGCAAAGGAAGTTGTTGAGTATTTGAGAAGTTTGGAATTTTGTGATCCAGAATTTTCCATCTCTGGAATTCTACACTTATCACCAAAATAATTAAATTTTTGAAGGTCGAAATTAAGGGGGAGTGTTGAAATAAGTAAATAATTTCTCCCACCCCCATGCATCCTATTATTAGCAAGCAAGAACTTGTTTTTGCATTCATTTATGTCTAGCTTAGATCAATTGAGATTCATTCCTAATTTTAGGAAATGTTAATAAAATAATTTATCTTGCATGTTATTCCTAGCTTTTAGTTATTCTTAGTAAAAATCAAATAAAAGAAAAAGTTTTGTTTTCAAATCCTCTCTTTTTAGAGTTGTTCATAGTTTATTTTTGGTAAAAAAAAACCCTCTTAATAATTGAGGCAATTATAATTTCTATATAAGAAAGTTGTAAGGATTTGAAGATCAAACAGGAGGCATAATAAATTGTGCACAAAAGTATTGTTTTAGTAAAAAAAATAAATTGTTTTTTACAATTTTTTAATCTTGCTTTTTTATTTGTTATTTTTATTTGCTAATTCTACAGTGGGTTTTTTAATACTGTTTTTAACTATAGAAATTATGAATGAAGAAGATCAAGTCATAAAATATAAATGTGTGGAATCATATAATGCAAATATGAGTAGACGAATACAAATGTAATTTACCCAAAAGTTTGGGAGTATGCTAGAAAAATTGAATTGATCAGGTGGAACACATGTTCATTACATTTTGTGAAACAATGTCAATGCTTCATGAGGATACCCATGTCTACTAAAATAGTCACAATACAATACCTTAGATTAGAAATTTTAATCATGCCCTAAATATAACCTAATTGAATTTCAATGATCTTTCTTCGATTTAGGACACCATAGTTATTGAAAACTTTATTTCCTTGGCAGATAGGGTAGAATAAAAGGAGAGAAAGAGAGTGCCATGGATGAGAAGGAATAAAGAGCTCACTCCTTTTATCAGTAATGGAATTTCATCACCAAAATGAAGATATGGGGTCGAATCACCATGGGAACTACTGAACACGTGCTCACATGGCTCTTGATAATATGGGTCCCAAAATAGTAAATGTTGATGACTATAAGTTTAGGGGTAGTGGAGGTTACATATATTCTATAGTCCTTACAAGGTCAACATAATCTCAATCTTATGATGCACCGACTAAATTGATGTACCATGGAAAATGTTTTTTTAGATGAGAATATAGACATAGATTCGAAGATATCATATTGCAAGTAACGTCTTAAATGAGAATGACACTAGCTATCACGTAAAAAAGTATTATGTCAAATGCAAAATAAAATTAAATTTTAAGTGTTTTATTACCATGTGAAATGGCTTTCTTGGAAATACAAGTCTCCAATAGTCGCAAGTAAGTATAAGAATGTACTAGCGGATTGTGTGTGGTGAGTAGAGTGTGTTGCTTGTTTCAACTAACTTTCTCTACATAATGTTTTCAGACTACAATTGATGATGGATGGAATTGACAAGGAATAAATTTCTAATATATTATCAAGCACACATTCTCATCAGGTTTAATACATCATATCAACAAGTGGCTAGATAATTTAACAGGGATTAATAAATGTGACATCGCTTGGCCATTTAAAACTTTTTGGTTTTAAAAAAGATAAACTTGTAACTCAATATGGGAAAGAATTAGTCAAATCACCCTTTATCACCAATCAAAATAATAATAAATTAGTTTATGTAAAATTAAATTTATTTAAATACGTCAATTCTAAATTTATATATTAGAAATCTTAACATGGGAAAAAAATTCTTGTATATGATTGGATCACAATAACATTATTAATTGGATGACATGAAATGTATATTATCATGCCTTTTGGGGAACTAATAAGGGTTATAGAATATAATTTATAGATGTTACTAGATGTTTATGAATATGAAACCATATTAAAAAATGATTATTTATTTAAATTTTTATGTTCAAATTATAGAAAGTTATGTTTGAAAGGGTTGTGAAAAGGATAAGGGTTGTTGTTGTTGTCGTACTATCACTCTACGAATCTATCATAGATAATTGTGGGAGTTTTTCCTCTTTATTATTATTTACTCCGCTTTTCATGTTAGGTCATTTTCGTCATTCAAGTGGCCCAAGGCCTGCCCTTATATTTAATGGACACCTCCATGAATTCTACATAATTTTATGTAGTTCAAGTTGAAGGAGCTCTAGAGTGTGATTACACAAAAATGTCCACGAAAATTTATCCTGAAAGTTTACAATGAGGTAATATTTCTTATTTTGACTCTCCCCTTTCAGATGTTGTTTTAAATATTCCTGAATTTCATATTGCTTTTCTATGGCTCGAAATTTATACTCTCATTGGTTATTTTTTCATGTGTGTCCCCTTCGAGGGTATTCTCAAACAATGGATTCACAACCAATGGAAACCTCATGGGGTTCAGGTTGACGAAATCCAAAACCTTACAAAATGGTTTCTTCTTTTTCATTTCACAAACCTTGAACACTACAAAGGTATTTTCAACCATGGACCCTAGTTTATTTACAATACCCTTGTGGTTTTTTCGCACTGGACCAAGGACTTCCATGTCTCTAAACAAGCCAAGCTTGAGATTCCCGTTTGGGTCGAATTCTCGGGTCCTCCATTACCGTTTTGGAATATTTAGGACAAACTAGTCTATCCTATCAACTGACTTATTTTCACAAAGAAAACAAGTTCTTCATTGCTAGACACCAAAAATGGGGTTTTGTCAACATTGAACTGTTGAAAGAACTCAAGGATTCTATGGATATTCAAGTGGGATACCACTATTTCTCTCAAAATGTTTTATACATCAACCTACTGAATACTTTTTTTCGATGCAAATCCTCATCCCACATGATTCAGGATTTCCCATTAATCATCAATATGTGCCAAAGAGTGCAAGATAAACCGACTACTGATAACTAGTCCTCTAATTCCAATGGAGATTGTTCGACAACATTTACCAAAAAAACATTTAGTTGCATCTCGGGCTCCCAAAACGTAGCATATTGTATATCGACCCACAACTAGGTCTGGTAAAACCATTGCTCCTATTGTGACCAAACATGCCACCTCTAATGCTTCTCCCCGCATCACTCGGACCCCTGAAGTGGTTTTTACTATCTTGTTATCGCAAGTTCCCTCCATGGTCTCGTAACCTTCTATTCCCCGAGCTATAATGCAACCCTAAGTCTTTTTTTAGCATAAAACTATTATTCAACATTCTCGGATCCCTTCACCTTCTGGTGAGGTGGTCTTCACACAAGGGAAACATCAAGAAATTTTCCTCGACAACACCAACGAATGAAGCTTAATTCTTATCAATAACTTGCCTTGGATTTAGTTTAAGATTTAGAGCATTTCCTAAATATGGTTATGATTGATGTTCAAATAGAGAGTATAAACGTGATAGTATATTGGCTTATTTAGTTATTTTACAAGTATTGCACTATTCTTCTCAATGTTGTAAAGTTTTATGTTAATCTACAATTTACAGTCAATATTATTTTATACGACTTCCTTGTCAATTCGCCAAATGAAAAAATAAGAGCAATACGAAAGTAATTTCCTTTAAATTTGAGTGTAAGAGATATGCCAAACAATATTCCAATGACTTAATACAATAAAACTCTTAAAATTTTCTTGCATAGACTTTGATTTAGAAATCTAAATAAGCATTCACATTTATCTTGGTATGTTATTTTTTAAGTCATACAAAATTTTCATATAATAAATTAATTAGTGTAGACAATAGGTGTTTAGATACTTAAATATGTACAAGAATAATTGGTGGTGATTCCTCAACCAATAACTGACATGAGATAACACTTATTTTCAAAATAACATTTATAAATCTATATTGATTTTTCTATTCAAATCATTAATATTAATTTTTTTAACTTTTTATATTATTCAAAAATATTTTTCAATGAAATTTTATATAAAATTAGATTAAATGATATATAATTGCTTTTTCATTCTTATCAAATAAAATTATAAATGATATTGACTTCAATCTAATAATATAATATTTAGTTTCCATTAATTTAAACATTAATATAATAATTGATCCATTAACATAATTACTTTTCTCAATATACACTCTCCCCTACTTCCACTCCTTCAATAGTTTAATCTTTTGACTTATGTTTGTTTTGTTAAATTTTACTATTTTAGATTATTTTTGTGTTTGACTTATGTTTGTTTTGTTAAATTTTACTATTTTAGATTATTTTTGTGTTCCCTCTCCTTAGATTATACTATACACGTCTTTATTTTTCATTCCAAATACAGCCAGAGCTACAAATTGCAATTACTAGTTTAGAATTTACGAACCCAAATAATAGCATAGGGATGAATGAGACCTAAGAATGTAGCCGTCACCTTCTTGTGCAAATAAAGGCCGTTTGCCTTATCATCCACCAAATGAGCGGAACAATCAATGAGCACGCAGGTTTTTCAAGTGAGTGAAAGGACAAGGCACCCAATCCAAATCTTTTCATCATTATACCTTCCACCCATCAAACAATAAACAAGGAATTAATAATAATTTTGATATTAAGTCATTATTTGATAAATAAATAAAATGCTATATGCCAAGGTATAGAATCAATAATCTCATTGTCACAGGGCAGTCTATTACTTGTCGGCAAGAGAAATGATTTTGCTATAATTAGCAAAGATTTACAAAAGTGTAATTATGTACTCCTCAATGGGTAAAGAAGGTTAATAATAGAACATCCCCACACGGTTGAGAAGGTTAATAATAGTATGAGCGTGTATAATAAACACCCAAAAGTATTAGTCTGTTGTTAATTGTGATTTATTTTGGCGTTGTCTGCGGATGGATTCATACAAATCACGTGTTCTCAAGCTGAGGATCACGCACACAAGGATTCCAAACGAACACACGCATCCCCACAACAAAAATGTTTTCTCAAAGCATTGTTTCCCCATGCACAGGTGCCGATCACCCGATTGTCTTCCTTTTCCACGGCCAGAAGAAGAAGAAGAAGAAGAATCATATATTACTCCTGCAATTTCACCAAAAACAAGAGAGCCGAATGCAATGTTGGTTATGAGAATGTTGTGATTCACACCAAAACGCTCCAGCCCAAACAGCTCTGAAGAAGTAGGAATAGCTATGGTGGTGATTGCTCCTGTTGAACTCCCAACAATGGCGGTGCTCAAATACAGCACTCTCTTGTCTTTTGGATTCAGCAGTGCAAGCATCATGAATGACACAGCCATGGGTACCATCCATATTCCTATCCATGCTGGCCGAGGCAACGCCCGCCAGTTTTTCATCACCCTCCATTGCTAATTCATATTAAGAAAGAAAAGAAAAATTACAATGTTTTCCAAACATTATCATAATTTACGAGTTTTTATTAATTACCATGTTGGTGAGATGAAGAAATGACTCGTACCTGAATGTAATCAGGAAACCCAGAAGCAATTCGCCCAAAAAATCCAAAGGAGGAAACGAGAGACACCAAAACCGGTGTTTTGGAATATCCCAGAGATTGTAGAATCTGCCCCAAATTGTTTATATACACTAATCCCACTGTTCCTCCACAGAAATATACGAAGTAATATAACCAGAAATCAATGCTTACCAACAGGTCCATGATGCCATGCTCCCCTCCCAGAGATGGAGATGATTTACGTACTGTAACCAGCTGTCGTCCTTCTGGTTCTATGTCAACTGCTTTGTAGTGTTTGATTTCTTCATCAACGCTAGGACTTTTCTCAGAAATGTCATGGGTGCTGGAATATTCTTCTGAATTATTTCTGTGGATTTCAGGAGATGCTGTTGGGGTTGGGGTTAGGGTTGGGGTTGAGCTGTAATTAATTACTTTTCCAATTGTAGTAGTATGGCCAAAGGCTAACCTTAGTGGTATGAAGAGAGGGGTCAGCAGGAGTATTAACAACACAGACATGTAAATTCCTTCTACCTCACGCTTTTTATGGGGTAGGAATTCGAAAAGAATTGAATACAGGGCAGTGACAATGGTTATCACAGTGAATAATATAAATTTTCTCCTACCTCCCTCGTCTTCATTCGCTTTCTTGGACTGAGAAACATGAAGGAGAATTGCTGAAATAATAGCAACTACAGCAGGAACTATACTATTCAATAGTAAGTATGATGAGGGGTGCCCTCGATCCACGATTGAAGAAAGACTGGTATAGATAACAGCACTAAGTCCTGAATAACTAGTACTTAAACCAGAAGCAATTCCTCTATTGGTAGGGAAGTTGTCAATGGCGGCCCTGAAGCTCACTGTATTGAACCAGCAGATACTATTTCCAGCGACAAAGCACAGGATGTACACCTGCACTAATACCAAAAACATATCGAAATCATTTGATAACTACAAGAATTCAGAGTCATATAATTTTTATGTAAACTACTACTGAATTGGGTATTTGTGGAAAATGAAATAATAACAAAACTCAAAGAGCTGGAGGGAGCAAAAATATATCAAAATCATTAACATGTACACGAATTCAGAATCAAACAAAATTCTTTATTAAGTTCTAATGAATTGGGTATTGTGGAAAATGAAATTCATAACAAAATTCAAAGAGCTGAGGGGTAGCAAAAACACATCAAAATCATTGACATCTACAACAGACGTTCAGAATCAAACAAATTCCGTGTCTATTCTACTGAATTGGGTATTGTGGAAAATGAAATATAACAAAATACAAAGAACTGGAGGGAATAAACACCTGCCAGTAGGCCAGGGGACGAACAATATGAGCCAACATGAGCCACTGAACACCATATCCCACCATCCCCAAACTCACTGCGATGGCGGAGAACAGCCCAAGTTGGAAGAATCATGCACACCACTCCAGAAAGCCACCCCATAATTTTCCCAAGATCAGAGGCCACCGCCAAACTGTTAAGTTTGATCTGGTTAATGCCCAAAACATTCTTCAGATCGGAAGAATAGTTAGAAAACACGAAGTTAGTGCCACTGATGGACTGCAGCCATACTGCTACAATGAAGCAAATCCACCGTTTCATGGCCACTGTGTCGCTGCTTCTTCTTCTTCTATCCATATGTTAAGGGAATAAATGCAGAATAAAGCGAAGAGATGTCCAACAAACTTCTACGGAGCAGATGTAAATCATTTTAAAGGCAGAAATGTTGGCAAATGTCAAGCGAATAGGACTTGACAGGACAAGACACAAAGGTCTTGCAATGGGCTCCGATGTAGTTAAGGCACAACTGATCTCCGCCGTAGCTTCAAAATCTTAAAACAGGTGTATACAGAAAGACCACCCTCGTGAATTTGAGGATGGAAATATCGATACGTGTGCTTCACCTTATTTCATAAACGGATGCTAAAAATATTATAGATAATGGTATATTCTTTGTTGGTAAATTGATAGAGGTGAGTTCAGGGCACATAGTCGGCAACCATTCTCGAGCGGTCGTGATGTGCCACGTGTCCTTCAGTTATATATTTAGTTGAAAAACGAAGTGGTGTGCGCCGGGAGGCCGTGCAGCAGGAATAGAACCCCTCACCTGTTTGGTCAAACTGCATTGACCCCACCAATCCAGCTACCACATGTTGCCTCCTTGAACATGATTTGATTTCATTTCATTTTGTTGAAAAACACAACATACATATGTGATCACTAATGCGTAGGACGTATCAGGGCATGTGGATATATGGTATCATGTGTTTTGAATGGTCGCACGCACCCATCCATAGGTGCATTTTGAGTGAAGGGTAGTCACAGATGTCGTGAAATAATTATAAATATTTGAAATAATTGTTGTATTTGATATACACATTTAGAATGTGAGCAATATTTTTTTAATTTAAATTTATATGTAAATTTTGTGTGTGTGTGTGTGTGTGTGAATAAATATAGATTAGTCTTTTATATATTTTATTATGATGGTATAAATAACATTATTTGGTAATTTTGAAGGGAAGTAGTGGAAAATTACCGTCACCCAAAATTTTGATTGAGAGGTATAAATGACTGTCAAATTTTAAATCTTGGATGACGCATTCGTCTCTAAATACATGTGAAAATTAAATGAATGAAATTTGATGTCGTACGCTTCTAAAACCTAATAAATCGTTATAGTACTTTCATATTTGTATTTAATGATTATATAATATTTAAATTACATTTTTTGTGGAAATATTTTTTTGTATTATTATATTTTCAATGTGGTTCTTTGTTTATTTAACTTCTTTGTATTTTATCTCAATATTCTCTCTATTTTCCCCTTATATTTTGTTTGTTATTTAATGTCTCCTCCCATTTCTTTTTATTTATATACTTTTTCGTCAATAGGCATCCACCTTTCAAGTTGTCTTTGTTGGAAAGTGTCAAAATTCGCCAATTCCGATAATATGATTTTCTCCTTTGCCAAAATAAATATATAAATATTTGGATTCTCTCTAGCCTAATTTGCAACTCTATGCAATTACTAGTCTAGACATAATCATCACAATACAATTATAACAAAACTTTATTAGTGGAATTCAATCTCGTCTTTCTTTTTCATGTGTCTTTTAACTCTTATTTTTCGTATATTGATTTTTTTTTTTGCTTTGAGTATACGTGTAAATATTCAATAATTGTATAACCATGTGGATGTGTAACTAATTTGAATGATTATATATCACTTTAAAATTATAACCCCAACAATTTTTTATTTTTTATTTTCTAATGTTTTTAAAATGTTATTTTTTACAACTTGTAGATCATATTTACTAGACGAGATATATTAAATACATTTATTTGAAAATGTCTACAGATATTAAATTTTTATGCTTTTTTCATGGGTTTTATGCATATCACATCGATTAATGATTTAATTATATTCTCTTAATATTTCTCACTTTCTTTGATATTATGTTATAATAAATAAAATGCCCCAAACTATAATATATGGTCAAGATATTACTAATTTTATTAAATTCTCAAAGTTAAAATGATAAAAAAAACAAGAATTTATGTGATGGTTCAAATTTAATATAGAGAATAAAGTTTGAAATGACACTATTAGATTCCACCTCTTGTTTCCATTGTAGCAAGATATTACTATTTTGTATTGACATCTCAAATTTCTAAAATAAGAACACTAAAGTGATGGTCAAGTGGATGCCAAATTTAATGAAAAGGATAAAAGTTGTCATGGTCATAGCATTAGATCTCACCCCTTGTTATCATTACAAATTGTTTAACAATATAATTATGTTATATTGAATTAAACATAGTTGTGATGTGTTTAGATTAGTTTAGTGAATCTATTCGTATTAAACCATTTTCCACATCTATATTTTGGTAAACCAAAATTCGATCACGTATTTGTAGATTTTTAGGGTTAAATCATATTTTATTTCTTTATAATCTCATTGTTTTGGGGTTTGTTATTTTTTGTATTAGAATTATTTAATGCAAATTAATGTATGTTTCTTCCTAGGGAAACCTTTTCTTAAAGTCATATATATTGCGGTATTGATCATTCCTTGGCTAATCAGTTGTAGAATGTGTGATTATAAGTGTATTTTAGTTATGATGTGGATAGGAGAATTGTTAGTTATCTATTGCAATGTTTACTTTCCATTGTAAATTTCCATGTTAATGTGTATATTATTGTTTTAGATGTGAGTTTTTTTTGCATATACAAATGTGTTAAATGAACCACAACACATTGCAATCAAATTCAATTTAAATTTAATCAATGTCTATAAATCACATTATATACAAGAGGGTAATCAAGACCATATGAAAATAATTAAACACTAAAATGAAAAAAAATCTCGAGAATTATAGTTGGAGCCATAAAGTGAATATAAAGGCATTGTAAAAAAATATGTGAAAAAACTTGTTTGCACTACAAAATGATCAACTCTCAACTTAAATTACATTGAAAAACTTTATCGATTACTTTTTCATCATGAATAAGTGGAAAGTTGAACTAAATGAATCTAGCTATGTACATGTAAAATAAAATATGATAGATGGTTACATTTGGTGTTCCCTAATACGTAAATGCCTATATTCATAAAATGTTTAGATCACTTGGGAATAAATAAGAAATTAGTCTTCTGATTTTTAGAAATCATAATTAATGCTCAGATCCTTGAAAAACATCAAAATAGGGGAAATTAAGGGGGCATGTGTTATCAATCCAAATTATTACCATATCTCTTGTAATTGAAAAACTCACAATCAACAATCATGTGAAGTCACAAAACATGCATTTGTTCCAATCTTATGTCTTCATATGTGCAAGTATCTATGGGGATGTTTCAAAATTAGATTAGATTCTACTTCTTACAACTTTAATATCACTCTTATAATTAATTTCTATATTTACAATTATTGCTTGTAGATGGAGAAGAGACATGACTATGGTAAATTAGGGTCCAATGAAGTATAAATTTAAAACAAAAAAGTGGGATGTATTTTAATACTGTATTAAAGGGGAATTCTATATATACCCAATTCTTATATAAACCTTATTTTCAAATATATTTTCCAGTAAACATTTAAATATATCTACTTTCATTATGAGTTAGACACTTATTCACACATTTTACCTTTGTCTTTAACTCTATTTTTACCTAACTTCGTCATACACTTTTTTATTTATTCTCTCAAATTTTTAGGTTTTGTTGAGGCAGTATTTACATGTCACTAGGTCCCTAAGTCAAGTTTGATACCATTATATATACAAGTTTTTAAAACATATTTTGGTGAAAAGCATTCACCTAAAAAGAGGTGAACCTACCTTATTCATTATGTTTATTTATGGCTTGGATACACTTTTAAAGTTTCAATAGGATTAAATGTGATTATACATTTACATGTGCATACTTGTACTAAAGGAGGACCTAAGTAAAATTACATTTACACTTGTATTCACGTGATTGAGTACATATATACTTAGAAGGGAGAATTACATGGATTTGATCACTTTTCATAATAGTGGTACATATACATCCCCCAACCAATTCTATTTTTAGGGAGGAAAATCCTAATGGCGTTTTTCCACTCTATTTTTAGGACGAGGAATCCTAATTGTACTTCACCAATTAGGTGTGTGTGTGTGTGTGTGTGTGTGTGTGTGTGTGTGTGTGTGTGTGTGTGTGTGTGTGTGTGTGTGTGTGTGTGTGTGTGTGTGTGTGTGTGTGTGTGGAGATCTAAAGTTTCTTATGACGAGCTCACATGTAATATGTTCATCTTGAGTTAATAAAGCCTGATATCTTGCACCTTGGATGTTTCCCTAAGAACTTCACTAGGGTTTTACCATGTAAATGATCCATCGTTTGTCTCTTGCATGTTTGGTATTTTATATATTTTATTTTTCTCTATCTTTGTAAACTGGTATTTTGTTATTCTACTTTTTGCACATTCATTATTGCTTAATCTGTGGTTTCCTAACAAAAAGTTGGGGTCAGTTGAAAATAAAACATTAACCCTTATTTATTGTATTATTCATCCAAGCATATTTCTCAAGTTGTAGGATAAGAGAAGGCATTTCAATAGTCTATATGTAACATATTGAATATCTAATTTTTTTTTTATTGAGAAGTGCACTCAGTCGGGCACTAGATTACATAGTTTGTCGGCATCTTTGCTCATGATTTGGAGGAAGCATATAGCGGAATTACAATTATAAGTAAGTGTACAACTAAAGTAGTGATCACATTCATCTTAAGTAACTACGAGTAAGGGTCATCCACGACGTCAAAGTCACCCAGGGCACGATCTTGGCCTCAACCATTTCGAATCTCCTGTGTCAAGTATCTCCAATCCTCACACTCAGTAAGACTTGATCCCTAGTGGGCTTATTCAAAGGTAATCAACTTCACTGATGAACCAAGGAGATAAATATGTGTCAACAATTTGGAAGATTTGTGATATTGCAAATCTTACAGTAAAGTGAGACAATATGTTTTTTCTCATCATTGGGTATGAATTTTCCAATAATTCCTTGAGGATCCTGAGCATTGTTCCACTTCTAAGAATTGTTTATCACCTAATGTTCAATATTCCTCCATCCTGTAACTACTTCCCGTATCCATAAACAATCCATTTAAGACGAGCATCTTATCCATTTGCATTCTTTTGCGTGATGTAAACAATTCTAATGCGTGCATTCACCTAAACTAAATTCCTATTAACATGATTAATTGTAATCATGTTTAGTCCCACATATAAACAATGGTTGATAAAATAACAAATATTTTAATCAAAATTCATAATAGGAAATCTAAGAAGATGGAAATTTTACTAAACGAAAAACACAATGCTAATTTCAAACTACTTCATCCACACATACCACTCATGTCGTACAAACTACTGAATATCGTAGACATTATTAGAATCAATCTTTCATTCATTCCAATTTGAACACAAAATGGTGTCTATTCTAAGGCACACAATATCCAAAGCGAAATATTATAGAAGGCCAGTATCTTAGTTAAGGGAGCATTTGTCTCTGTTGTTTTAACATGACTGTGTTTAATCCATGCTGATTCTACGCCCTTATCAAATATTTGTGCGTTTTATATTGATCAGACGTCATTATGGCGTGTATGGTAACCTATGCATGAATTTGAGTGCATTAAGCACAGATGCCTTCATTGGGAGAAATGTCGGTCACGATTACTATATATGAATAAAATGCAGTCTCAAAGGATGGAATGCATGTGTTGCCCTCAGATTGCATTTCGTATACATCCAAATTATTCATTGCAGAAAATGCCAATTTAAGGCTTTCAATCATTTTCCGAGTACTCATGTAACTCTTCCCAGTTGTTCTTTAAAACTCTTGATGTGTTTGATGGATGCACATATTTCTGTGGATACGGCGAAGGGATTTCCGAGCCACAGAATGTTTGGCATAAGCAACATTTCATACTCTAATTCATTTTTTTTAGCAAAACTGTGTTTCGACGTCGTAGATTTATTGCATTAAAATTTCTTTTACAATGCATGGGCGATAGTTTTTCCTTGATAATTACGAGGGGTAAATACCAGTCACTCAGTCCAGTCGGCGGACGTGATGGGTGTTTATTTCACGGCCATATAGTTGTAAAAATTTATGAGGGGAAGTTGGCTGTTGCTAGAGCCGCGACAAGACAAAGGTTTTAAGATTAGGGAATTTATTAATTTCTGTCATTTTGGTAGATGAAGTATAGCTATTCTAGTACACATATCTTAAATGTAATTTAGATTTCTTGCATACTTTTACTCACTTTTAAAAGGTTTCACATTGATTAGCGAATCTATTATATGAATATTTTGTTGGTTGGTTACATGGTCTTGATGTATCTTCACCATTATATTGGACTTACCGCCAAAGTCTTATGTGATAAAGATATTGCAATTTTTCTATGGTTTCTCTAAGTAAGAAGAAACACTATCATTTAAAAGTCAAATAGCTATCAAATTTAATGTTGGTGATTTTTATTGTCATCTCACACTATTACACTCCATTATCACCCCCTTCACAACAATTACAGGCTATGTGTATATCAATGTTATTACAAAACACACAAATATCACTAACTATTCTTTTAAAAACTAAGCGATTTGAGAGCACACCAAAAGTCTAACAAATAATGTCGATAAAAAGGCCACAAAAACAAGAACAAATTCATCCCATAAGTTGATTAGTAGTTCCCTAAAGGATTAAAATAGAACTTGAGCTATCGATGAAAATAAACTAGAGGTAGGAGGAGGATCCTAGGCATTTTGGTTGCCCTAACGAGCATTTGGCAAGTTCTTGCCATTAAGAAAGCACGAGGGATTCACAAAACAAAGCATTACCTAACATGTGAGTTCATATTAAGATTCTCAAAAACTAGTCAAAATGGATTCAATATATTGTCCCATATTAAAGACATATAAGGGGTTAATGTATAATTACTTTTGAATCTATAGTGGGGTTAGGCTATGTGGAACAGTAGGTAGGAGGAAGGAGAAGTAATAGTTGAGAAACAAATGAAGAAACCCTAAATTCACATCATTTTCAGTATGTGTATTATTAGATTAGTGACATATTTTTAGAGAAACATGTTTATCTGGAGTAGCGGAAATACATAATTCTCAATTTATGGGACATCCTTCACAATATCATTACAAAGGTATTTTTTATCATTTTGATTTTGTAAAAAATAGGAGTATGGATGTAATGAAGAGTAATAAATTTAAGTTACAAGAACACAACCAAACATGACCCTTCACATTATTATAGAAAGTTTGATTAGTCTGAGAAATGTAGTTAGGAAAGGAAGGAAAATGAGACAGTGACAAATGTTAAAGGATCATATTTTTCAAAACCAATATCAATGACATCAAGGTTTTAAGTGGGTAATAAGTGGCAATATAATTAAATTTTTGAAAATTTCAAGATATTAAATCCAACACAAAAGAGGTAGAAAACATTGGGTATTAAAGATGTCATATTAGGTAAAATGGGTATTTCGGATATATGGTCAAATAAGGTGTAACTTATAATTGAAAATTTGTGTTGGGAGGGGGTGTTAATAATAAAAGATTGAGAGGTAGATTAAAAAATAAGGGTATTAATTCATATCCTATGATTATATGTGATATGGTATAAGTTTACATAGTGAATCTCTCATTCAAGAAAGGAAACCCATACTTTTTCCAAGCATAATTCACAACCTCCACATTTTCTTTAAAACTCAGTTGAATGCCATTGAGAATGTTTCTAATTAGAGCCAATATTGCAATAGGTAACCATGAAAATATATAGACAATTGAGGAAAATGATCCCATCACTTTATTATGTAAGAGGAGATGACTACCGAAGATGTTGAGAGTAGTCTCATTGCACCAATGTAGGAGATTGTCTTTGAGGTGAAGGTCAACTATGAAATTAAAAATGGATGAAATTTACTCTGTGAACCCCTCATGGGCTCCATCCCTTGGAGAAAAGGAAGGAGGCAAGTGAGCAATTGTAGTGCCTCATAGTGGCACAACCAAACCAAACCTAAACACCCAAAAATTCTTGAAATTTTATTTTGTTTAAACATTATATAAAGGCTAATTAAACTTCCCTAAGGCTACAGGGTTAAGGCACCCCTTGGTCCACGATAAATTTTTTTAATAAATTTATGAAAGCCCGTATTAATATTTTATCTCCCCTTAAATCATTAAATCAACCCACTCGTGCTATAGCACTTATTTATTTTCTCAATAATAAAAACATCACTTTATTTTAAAATTATTTCTCCCATAACCCTTAGTTTACCCCCCCTAGGCACCCCATTTATTAAATTCTCCATAACCATTTATTTAATTCACCCCACCCCTTCCCATTAAGTCATTCCAATCCCACAACTTGAAAGTTGGAGGGTTTACTTTGAGCCCTTATATCTTTTTGTTTTCCAACTTAGATCTTTATGGTTCCCTACAACCCTAATCCTCAACTGAGGTTTTCTCTTTTCACTTTTTCTTGGAATATTTTCTCCTCATTTGTGCAAGTTGGACCAGGGAAGAGGAAGGAGGCCATGGAGGCCATTTGGGGAGCTTATTTTTCATATTTATCATTTTTTTATGGAGGGGCAGTGCCCCATATTATCATATTGAGTTTTGGATTTTAGATCAAAGTTTTCTAAGCTCCCTCTTATTTAAAAAATTCCCATAAACCAGGGTTTCGGTTTATCTTTTTTTCTTTTCATTAATAAACAAAGGGATGTGTGTGTGTGTGTGTGTGTGTGTGTGTGTGTGTGTGTGTGTGTGTGTGTGTGTGTGTGTGTGTGTGTGTGTGTGTGTGTGTGTGTGTGTGTGTGTGTGTGTGTGTGTGTGTGTGTGTGTGTGTGTGTGTATTCATGAATTCGCAAGTATGTTTTGGGCCAATTGTGTTGAAGACAGTGGATCCGACTATGTGCCACAGTGGCAGAAAATGGCCACGAGCGGGATATAAAGTGAGGGCGGATTTGTGTGGCCATGACCACACCACTTTGAGCTTAAATACATGAAAAAAGGGGGAAGGCATATCCGATCCCCCCAAATCTAGGCCTTAGCTTATTTCATTTTCAAGGTTGAAACACAAATAGCTTAGCCATATACATTGTAATAAAATAAAATATATCAGATGACATTCAATCATCAGGGGTTTAAAAAAAGTGATTATAAATTTTAGGTTTCTCCCATTTTCACATTGTGAGGTATATATCAAAGTATATGGGGTGGAACACACACACACACACACATTTATTTATTTATATACATACTAATGTATGTGTTCCTATATACATGTTAATATTTAATAACATGAATTAATTCTGGTTTGTAAAAGTATTATAGAAACAATGAGGAAGGAAGCACCATGGAAAGCTAAATTTATTAAAAACTCCTTTCTTATTTTCCCTTAAGAAGAGAAACTAATACAATAAGATAATGTTGAAATCATTTTAGAAGCAAGAGATGGATTGAAACCTTCAAATTTTGAACACAAAGATGCAAGAGGTTTTCCTTAAAAGAATATTTTCAACTAGAAGTATTATAGTTTCTTTTATGACACTAAGTTTCTTTGAGATCTAGATGGCATATTTAACTAGTTTTGTAACCATTTCACTATCTACCTATTACCAACTTTAACATAAAAGAGAAAAGAATACAATAAAATTATTCCTTTGAGAGTTGAATCAAGACTAAAACTACACTTTCACTTTACATTCCTTTACTATCATATGCTAAGAAATGCCACATAAAATCTTCCTTCTTCATTTTCATAACTCATATAAGAAAAATCATCATTTCATAAAACACAATGAATTACTAAGAAATAATTATTTTCTCTCAATTAAATAAGAAAAACAAATAGGAAAATGATAACCCATTCCATGTACTAAACATACATAAATTTCTTCAAATCTTTACTTCAACACCAATGATAATGAAACCTTCCCATCTCATAGCCAAACCCTAAAAATATGCCTTTCAATGAATACAATCATACCCAAAAATTTACTTAAAACAAGATTTACAAAAAATGCTCAAAATCAAGGATAAAATTTTATTACAACATGAAAGAATCAAGATTACAAAATGTCAATATTCCTTCTCAAGAGAGAGGATAGAAATACTCAACATAAATCAAGTGCAAGATACAAATTTCATCCCAATATAGAGGGAAGACTTAACAATATCGCAACACCATTTCAAAATCATACTAAAATGCAAGAGGATAAGCCCCCCCAAAAAGGGGAACAACATGACAAAATTTCCAACTTTTCTTCTCCAAACTCCAAGCCAAATCTGCAGTTTCCACTCTAAGATAGTCTTCAATGCACAAAAGAATAGGGACATGGTTTCCTCCTAACCAAATGGCATCATCACATACCATCTCAAACAAATGAAGGACATGTTATCATCCCTCCAAACCAATGGGAGAGAGAGTATCAAGCCTCAAGAATGCACAAGTAAAAGGGAACAAGGGGTGAAAAATCGCACACCAACCTTTTTCACACACAAAAACCAAATGAACAACACTTATCACATAAGTAAAAACTCCATGTTTTTCTCAAAGGGGAAGAGTGGAAAGGATCCCAAATAATCCATAATGTTAACCAACCATAGAAACACTATTAAATCTCCAAAATTCTCTCCTTATCTCTCCATTCAAAAATACCCTCCTTATTACTCCATCCCAAACACCAAGTCTCCTCCTTGGGAGGATTTTCAAACCATATATGGTTTCCTTGCCAAGGATGGAGAAGGAGGTTCAAACCATATGAAGAATCCTTCTACCACATCAAACCACATGACGGGAGGAATAAAAACATGGACCATCATGGTTTTCCCATCAAGCCATGTGGTGTAAGAGGGGTCTTCCTCCCTCTTCTCCAACAATTACAAAATCCGCCACTAAAGTAGGATGGATGGAGAAAAAGAAAGAAACAAGAACACAAAACGCTCCCACAAAAAACATGAAATATACAAGATACAAGCAATCATTCTTTCCGTTCTATATTATTCTATAGAAACAAAAAACAAGAGGTAATTAAGAGCCTACCTCCAATAAGAAAATCCAACTTCAAGCACAACAAGATTCTCAAGCTCCAACTCCAAGCTACAAGCTCTCCAAATCCCAATAGTAAAAATGAAAAGTAAAAGTTCGTAACCCTCTCCATGAGGGAGTATCAAAAGAAGAAAAAGTCACAAATCCTCACAAATGAGAGGGTGACATGTGTCACCCATCTCATCTCCCAACTAAATATTACTAAAATCACAAAGAGCATAAAACAAAACATATTTTGGAGGTAATCTCCCAAATTCTCTAAAATGCAAATGAATCCAATGCACTCCAATTTTTTAGAAATCACAAAACCTACCATATTTACAAGATGGTGATATGAGAGGGGTCAAATGTGAGGGAAAATCCCATTTGACCTTGAAAAGAGACCCTCGTACCCATAGGTAGGGTCCAAGAGGCTCATTTCCATGTAAGGGAGGCCCCCAAAGTGAAAAAAGGCCCTAAAATTTGTCACATTTAGCCCAAATTCGAGTTTGGATAAAGTTGCTCAAAAGAAGAGGTGGTGGGTCCCACCCAGATGATAACTAGGTGGTCCCAAACAACTAAAAAAAAATAATTAACTTAAAACACAATTAACACATGTAGGGACCATTATATCCCTAAAATAGCTCATCACAAGAATAAAACAAATTACATTTAACATAGTTATAATTAGGAAACACCCATGGTGTCCTAAACACGAACATGCCACCAACACACAATGCTACTATACACAACCCAATTTGAGCATGCTACATTGTCGAAAATGGTTAAAAAGTACCTAATGATGATTTATATGTTTTCCAAAGGTGTTCGAGCTCCTTTACCTCTTTGCAATTTATATTTATAGCCTAGAAAACCTTACTTAGTCATTTCTTGCTTTCCTTTAGCTTTCAGCATTGTTTTTCCTTAGTTTAAGCCTAAAGTTATGTAAAATCCAGTCAGGTTGGATGGCAGTTACACAACCATCGGTCTACCTGGGTGGCAATTGTGCAACCTCCTCTTTTCCTTAGGTGGCGGTTGCATAACCACCTCCCTGTGCAAACCGGTGATTCCATGTGAATTGGCTGAGACTTCCTAGGCATGATTTGGATGCGTGTTAACTCACTTAAGTTCACATGTAGCACACATTTATTAGTCAATTTTTTCTGATTTTAAGCCTAATTTATTTGTATCAACTTACTCTTCCACTTATAATTGTTGATTAAGAGTTAAATTGCTCCTCCATGTTGTGATGTGGCATCCCATGGCTGCTAAGTGGAATGGACCACTTCTAGTCATTATTCTATAAAACCAACGCTTCTTCTGAATCAAATGGTGGGAGATTTTTACTGTGAATTACCTTGTTATGCTACTGAAATCTTACTAGAGACTACACAACCAAACGCTATTCTTTTGTGTTGTTCTTCTATATGCATTGCTACCAAACCACTTGCAATCCACCATTGATCCAATGCCTTCTTCTTTGCTTCTTCTGCATTCCCAGCTTCTTGGAATCACATGAACATTGAATATTGGAAAATATAACTGAGGGGACACAAGAGTAAACCACGACCGGCTTTTCCTCAACATTGCAAAATTTAGGTTGCGATTGTAATTGGATTTCTTTATTTTGTCAATTCTTTATTATGAATCCATACGCACATTGTTTACTAGAGTAGAAAATAATTTCCATTTCAATTGTTGCAATAGATAGATCAAATAATGTAGCTTCCATTTCTTCTAAAAAATTTCACTGATAGATTTCTTCCTTGCCTATCCTTGTGGATTTGTAAGGGAATTTTGTCTGGAGGACTGTTCCCACATTTATTTTAGGAAAATAGAACCCATTTCAGTTTAAAGCCTCCATTGAATCCTTCTTACTTCTACCGGGGAAGTTGCAAGGGAAGAAAAGCTTCTGAGAAGCTATTATTTCTCCTATGCCTCTGAGGTGGGACATAGGATTCACATCCACAATTATGTTTTGGAAAATATTTATTTTATCATCATATATTAGATATACTGCTACACAAATAAATAGTTACATCTGATTGTTTATTTGTTTAGGATCTTTTAATTAAATTGTAGAAGTAATTTATTCATTTCTTCGTATTCCCTCTTTCATTCTCTAGAAAGCATTAAATACAAAAGGTTTAGTTTGAATTAGATTAGGTTGTATTTTATCATTTCGTTTCTTTTATATAATTGAAAAACCACAAAAAATAGATTAGATTTTTTATTTTTATTTCTTGCATTAGCTTTATTAAATACATGTCCCATATGGCCTTTCAAGAACCATAAGAACCTAGAGAAAAAGTTTACGATCCTAGAGTCTTTCAACCAAATGCAACTTATTTTGAGACTGACATTGATATAGGTCTTTCGATTATGGTCTTTAGATCTTCACTACTTCCACCCATCACAATCAAACAATTGCATGCCCTTAATGAAGAAGCCAAAAAACTATACAATTTTTGATGGAACCAACCTGGGTGGAACTAGTTCGCATAGCCCACTCATTTGTCATTATTCATTTATTTTCTCTAGTATTTCCATGACATTGTCTAGAAATTTCTACGAGTTGAACGAAGGGAAATTTCCATGCATTCTACAACTAGTTGAGAGAGTTTTGCACACATACATTGATAGACTATTACATGTGTGTATCATTCTTGAGCATACCATCACACATGTTCAGATTAGCAAGGTTAGTGCCCATAGAGGACATTATATTACCTTTATAACCTATTGAACATACTCACGCATATTCGAGTATTTCATCCCACATAGCCATTCATTAATTCCACATCGACTATCCCGACACGACCTCGGGAGGTCAAGTGTTCCTGACGGTTATGTGGTGATTCTCATTCATACAAATTAGTGAACCTCATAAGGACTAGTTCCTTTTCATTTTCATTTTCTTTCCTTCTTTCATCTGCCCTTCTTCTCTCCCATTATTCTATGGGCATTCATATACCCCCCGAATATGTTAGGCCAGGATTACAACAAACCCATTCTGAGTCTGGAGGCTTATTATCGCCAGATGAATTTGCAACAGTTTCCCTTAATATCAGGGTGGGCTAACAATTATTCTTCTAACTTACCTTCACCTTACACTCCTCTTCATCAAGGCATCAACAATGGTTCATCTATTAGGATTGAGGACATCGATCAGTCGGAGTTCTCCAACTTGAACAATATGAAACTCAATGGAGAACAAGGCTTATATCCTCGGGTCTTGTTAAGACCCCAAGTCAGCATACAATTTGATCTGTTCTCTTCCTACATCTCATCTAATGATGACATTTTGGCATGTTTAACCTGAATTCAAGAGAATTTCAACACCATGTACCAATCCTTGGAAAGGATGGAAGAATAAATGGTTTCTCTACTTTAAGTAACACTACTACCCCTCCATCTACAATGGAAAACATAACCAAAGAGGGGTGGCCTCCAAGAGAACAATTTATAGTAGGACATGACATACCTCTACCTACTAACAACACTCAAAACATGCCCAGAAAAAAATGTAACACCATCTTTGGGCAATGTAATCTCTACAGTGGTAAATAGAGTTAGGGAATTAGATATTTCACAACCCTGTCATGCATCATCTTTTGTTGGGGGCAAGGTCCCTTACCACGTTCCAAACTCAGGTCATGTACCTTCTACACCATCACCTCCTCTAGTTTACATGGGCATTCCTAGCCCCAAAGATCTCCTTACTAGAGTAGGAACATTGGGTATGCCCACCCACATGTCATACATATACCCTCAAAAGGAACCAATCAGAAGTGCGTTCTTGAACTCCATTCCAACTTGCAATGTGACGTTCCTTGGTTTTTGGCCTACTAGTCCGTATCAGGGTAATGTTCCCACATACTTACACATGTATTGTAATTCGCCACAGGGGGACATGTTTTCTTTCCATGGCTCATACACCCAGCCTTAAGGGATGCCTTATACCCCTACAAATGCTTATGTGGCACAATATTAGCCTCATTTTCCAACTCCACCTCCCCATAAACCATAAAGGGTCATCTATGGTAGAATTGTATGATGTGGGAACATACTCTGAATACCTCAAGGAGCCCCTCACTTTTACCATGCAAAGTGTTATGCTTATATGGCCTTTACCGGATCTTCCCAAGTTCAAAGGGGAGGGGGATCCAAATGCATACATCAAGGCATATACAACTACCGATAGAGAGTTGCTTCCATGGGATGTGGTTTTCGCGAAGCTATTCCCCAAGACCCTTGAGGGAATCTCTCTCGATTGGTATTATAGGATACCTAAATCCTCCATACACTCCATAAATAAACTCGTATCCAAGTTCATAAAGGTGTTTGACATGATTTTTTAAAGAAAAGGAATCAGGGAATTCCTTCACATAAAACAAGAGCATAATGAATCTGTTGCCCATTTCATTTAGAGGTGGCGGTATGTCCTCTACTCTTTAGCAATTATCCCAATATGGATCAGATAGAGATTTGTAATCTATTCCTTCATTCCCTTAACTAGGAAACAAAGGAAAAATTTGAAATTTTCCCCCTTAGGAGCTATAAAGAGGTACTAAAGGGTGCTCTCTAAATTGATCAAGCAAAAATAGATAGCGGTTGAAATACCTATAGCTCAAATTAAAGATTTATGACTCCTTCCAAGGGTAATTTAAATTACCCTAGGAATTCCAACAGCAACCAAGGACCTAAGGTCCTCGGTAAGAACCATGGTCTTACAACGGACAATGTAACTAATCAAGCCAAAAATCCGAATGTTGTTAACACTTCAAGCATAAACAATGTCAATAATAATGCAAATAGAAATAATCAAAGGAGTAACAATTCAACTCCTTCCATTAACATGGTGGATTTTAACCTTTCTCCACCTCCATAACAATTTCAAGATAAAGGCCCCAATCAATACCTAAATGGTTATTAAAATCAATATCAAATTCAAGGGCAAAGGCCTCTAAACTTTAATTATAACAACCAACAATTAAATAACAACTGAAACTTTGGACCGCAATAGAATACAAATCAAATACCTCAGGATTATGATCATGTCCTTTATTGTGGCTTCGTTAGGGTCTGAGGGCATAATGCTAGATATTTCAGTAATTATAACAAGTTCATACAATGCCCACCAAAGGAACAAAGGCCACCCTTTATCAAGATATGTTTTTGGTAAATCCTACAAAATTAACGCAAAATGGTAGCATGGGGCCTGTTTCCCCTCAAAAAACCCCTCTTATGATATTTAGCGACGCTTTTTCCTATGTTTCCTAACAATAGAAAATTAAACCTCCACACTACAAATATGGGAAACCTAGTGGGAAACAACAACCATGAAGCTTCCACTTCTTCAAACCCACTGGTAACACCTCCGTTAGATGATCAGAAACAAGCTAAGATTGTGGGTCTCGTTGAATTAGATACTAAGCCTCAAATTAATGCAACTACAAGAACCCGTGATTACTCAACGTATCCTATTCCCATCTACCCATCTATGTCGGATGACACTACAATACTTTTGATGCCAGTACGAGCATATGATGTGATTACGAATTTAACCAAGACCTTTTCTCACATCTCTTTCTTGGATTTGTTGAAGAACTCTCCTTCTCGTTGAGCCACTTTGTTAGAAGTGTTAGATCTTGGTCACTTGATTGATGTTACCCCTCCACCAGAGGAACAAATCAACCACATTGACTTTGACATCTATCCTCTTGGGAAACCTGAAAGAGATGTTGGATTCATCTTTGACATTAGTAAGATGGTGAACGATTCCAAGATGACACATAGAGGTGACCCAACATTGTATTTATAGGTCTAGATCTATAATAATTACGTTAAACATGCAATGATTTATGATGGGGAAACTATTAATATTGTCCCCTTTTCATTCCTCCAAAAGCTAAGCTACGGGGAAACTGACTATGTCCACAACTAGAAATATGCTAAGAGGCTACGATAGTCTCAAAAAAAACATCCATAGGGACCATAGTACTCCTGGTTACTCTTGGGCCCAAGACGTTTCTAACCAAGTTTTATATTATAAATAGGGAAACCAACTATAGTATGATTCTTGGCCGACCTTGGATCCATCGAATGAAGGTAATCCCTTCCATACTATTCCAAGAAGTCAAATTCTTACTTTTGGGGAAAGTCTTCATCACTTAGGGTGACCCAGACCCTTTCGATATTCACCTAGCCAACTTAGAGAAGAAACATGGGGTCCATACTGAGTTTTAACTCCCCACCAATCAAGTGAACGAACCTAAAGATACAACGCTAGAGTCTAAACTGATTCCCATGATGGAACTAGAAACCTCCATTTTAATTGAGGGGGTTGTTGCAACTAAAGATGAAAATGTTTTTGTTGATACAATATCAACAAAAACCATGACTAAGATTATCAAGTTGTTGGAGAACAACTTGCTTATTCTCCTCCCTTTCAACTCCTTAGGCATAGGAAATGCTCTAGGACTTGGATCTCTTCTAGCCAAAGATATTTTCATGGTTGAGGTCTCGAAAGTGGAGGAAGAAGAAACTATAAATGATTAAACATCAATATTCCCTAGCAACTATTGGACACTCAACTATGAAAGAGTGAAATTTCATTTTTGTGTTGGGTCAGGCATGATCCTCACTTCCCCAGAAGGGAAGGTTATGCTGTTTTCCTTTAAGCTCAATTTGAATGCACAAAAAATGGTGCCAAGTACGAGGCTCTTCTTCTTGGTATCATTGTAGCCAAGAGAATGGGAGCTTGTAATATTATATGTTTGGGTGATTACCAAATATCTGCCAACCATGTTTCTAAATTTTACGGGACTAGAGCGGAGCACATGCAACTATATAATACTGTCATAATTAACCTAAGTAATTTTTTTGACTTCATATCCATTAGATTTATCCCACGTGAACAAAACCTTTTAGTTGATTCCATGGCTACTTCGACTTCTCATGTTTTTCCAAACGAAGATTTGGAAGATACCAAATTCATTGTTTCATCCTGAACTGAAGCCCTAGTTCGAAAAATGCCTACCAATCAAATTTTGGCATACGTTAAGACTAAAAACGAGCTTGCAAATTTTGATTATGTGAAGAAGGATGAGGCTATACTAGGTTACCTTAATGCGTACATTGACCTTCATCCCATACATCAAAAGAGGGGATTCACTCTCATACCTAACTCTTCCTCCTATTTTGGAGATCATATGATGGGTCCTTCCTCATAGGAAGGAATTGAGATCTATGAAGTAGAGGAGGAAGGATAACTAGAACTACCTCCAGCCCCACCTGAGTTTGAAGAATGAAATGCCTCTTTAATCAAGGGGGCCGTCGATATAAATATCTAGACAGAGAAAGACCCTAAGATATTGAAACTTTGTTCTTATTTAAATCCGAAAGAAGTGGAAATTCATACAAAGGTTCTCAAGGAGCATTCAAAATCCTTCACATTCAGATACAAATAGATGATAATAATTACTCCCAAAGTTGTAGTTCACAATATCGTAACCAAACCTAACACCAAGCCCATCAAACAAAAGTCAATACCTATGAAGCAAAAGGTGGCTTTGATGGTCAAAGAAGAGGTTATAAAACTCCTACATGTGAGATTCATCAAACCTATAGATTATTCAATGTGGGTATCAAACATAGTCCCCATTCTCAAGAAGAATGGGAAAATTTGAATATGCATCAATTTTCGGGACATAAATAAGGCATGTCCCAAGGATGATTTCTAATTACCTTCCATCAATGTTATCATGGATACAACAACTGGATATGATCTGTTTTCACTCATGGATGGTTTCTCGGGTTACAATCAGATTAGGATCTTTGAGGAGAATTAGAAAAAGACCAATTTCACTACTCCTTGGGGTACCTATTGCTACGTGGTCATGTTGTTCAGTCTTAAGACTGTTGGTGCTACTTATCAATGAGAAACGACCTATATAGCATGATCTTATTCACAATATTGTGGAATCATATGTTGATGATCTTCTGGCTTAGACCAAAAAGAGTTGCAATCATCTCGAGGAGCTTTGCACCATTCTCTCTCGTCTCATCGAATACGACATCACATTAAATCTAGAGAAGTGCATATTCAGAGTGACGGGAGGGAAGTTGGGGTGTTAATGTCAAGTGGGGATACCATTTGGTGGACTGCCACTTAAACAAACCCTTGTCTTAAAGATTATTTTAATAAGCTTAGTTGGTCCTTCACATCTTTGAAAAACGTGAAGCGGTATAACCACTCACCCATCCTATATAAATAGGATGATCCCTCACGGGATTGGACTGCTTGGTGATCTTGTTTTTCCTAAGGAGCATATAGAACATTTTATCTAAAGCTTAAACTGCTTATCGGATATGTTATACAACGAGAAATAAGTGTGTTAGTGTTTACTATGAGACTGAGGAGTGAAGTGGAAGTGCTGGGTGAAAGTCATATAAATTCTTAATATAAGACAGTGTTTTTTCAACGGAAATTTTTCCTTCAGGTTTCTCCACTTAAAACTGGTGTCTCTTGTCTCATTTATGTTCAACTATTTTTATTTTCTTTCATTAATAATCTGTTAATTGTTATATGCATATGTAAACATCCGGTTAATGTCTACACAATCTAATCTATAATCGTCAATTGTTAATTCGTGGATCTATAATTCTTCAACTATATCTTCCTACATTTTTTCCTAAGATGGTATCATAGCTAGTGATTATGTGTGTAGATATAGATATAGATTTTTTCTAGCTTACAAGAGCAAAGAAGCTTGAATATATTTTGATCTGTGAAACCCTAAAAATTCAATCGAAAACTTCAAGCTAAATCAGGTGCAAACTTCTAATTTTTGTCCCAAAATTACTTGGATATTGGTTGATTGACTATTTAAATCCTGTTAGAGTTATTTGTGTGCTTGATATTTTCTTTAACATCTTGTTTCAGTTGTTTATGATTTAAATCCATAACCTTCGAGCATATTTTAAGTTTTTGCACCATTTATAGCCATTTGGGTCATGTTTTGACTGTGGATTTGAAAGATTTCCTTAGATCTAGTTAGTTCAGAGCATTTAAATCCACCCTGCCTTTATAAATATTTATTTTTTGGTAGATATGCTTTTGCACCAAATCCCAAATAATCTAATCATTTCCACTACGTGATTTGGCTTAGCTTTTTTAAGTCTTCTTTGACTTTTTTATTTTCTCTACAAAGTTCTTTTGACTGCAAAGTTTGAGCTAATCAAATTGCTCCAACTGGCTTTGTGTTTTCAGTCTTTCTAATTAGACATTTGAAGTTGTCTTTGCAAAGCTTGAGCCAATCAGAGGGATTTCATCTTGCTTAGACATATCTGTCTTTTTTCAACCAATCATAGGGCTTCATCTTGCTTCTAATGTGTCAATTGCGAAACACAAGCCAATAAGGGCTTTACATGTATCTCCACGTTGTCCTAATTGGCTTAGTTATCCTCTGTCGTTTGCGAAATACGATGCAATTTTTTTTCTCTAAGTAGCTCCGTATTTCACTTTGTTAGTCTTCTTTTAGCTTTCTTGTGTCACATATACGAAGGGTGAGCAAATAGAATTGATTGAAGTATCTTTTATTTTACATTTGTCAAATTTGTGAAATCTGAGCCAATAGAATTGCTCCATATTTCATTTTTCAGTCGTTCATTTGTGGTAGTAATTATCTAATAAGAATTAGCCACCTTTTACATTTGTCTAGTGTTTGTCATTTTTTCGAAGTGCGAGCCATTTAAAAGGCTCCACATATCTTCTTTTTGGCTTAGTCTTTGTCATATTTTTGAAGCGTAAACCAATTTTTTTTGACACGTATATTAATCTTTTAATTGTGTTAAGTGTCAGGGTGTCAGTCTTTTCTTTGACTTAGCCACTTAAATTGTGACACCTGTCTTGTACCTTTTTTAGACCCGAACTTTATTTTAAGTTTGGTTCATTTCGGGGACCTTAAGTCTGCCTAAGGCAATTTTTTAAGGTTTGGTAGAAAGCCACCAAGTGTCAATTTTTTAGCCATTATATTTTTGACAAGTAGCTCTGTTTGACTAAGAATTTGATTTCATATTATGTCAAAGAGCGAAAAAGTGATCTAATTAATTTGAGACACGTGTATATGGTTCTTTTTTAAATTAATTATCTTCTGACTTATTAGTTGCATTGCGAAATGTGAGCTAATTGAAAAGCGACATGTGTAATTATTTTTTCATTGTTAACAGTCTTGTTATAGTCTTTGACGCATGTTTATTTGTTTATTGTTGTGGACCCGAAAAGGCATTAACTTTAGTTTTTAAAGATTTCACGTCCACCTGAGGATCTATTTTAAAGCCAACACGTGCCTCTCTTGTTTTTATTTGTTAAGTAGCTCATTTTTTAGCTTTCCCCATCGAGTTGCTAAATAACTTGTTGAGCTCCGGTAGCTCAACTCCAACTAAGCTCTGTTAAATCGATCTTAATCTCAATCAAATATAGTCTTTTTTGATTAAATTTGAGCTGATTGCATTCATATAGCTATTAAGAATATTTGTAGCTAGTTTTTTCACCTCTGTTTGGCTTCCTTGTTTCATTTTTAGCTGTATTTGTCTCCATTGTCTGTCTGAGCATTAAAATGGCTAGTTCTGCCACTTTTGCTTTAGATAAGTCTCATTCTCTTAAATGGAACAAATTATAGCATTTCGAGAGTGCATTTAAAATCTTGTTTCATGGCTAGAAGATTTGGTATCTTGTGACTAGTATAGAAAAACATCCCACAGGGAGACAAGCTACCCCTGAAAACCTTAGTTCTTTTTCTCAGAGATCTCAGGAAGCATCTGTCCATCATATTGAAAAGTATTAGAGATGAATTCTTAATGCATATAGGTCATATGGACTCACCTACAGATGCATGGAAGTAATTAGAAACCATGCATGAAGGCAGTAGGTTGTCTAAGATCATTAAACTAGTTTTAGAGTTGTTTACAACACCCATGAAGGGGGATGAGAAAATAGTCAATTATTTAGCTAAAATTAAGGACATTAAAGGTCAATTGGATGGTATGTAGTTGTGATCTATTTCAAGATAAACTACTATATTTCATTATATAGATCAATATACATGAAAATTCAGAAATTACATCTCAATTTTTAATTCTAAGTATCAGAATGAGAATGATCTTCCTGATCTGGACACTTTGTCTTCTTTGTTGATTCAAGAAGAGAGAGTCATGGAAAAATTTGATTCAAAAGAGATTGTATTCTCAAGCTCTGTTCTCACATAATCATAAGTCTGCTCATAATAAAAATAAAAGCAATCATAATCAGTAGTCTAATATGAGATCTAGATTTAAATCAAATCCTAAGACTAATTATGCTAAGAACAATCTGAACTTTAAAGTCAAATTTAATGGAACTTGTAATAAGGTGTGGAAAATTTGGGCATAAAGAGTATGATTGTAGAGTAAAGTTTAACAAAACAACTAAGAATGCTAAGAACATCAAGCCTAATAATCATAAGAAAAATCAGAAGCAAAATCAAGAAAATGTGGTTAAGCAGTCTATTGCCTTGTATACTGCCTTTTTATTCTTCAAATGACAATGAATGGATTATTGACAGTGGTGCCTCCAGGAACATGACTTGTAATCTTGGTATCCTCTCAGATATAGTTAAATGTGAAGAGAATATCTATCTAGGAGATAACTCAATCATACTAGGTCTGAAGGTTGTGGCAATGTTAAGCTATCAAATGGTGTAATTAGGAATGTCTTGTATGTTCCTCAATTGAAAAAGAATATTTTCTCTTGCTCTCAGCTAACTAAAGAAAACTGTAAAGTTGTTTTTCTACAAGATAAGTGGTATGTGAAAGATAAGTTAAAAAATGTTTTTTTTGCTTCTGGCATTATGAAAAATGGCTTGTATATCTTTGATGGTTTTATGTCTAAGTCATTGCTTTTCTTCCTCTTCTAGGAATGATATTAAACTTTGGCATGAAAGACTTGGTCATGTAAATTTCAAAATTTGTATGATATGTCTAGACTGAATCTTGTTGTTGGTCTACCAAAGATAAAGTTAGAACATGAAACTTGTGAAAGTTGCCTACGAGGTAAGCACTATGTCTAATCATGAACAAGTTTCTTGTCACAAAGAAAGAAAGGATTATCACAGAAGCAGAATAGAAGTTGATATCATATTTTGTAATGCATCAAGTGGATTTATACATCATGAAAGTTGTACCTAGAGGTTACAAATAATATGTGCATGTTCTTGAGAAACTTTTTTTTAAATCTACCTCTCTTCCCTCTTCTGAGTATCCTAAAACTGAAATTGTTCTGCAAGTTTGTTTTTCAGTTGCCTTTTGGTATAATGTATGTAGACATTGAGGGGGAGATCTTTCAATCCTTGAATCTGACTAGGATTCTTGTGTCAAGTGCTTTCATGAGCATGGGTTCTCTAACTAATTTTTTCTAATAATGATTCTTTTGTCAAAATAGTCATGATCTCTTAGTAGTAACAAGAATATAATTCTTAGAATCAAGAGAAGTAAGATACTGTTTTTGACTGTTAAATCATGTTTTTTGGCAAAAAAAATATATGATCATTTATGACATGTCTAAGCTTAAATTTTGCTTACATGGTCATTTTCTTCTATAATGTGATCACTCTTGAATGATTTGATTATCTAATCAGCTCAGTTATCTATCAAGTCTTATCTTTGTATAAAAGACTTGGAATAAGATATATATGTTTGTTATTGATAAAATAAATTATTTGATTACTAAAATATTATTATATGCATATCAAATGACACTTGGGGATGCCTTTGTGTTTATATTGGAGACGTCTAATACTGATTGCATCTAATAAATATTTTAGTAGTATAATATGTTGAAATTGTTTCAACATATTTATAATGTAACATGGTTAGTTGTTAAGCATATTATTATGTTAGTTGTTATGCCTATTATGTTGTCTATCATGAATCTAACCATGTTGATGTTGTGTTGGATATGAAAATGGATTTGTGTTCAAGTTTTGATGTAGGTACCATCACTTGGAGCAACAAAAGAGCCATGTGGCTAAAGAGGTTGCTTGTAGTGATACACATAGGAGCTAAAAGGAAGTATTCCTCTATGTGAAGGCCATATTGCTCTTGATAAATAATCGAATTCAACATCAGAGATTATGTTGTAGATATCTTCTCTGAGCCATTGTGGGTTGGCAAGTACTACTAGTTTTGTTCCTTGTTGGGCCTATCAAAGTTTCCATTGTGGGGGGAGTGTGCATGAAAATTCCACCTATTAATGGCTTATTATTAAATACCTAGGTTTACTTTTAAGAGTGGATCATGACCACCTGCTTTGTATGTAAAAAAAGTGATCCTTTAGGGATTGGTTACAAATGGTTGTAACATTGTATGTGAGTTTTAATTCTTATGAGAAAATTCATAAGTTAGTTTATTTTAAGCTTCCAATACTTCCTCCATATTGTAATAAGTAAATGTGTCACTCTATGTGAAGCTACTTGTAAATCCCAGTGAAGCTTTAGTTTATAAAAGGATTCATAATCTTATGTAAGTATTCATATGTAAAGCACTCGTCTTAAGAATTTTTGTATGGGAAAATAAATTGATTTCCCTCGTTTGCATGATAACCTGAATCATTGTTGCTGATTCAAGAATCTGTAAATCTAATTTGTCATGTTTGTTTTTGTTTTCCCCACTTAACATTAAGTGGGAGTGTTTGTGTGTTAATGTAAACTGGGGATACCATTTGGTGGACCGCCACTTAAACAACCCATTGTCTTAAAGATTATTTTAATAATCTTAGTCAGTCTTTCACAACTTTGAAAAAACTAAAGTGGTATAACTAATCAGCCATCCTATATAAATAAGATGACCCCTCACGGGATTGGACTGCTTTTTGATCTTATTTTTATTAAGGAGCATATATACCATTTGATCTAAAGCTTAATCTACTTATGCAAGTTTTTATACAGCGAGACAGAAGTCTGCTAGTGTTTATTGTGAGATTGAGGAGTGAAGTGGAAGTGTTGGGTGAAAGTCTGATAAATTATTAATATAAGAAAGTTTGTTTTCAGTGGAGTTTTTTCCTTTTTGTTTATCAACTTAAATTAGTGTCTCTTGTCTCATTTACTTTCAGCTATTGTTATTTTCTTTCATTCATAATATATTAACTGTTACATGCATAAGTAAATATCTCGTTAATGTCTACACATTATAATCTAAAATCCTCAATAGTTAATTAATGGATCTATAATTCTTCAATTATATCTTCCCACATTTTTTATAAACACTTCTGGCTCAGGCCAAAAAGTGTTTGCAATCACCATGAGGTGCTTCACATCATTCTCTCTCATCTCATTGAATACGATGTCACATTAAATCCATAGAAGTGTTTATTTAAGAGTGATGAGAGGGAAGTTTTTGGGTTTCATAATCTCTTCACGAGGGATTCATGTAATTCCATAAAAAAATTAGGCGGGTCTTAGAGATGAAGCCACCCACAGATGAGTCAGGAATCAAGTCCTTTCTTGGAAAAGCTCAAATAAATCCATAAGTTCATACTTGATTTAACTTGCGTTATTCATCCGATCAATAATTTGTTAAAGAAGGATTGTTGTAACATTTGGATGACTGAGTGTCACGAGGCATTTGAATCAGTCAATCATTTCCTATTATCGCCACCCACACTTATGTTACCTAAGGTGGATCATCCTCTCATCCTCTATTCTCGAGATACAAACATCTCTCTAACTTTCCTGTTAGCACAAGAAAACAATGATAAACATGAACATGAAATTTAATTCATTATTCCACACCTTGCTAGACTTTGAGACGTTGCTATACACAAGAAGAAAAGGAATGCATTGCTATAGTTTTTTCAACAAAACAATTAAAGTATTATATGCTTAACCAAAAAATCAGGGTGATTATCGAAACAAATCATATTTGAACATTTATAACATAGGGTTCCTTTGTCCAAGAAATTTGTATGCTTCATGACCCTAATGGTGTAATTTGAGATAACCTTTGTCAATCAAAATTATGTCAAAGGAAAAATCATTGTAGATTGGTTGACAGACAACCCATTAGATGGTGGAGATCTAGTAGACTTGGTTTTCCCCGATGAGTGTGTATACTACATTGATAGTAGGCCTCCCATTGCTATGTTTCCCATGGTATTCAGATATTGTCAAATTCATTATGGATTGCACATACCCTGAGGGGGAAACCTCATAGCAGAGAATATGGCTACATGTCATAGCCGCAAAATAATGTGATTATAAAACAAGTGCTTTATCGCAGAGCCTTTGATGGAATTTTCTTAAGGTGTGTCGATGAGGAAGAGTTGGAAAATATTCTCTTTGGAGCCCACAGTGGAGTCTATGGGGATCGCTTTGGAGGGCATGCTATTGCTCACAAGATACACTAAATAGGTTACTTTTTTCCCACCTTAGAGCATGACACTATGGAGTATGTGCACAGGTGCCAAAAATTGTCAATAATTCTCCCATGAGATTCATATACCTTCCCAGGCTCTATAACCTATTGTAACACCCTGGCCCTTTTCCACATGGGGTTTAGATTTGATAGGGAAGTTTTATCCCTCATCAAAAGAATGGCCACAATTTCATAATTATGACCACTAAATATTTCACAAAGTGGGTTGAGGCCATGCCTCTTACCACCATTGCTAGGTCTATGACCGCAAAGTTCATCTTCAATTAGATCATTTGTAGGTATGGGGTACCCATAATTCATTATCTTAGATAATGACACATTTTTAAGAATGATAGAGGTGCATGAGTTATGCGCAAATCTCAAGATAAACCACCACACAACCTCTTTATACTATCCTCAGACTAATGGACAAGATGAGTCTATGAACAATAAGTTAAAATCCATTCTCCTAGAAATAGTCAAGGAGGATAAACATGATTAGAATGTTAAGTTATTCCTGGCCTTATGGGCCTACAGAAATTTGGTAAGAACGCCTATGGGGGAAATCCCATATTCCCTAGTGTTTGGTTCTGAAGCGATTTTACCACTTGAAGTTAAGATTCCTAGTCTCTAAATATCATTGTAAGGCATCTTAGGTGAAGAAGGATATCATGAGGCATGACTCGTTGAGCTAGAAACCATCGATGAAGCTTCACTCAAATCTCATAAATGACATAGTGTCTACATTGACCAGATGATTCGACAATACAACAAAAGGTATACGAGCATGGCATACTATTAGGAGGTTTGGTGTTAATACTTTACTGTCGAATCAATAAGAAAAGTAAAAAAGGAAGAGAAATTCAGGCCCAAGTGCTTATACCCATATCGAGTCATGGAGGACTACAAGAATGGGGGCATATCGCCTGAGTACATTAAAGGGTGAAGAATTTGGCAAATCCATCAACTAACTTCACTTGAAATGTTACTACGCATGATCCATCTACATTTCCGCATGTACTTTATTGCATCCATACTACATTTCATTTGCCAGTTCATATTGTAAAATTATAGTCAAGAAACTTATTTTTCAAACAACTTTCAAACTTCTAAACATTGGAAAAAACATTCAATCATGCTTCTTCAAATATCTAGCATATTATCATCAACAATTCTAAACCTTTCTTCATTTTAGCAAGGTTAAGGCATAATTTTTACATTGATCCTACCAAGGCCTACAAATTGGGTTCTTCCCATAGTTTTCTTCTAGCATAGGTGTCTTTTCCCATAGTCTATTCTAGAAGCTTCTTGATGTCACTTCTTTCCCAAGAAGCCTCTTTGGTATCAAAATCACTCTAAACACTCAACCTGGATCATTTGTTCACCTATCTCAGCTTTTGGTGATGAGCCCTCACATCTTACTGGCTATGTGGATTTGAGGCCAGGGGCAAGGTCTCTCTTCAAAAATCACAACTCAAAGCTAAAATTAAAAAAATGATATAATTTAATCAATAAATGCAAAAAATCTCTCATTTACAAATAAAACTACACTTTATTTCCCTACCAATCTTTGGTGATGATCCCACACCTCATAATATTTTCATGAGGTTGGGAAAGAAGGGAAGTGCACTTAATCACCTACATTTTATCCTTGGTGATGAGCCCATGCTTCTTATTGGTAGCATGGGGGTAACGTGTAGGGGGTCTTGTCCATAAACAAATTAGTAAGGTATAAGTAACTTAGCAAATAAAAAGTGCTTAAAAACTTCAAAATCCCAAGAGAAAGTAAATTAGATGTCTATGTTCTAAGAGAGTTAAAACCTTAAAACCATATTTTGCCAATCAAGAGGCCATCTACAGATCGAAGTCTAGGTAAAAATTGCAAGAAAATCACATTCTATACTATGTAGTAAATTGTGTGTTGAGTTAGGTTGTAGGTTCCTAATTGTATTTTTGTCAAGATCTTGTCTTCCTTGCATCATTTCCATTCATCAAAGCCATATAACTCACGTCCCTCCTGGCTCTTGGTGTTGAGTCCTCACATCTTACTAGTTGCGTAGAGTTATACAAGGAAGTGGGTTCATTCTCTTATTTTTATTACATTCATCACATTTTGCCAACAAAACCAAAAGTACCAAATATTGTTTGGAAGACCCAATTTTCAAGATTACATTGTGTTTGCATTAACATCATATGATAGCAAAATAACAAAAAGAAGTCTTTCTATTAGCATATCATCATCCACGGCATGCATCCAAAATACGTATTAAAACATTGGAAATTCTAAACATTTGAGAGTACACAAGAGAAATAAACCATCAATGAGTCAACTCTTATGCAAGAATGAATGAAACAAAAAGAAGTATATGTATATATATCCATAATAAGTTAAGTCTGTATACTATTCCTTCACTCTCTAGGTGTGGTCAAAATTCTCTCAATGAACATGAAATAAAAATAATCATATGCATGTTTCACAAAATGACATCAAAGCAATAAATACCTATGGCATGTCCCTCACTACGGGATCCCTGAGAAGATGCACAGATAAGGATCCTATTGGGGCTCCTATGGCATCAATATTTTCCTCCATGCACTAAGTGATGAGAATGATCATGAGAGTAAGCTACAAAATCTACCAGTAGTGTTCTCACTGCAAGAGTGTCCTCCCCGTTGTCTCCTCTCAACTTACTAGAATGTCGAGAGCTCGGTCCTTGTCTCAGAAAGAATCTCTGCAGCTAACTAGACTATTGTAAAAAAATCAGTTTGATGGTAATCTTGCATCGACTTCCCCATGTCGGAAAGCATCTCCTCTCGATTCTTCCCCGTGTGAATGATCAATGTGTCAACTAGGATTTAGCGAATAAAATCTCTCCAACCATCAGTAGTGGCTGAAAAGTAAAAGATGGCAAGTTAGAAATCTATTAAAAATCAAAAAAATAAAGATAACATGTAGTTCACTAAAAATTCTAAGTAATAGGGTCGAGAGAAGAGTATCTACATACTCAGATCTTCTAGCATCCAAGAAGGGTCAACTAGTGTAGCTGGTGGTGGTGGAGCTGCTACAGGAATTTGTTGAACATCACCCTCTCCTAAGGAAATGCATTGGCCCATCACAGAATTCTCATTGCCACCTCCCTCAAGAGAAATTAGCTTCTCAGAAACAAGAGTCACCTTCTATGCCTCCATCTCTTATCTCACAGCCATAGAGAACTCACATGTAACCCTCCACGTTGAATCACTATCCTCCTCCCCTCCAACTTCCTCTCTCGTCTCCTCACCAATCTCGCCCTCAGTTTCCATCTCTCTAGCTTTATGGGAATCCTCATGCTCTTCTCCCCTTTTATGAGCGGGTGTGGCCTCAATCTGGAAGAGGCTACTAGTACTCTGGGAACTAGAATAATCTTCACACTGATAGGTACCTTGGATATAACAACTGTCCAACCATGTAGACCCTTAGGGCCTCAATGAGCCTCTCTGATGCCACGATAAATAATTAGAATGGTAGGAAGTGCATTGTCATTTGGAAGCTTGAACTCCTAGGGGATTCTGTTAATAGGGTGGACCTCCACCCTAGCCGTCTTGTCTACTAACTTCATCATACTTCCAAAAGCAATCATTAGAGTCTTGTCATCACCCCATAACCCAATCATATCCTAGTATAGCCTCGTAATGAATTCATTTGTGGTAAATGTAGCAATAGGATGATGCTGCCCTCTGAGAGGTTCCATGACTGTCCACCTCACGGCTTTGATATCCCATGGATCTGTATGCCAACTTCTCTCTGGTAGGGGATGATCCTCTCGTAGACCCAGCTCATAAACAATGTATGGTGGCTCAAGGACTTCCCCTATAGCCTGACAACAAGGTATAAGTCATGATATGTGGCTCCAAGAATATCCACACCCCAAGCATAGATACTTTCCCCTGTAGCCTGACAACACGGTATAATACATGACATGTGGCTCCAAGAATATCCACACCCCAAGAATAGATCCTTCCATAATAGCCTGAATAATGGGAGCCAACCAATACAAGTGTTTGTCCCTTCCCTTATCTCCCACCAAACGAAAAGCAAAAAAACCAATTATGGATTTGCATAGGATGGGGATAGGTATGGAGGCAACAAAAAGTAACTTCATGCCTTGTTTGGTGCCTTTATTAAGGGCCCCATCATCTCCCATGTACGATGCCTAAATTCTAGATAAGCTGGTTGATCCCGTACTGCCTAATGTCAATCTCCTACCGGTCACAGGAACACCCATAATGCTATGAACATCCTCGAGAGTGATGGTCCACTCTCCCCTAACACCAGGAAACCAAAAAAGTGTTCCAGTTAGCATCCCAGTAGCTCATAGAGTCACACAGTAAATGATTGGCTGACGTTATTAACGATGTCAGTGAAACCCTCCATATTCCATCTCTATATAACAAGTCGCTCTCTGCATGGGAAAATTGATCAATAATCCCCAGAAGCCCCTCGCACTCTCTATCCTAGCTCCACCGAATGTAAGAATTCTTCTGCATTCACCAAAACAAGGAAAATAACAAGTTAACAACATGATTCAACACATGAGCTTGTAAAAAACAATACAAAATGACCTAAAATCCAAACAAATTAGCCTAAGTTAGCTAAAACTAGCCTCTTCCCAGGTAATTACGTAAGTGTCACCCTGTGTAGAGTGGCAGTTACATAATTTCCATAGTGGTTGCACAACCTCTACCTTGCGCAAGGTAGCGGTCATGTCCAAAATGGACGAGTCATCCCTATGACCCAAAAACTTAAAAAAAAGACAAAAATGGACCATTTTGGATGAAATAAAAGATAAACCCACCTAGATGACCCCATAGGGAGATTTTAACCAAAAGATTTGTGAAAAATACCCCACTAGGTGTAGATTTTTCATTTTTTCACATTTTGGGTTTAAAATGAATAAATGTAAAATACTAACCTTTTTCTTAGTTGTTGACCCAATCGCTCATGGGGCCATGATCATGTCGTCGCACTCTTTGATTTTGCTGAAATCTTGCTCAAAACGGTCACAGGTAATCAAGAGCTCCATATTGTTAGGATACGTTGGTTTTTAGCTTAGTTGTCTATTCTTATCTCTTATCTCTTATCACATCATTCTCTGTTGATATTGTGGATCTTCTCAGTCCAGTTAGGAAGTCAGTTTGGTTTTCTGTCCTATATAAACTGTACGTGTGCTTTGTTCTCTTCAGAATAAAATGAGATAAATTCTATCTCTGCTATTTCTCATAGCTTTGCTTCAGTTTGGTATCAGAGCACGTTCAGTCTCAGGATTCATGTTGGTCAGGTTGCAAGCCAAGATATTTTTCATCGATGATGTTCTGGCCATATCCCATCAGTCACCGAAATGTATTTGTTTAAATAGAAACACCACGACCAAGCGTTCAACGAGAAGCGTTCTGATCTTGTAAATTGCTTGTAGTTTTTTGGATCTATCTTATCTTGTGCAGTTCTATCCCTCGGTACATGTTTTTTGCAACGTGATTTACTGTGCATGCAGATCCCGTTCTTTGACCATTGCAGAGCACCTGAAAAACCTGCGTGGAGAGTAGTGGAGACTGCTGCTGGACGTGGAGATCTGCTGCTGCGGCCTGCTCCATATAAAACGCCTGTACCACTGAGCAATACGAATCGTTTCATTCTGCACCATTTTTGTCTCCTGGTTCGGGAAAACTTTATGAAGCCTTGAATGGCGTGACTCCAATCCATCGTACGTGGCAGAGATCTGGGAGGACGTGAAGGAGTGTAACGTCTTTCTCCTGTGTTGTTTTTCTTGCTGCTGCGAGGAGAAGCCTGTGTTTTTGGCGTGGAGTGTAGCTGCCGGTTCTTTTGAGACCACGTCCCAGAACTTAGAGCCAAAGCCTGTAGTGCCTAAAGCTTTTACAACGCCGACAGCTGCTGTTGCGTGGAGACAGTTGCTGCTGCGTGGAAGAGTGTGCTGCGTGGAGGTGAAAACAATCTTGCTGCCACGTGGAGAGTTACTCAGTCACCTGCTGAAGGAAGGCAGCACGTGCATGTTTTTCGAGGTAATTTTGAGTCTACAACAGTCTCTTCTACACTACATCGAATGTCGAGTGTAGACAACTCGATTGAAAGCGTCAACAACACGGTCGCCACAGCTGAAAGCCACAACATCAACTCGCCAGCCAGAGAACACTGTGGAGAAGCTCCTGAGAGCTCCAGGTTCTACTTTGCCTTGCTGAACGAGCTTAAAAATTGCGGCAATCTTGCATTCGACAAACTTGTTCGAGAAGGACTCCTTGAGTACTTTCTTTTCGATGTCAGCTGCCAAGCAAAGCGAGTACGGGAAGAATTAGAAGCCGGATATGACGCAGATTATGACGACGAAGAAGAACGCCCTGCAAAGCGTCACCGTCTCACAGCACGTGAATATCGCGAGCATCTACAAGCCAGTCATTCTCGACAGTGAGTCCAAATTGTAATAACTTTTTCAAATAAATAAATATCTTTTTTATTACAATGTCTGCTCCGAAGTTACTTATGTTTGATGCTCAGTTGCTCAAAGGGCCTAATTTTGCGACCTGGAAGACAAAAATGAAGACAATCCTTCAGTTTGAAGGATTATGGGGAATTGTCACAGGATCTGTGCCTGCTCCCACAGCCCCCGATGAACTAATAAAATATGACATGGCTAGTGCTAAAGCCTTGATGCTGATAATGCTCAGTATCAGTGATGACGTGCAACCGCATGTTCGAAATGCGGAGAAACCCAAGGAGGCTTGGGACAAGTTGGCAACCATTTATGAAGCCAAAAATTAGACAAAGATTCTTCATCTTCAGTCGAAGCTGCACACCCTCTCTATGGGATCTGACGAGAAAGTGGAGGAATTCCTGCGTCGCGTGGCTGAGTTGAGATCAGAGTTATTGGCGCTCAGTGAAACGGTAGACAATAAACTACTCGTCCCAATCACCTTGAGAGCACTCCCTTCTCAATTTCGAGTGTTTGTTACAACACTGAATGTGTCCAAACAAACAGTGACATTCGAAGAGCTTGTGAATTTGCTGCAGCAGGAAGAAGCTATCACTTCATCGCATGGGGAGTCTCAGGACAAAGCCTTGTTCTCAAAGCCTAATCGTGGCCAGAAGAATCGGAAAGGTCCCCCAGAGAAGCCAAATCCAGCGCAATCCAAACAAAAAGATCAAAAGTCAAAGAGATGGTGTCACATTTGCAGAACCAATACTCACAACACTGATCACTGTTGGCACAACAGCCTGAAACAAGGGTCTTCAAGCCATACAAGCACATCCGGGCGCGAAGATTTTCAAAAGTCTAAACGACGTCCCCGCTGGAGAAAGCAAAAAGGACATCTTACAGCCCAACAAGAGGATGATGAATCTGATGAGGAGACATCAGAAGGAGCCCATTGTAGTAAGAATCTTGTACTCGTCTCTCAAACTTCTCAGCCCACGAAGAAAGTCTGGTTAATAGACTCTGGTGCAAGCAAGCATATGTCAGGTGACAAGAAGCTATTTGATTCACTACGCGAAGAGCCAACTGGAGATTGAGTTTGGATAGCGGATGACAAAGAGTACATTGCAGAAGGAATAGGGAATGTGACCATTCCTCTGGGGCCACGAAAATGTACACTTACAAAGGTACTATATGTTCCTGGCTTGACTAGCAATCTTTTGTCAGTTACTCAGCTCTTGAATCATCACCTTAAGGTTGAATTTCTTGTTCAAAATGGCATTAAATCATGCTTAATCTCCCGACAAGGTACGGTTCTTGCTAAAGCCTTTGTAAAAGATAAGTTATTTGCTTTAGATACTGTTTCATCTTTTGCAGTAGCTTTATCTGCTTCAACAATAGAATCAACTGCCTTATGGCATTATAGATATGGACACTTATCGGTCGGTTCACTGCACCAGATGAGTTCAAAAGCAATGGTCCGTGGACTACCCAAATTGTCCAGTTCCTTGCCTATTTGCCCTGGTTGTCTTGCAAGAAAACAACATAGAGATCCGTTTCAAGCGAGCACCTTCCATGCCAAGAAGTGTCTGGAGATAGTTCATACCGATCTGAACGGCCCATTACCTGCTTCGTTTTCAGGATACAAATACTTCCAGTTGTTCGTGGATGACCACTCTCGCAAGATGTGGGTATATTTCCTAAAGCAGAAAAGTGAGGCTCTTCAACACTTTCAGAACTTCTATCATCGTGTTGTCAAAGAATCTGGACAACCACTTCTTCTACTCCACTCAGATCGAGGGGGGGAATTCACATCAAAGAAGTTCTTGGCCTTCCTAAACCATCACGACATTAAGCAGCACCTGACTACTCCCTACACGCCCTAGCAAAATGGCATTGTTGAGCGTCGCAATCGCACAGTGATGGAGATGGCTCGCTGCATGCTATCAACTGCAAAGCTAGGAGAACGCTATTGGGCTGAAGCAGTAAAAACGGCTGTATATCTTCTCAACAGGGCACCAACAAAGATTCTACTGAACAAGACGCCAAAAGAGGTATGGAGTGGTAAAAAGCCATCAATTTCTCATTTGCGAGTATTTGGTTGCATAGCATACATGCATGTCCCAGCTCAGAAGAGAAAGAAGGTAGAGCTAAAAACACTCCCATGTATCCTTCTTAGCTACAGTACTACCTCGAAGGCGTATCGTCTCATGGATCCTAAGACAAAGAAAGTATACGAGAGTTGGGATGTGGTTTGTGACGAGTCATCCTTTGACTCAATAGTATCAACAGAAGATCCACTTCCAAACACATCTCACCGATTAGTCTCTGAATCAGATGATGAGCTGGAGGAGACTACTCAGAGAAAAGAAATGCTACCAGGAGAACTATTTGTTGACCTTGGAGAACTGCAGAATGTGACTCCACATCAATCCTCACGGCAACGACACAGTTCTTCTCAAAAGCAGTCAAGTTCTCATCCGAAGTGGGTACAAAGAACTATCAAGGACTCAAATTTACAACAACTCCCAGATACATCATCAGGAGTCAAAACAAGGAGTCAAACAAGAAATGAGGTAAACTTTGCACTCATGAGTTCACTGATGAATAGCTCCGAGCCAGATAATGTTCGTGAAGCACTCAGTCAAACTCAGTGGAAGGAAGCTATGGAAACAGAATATGACTCACTCATGAAAAATCAGACATGGGAACTTGTCGATCTGCCTACAGGAAAAGAAACCCATAGGCTACAAATGGGTCTTCAAGACAAAATATAAGGCAGATGGATCCATCGAAAAACATAAAGCACGACTTGTATCCAAAGGATATGCTCAGAAAGAAGGCATCGACTATGAAGAGACCTTTGCACCCACTGCGAAGATGAAAACCATCAGGGTAGTTTGCGCACTTGCAGCACAGAAAGGATGGAGACTTCAGCAGATGGACGTCAAGAGTGCTTTCCTAAATGGTGATCTGAAAGAAGAAGTATACATGACCCAACCTGAAGGATTTGTTGATGAAAATCAGCCTAAAAAGGTATGTCATCTCATCAAATCTCTTTACGGACTGAAACAAGCTCCCAGGGCATGGTATATCAAGATCAATGATCACCTTTTGCAGCATGGGTTCACTCGTAGTCCCTCAGATTCAAATTTGTATATAAAGAAGGTAGGCAAAGAAATTATCATTCTGGTTGTTTATGTAGATGATCTTGTGATCAATGGTAGTTCAGAAGATCAGGTTGATATTGTAAAGAATGATCTCAAAAGAACTTTCGACATGACAGATTTGGGGCTACTACATTACTGTCTTGGCTTGGAAATATGGCAAAAGGAGCATCACATCTTTGTCTCCCAGACAAAGTACGCCAAGACACTCCTGGAAAAGTATAGAATGTCTGATTGTAAACCTATATCCACTCCCATGGAAAAAGGCTTGCAACTTTCAAGATTCCAGGACTCACCTCAAGTAGATGCTACTCTCTACAGGCAATTGATTGGAGGGCTCATCTATTTGACATACACCAGACAAGATCTCTGCTATGCTGTCAGCTATCTTTCCAGGTTCATGCAAGAGCCAAAGAAATGTCACTGGAATGCAGCAAAGCATGTTTTGAGATATGTCCGAGGAACAACTAATTATGGTCTGGAATATAAAAAGAATGATCAATTCTTCCTACAGGGATATGTCGACTCGGACCATGCTGGATCTGTTGATGATAGGAAATCAACTACAGGATACATATTTCATCTCGGATCTGGACCAATCTCGTGGATAAGCAAGAAGCAGAATATCGCGCCGTATATCGCGCCACACGAGGAGCTGTGTGCGAAGTGATATGGATACGTCGCATTATGGATGACCTAGGAATTCCTGAAAAACAGTCACCTATTCTCTATTGCGACAATCAGAGTGTGTTGGAGCTCGTGCAGAATCCAGTCTTTCATGAACGAACAAAGCATATTGAAATTGACTGCCATTTCATTCGAGAGCACGTCTTGAACCATCAAATTCAGCTCCAGTACTGTCCTACTGAAGCACAAGTTGCTGACATTCTCACTAAATCTCTTGGAAAAGTGAAATTTGAATCTTTCAGAGGTCACATTTGCAAGAATAATGTAATAAGGGGGGGAATGTTAGGATACGTTGGTTTTTAGCTTAGTTGTCTATTCTTATCTCTTATCTCTTATCACATCATTCTCTGCTGATATTGTGGATCTTCTCAGTCCAGTTAGGAAGTCAGTTCGGTTTTCTGTCCTATATAAACTGTACGTGTGCTTTGTTCTCTTCAGAATAATATGAGATAAATTCTATCTCTGCTATTTCTCATAGCTTTGCTTCACATATTCTCTACGAGGGTGAGTGCAAATGATTTTAAAAATAATAGTTTTACATATATATATACAACATGTTTTAATCTCCATTTTGAGTGTCTACAATTTGCAATGCTAGAGCGCACATGTAGGTATATTTCTATCCCAATAGGTATGATAAGTCCTCTTGTCATTCTAGTTTTTGTATGTTTTTTCGATTTCATATCTATTTGAAATTGAGTGTTCTATACATTTTGCATGTAGCGAGAGCTTGGATGGATTCACTTTGGCACACGAGCGTGACAGGTATAACTTCTAACTCCCCATTTTGGGAATGTCTAACTCAGACTCTACGTTTTACGCCACTTCATCCATAAAACACTTCTCCGAGGGGGCAACATATATGCACCAAAATTTTCACATGCTACATTCTTGGAAATAATTCAAAAGTCCCCAAAGATGATTCATATATTTTCCAAATGTGTTTAATCCCCTTTCCCTCTTTGCAGTTTATATTTGTAGCCTAGAAAACCTTACTTAGCCATTTCCTGCTTTCATTTAGCTTTCTACATTGTTTTTCCTTAGTTTTTGGCCTAAAGTTACGCAACTTCCAGTCAGATTGTGCGGTGGTTACGTAACCTCTGATCTACCTAGGTAGTGGTTGTGCAACCGCCGGTCTTCCCTAGGTTGCGGTTGCATAATTTTTTCCCTGTACAGACCTGCAGTTCCATGCGAATTGGCCAAGACTTCCCAAGTGTGAGTTGGATGCGTGTTAACTTGCTTGAGTTCACCTGTAGCACATGTTTCTTATTCAATTTGGCTTATTTTAAGCTTGATTGATTCATATCAACCTTCTCTTACACTTCTAATTGTTGATTGAGAGTTAAACCGCCCCTCCATGTCGTGATGTGGCACCCCATGGCTGCTAAGTGGAATAGACCACTACCCAACCATTCTTCTATATAACCAACATTTCTTTTAAAGAAAATGGTTAGATATTATTATTGTGAATTACATTTTTATGCTGCTGAAATCGTGTTAAAGACTACAAAACCAAGCACTTTTCTCTTGCATTGTTCTTCTTCTTCCTGCATTGCTACCAGACCACTTACAAGCTATCATTTCTCCAATGCTTTCTTATTTTCTTCTTCTGCATTCCCATATTCCTGGAATCATGTGAACATTGAAGATTGGAAAAGATAACTGAGGGGACACAAGAGTAAACCACAACCGACTTTTCCTTAGCACTGTAAATTCTAGGTTGGAGTTACAATTGGATTTATTTATTTCTTCAATTCTTTGATTTGAATCCATACGCACATTACTTACTAGAGTATCAAATCATTTCCATTTCAATTGTTGTAATAGATAGATCAAATACAGTATCTTCCATTTCTTCTGAAAAGATTATGTTGATAGATTGCTTCCCTACCTATCCTAGTGGATTTGCAAGGGAAGTTTTTCTAGAGGAATTTTCCTGCATTTGTTATAGGAAATTACAACCCATTTCAATTTACAGTCTCCATTGAATCCTTCTTTACTTCTATCAGGGAAGTTGCAGGGGAAGAAAAGTTTTTTGGAAGCTCTTATTTCTTCCTATGCCTCTGAGGTGGGACAGAGGATTCACATGCATAACTACATTTTGGAAAACCTTTATTTTATTAGGATAGATTAGATATAATGTTGCACAAATAAATATTTACATCCGACTATTTAATTGTTTAGGATATTGTAAATAAATTATGGAAGAAATTTATTCATTTCTTCGTATTTTCTATGTCATTCTCCAGAAAACATAAAATACAAAAAGATTAGTTTGAATTAGATTAGATTGTTTTTTATTGTTTCATTTATTTTATATAATTGAAAAATCACAAAAACATTTATTATATTTCCTTTATTTTTCTTTCTTGCATTAGGTTGATTAAATACACATCCCATATGACCATTCAAGGACCACAACAACCTAGAGAAGAACTTTATGATCGTAGAGTATTTCAACCAAACGCAACCTATCTTAAGACTAACATTGACATTTGTCTTTGGATTATGGCCTTTCAATTTTCACCACTTCCACCCATAACAATTGCACAATTGCACGTCCTTAACGAAGAAGCTGAAAAATTCTACGAATTTTTGTGGAACTAGTCTAGGCAGGACAAATGCCCATAGCCTACTCATTTTTCCTTATTCATCTGTTTTGTCTAGTATTTCCATGACCTTGTTCAGAAATTTCTATGAGGTGAATGAAGGGAAATTTCCACTCTTTGTACAACTAGTTGAGATATTTTTACACACAAACATTTATACACTCTTACATGTGTGTATCATTCTTAACTGTACCATCACACCTGTCTAGGTTAGAGAGGATTTTCTTTTCCTATACGAACAGATTCCTTAAGATCCCGTAGAGGACATTAGATTACCTTGAACCTTGATAACATGTTGACCATACTCACCCATCTTTGAGTATTTCATCCCACATAGCCATCCATTCATTCCACATCAGCTATCCCGGTACGACCTCGGGAGGTTGAGTGTGCCTGAAGGTCATGTGGTGATTTTCAATCGTACAGCTACACACAATCATGCATGGTTAAAGGATTCGGCCCAGTCATATTCTTGTGCAAACTTGTGGTGCTACCATAAAACCCACGTTCTCCTTTGTGCCTTGTAATATGCACACTTAATTCAAACATTAAACGTACCTACTCGATAAAATATAGTAATAAAATAATATCAATAAATTAATCATGTATAATCATTATAACTATACCACAATCAATTTTAAAATAAAATGGCTAAGCACTAAAAACGTACATCCATTTTAACTCAAGCTATGATATCCATCTAAGCACTTACATGAAAAAATTCAATTAAACATTATAACCCAATGATATCAAAATATATGAAAAAACCATACGTCTATCCATCATATATGAAATAAAAGCAATTGTGCCACAACTCGCTAATATCCAAAACCATATAATGTAAGAACTAAGATAATGGTCCATAATGCTAACTTGGTGCTACACGCCCTAATCATCACAAGTTTCATCACAAGAACCATAATGAAACCATATAGTATCCAAATAGTGTTAAAATCCATGTCCATAATCTAGTAAGATCAAATGAGTCAGTAAGTAAATTGATGAAAGAAGATTTGGGCACTACATCCCCGTCTCCTAAAATTAGACTTCCTTCTGGAAGTCACTCAAAGAGATAAGGATATCGATCCCTGAATGGTGTAGCATCCACCCACATAGCTGATGTCTCATCATATCTATCTCACTAATCTCTAACCTGGTCCATGTCTTGCCCCCGAAGGTCCAATATCCTATGCTAAAGGATGCGCATGGGCTCTAGTCTCTGCTATCCATTTTCCTCCACTTATAATGTTAACGAATCCAATACATGAGAAATATTAGGCACATATCTACGTAAAATTAAAACATGAAACACATCGTGGGCCCGGGTTAGGTGTGGTGGAAAAGCTAAGTGCTAGGAAACTTGACCTATGACCTCCAAGATCTCAAATGGCCCCACAAAGTGAGGAGAAATCTTAGAACCCTTTCCATAATAGATTGGGATCTTATGTGGATGAACTCTCAAGAATACTTTGTCACCCACTGCAAAGTGACGATCGGTCCTCTTGGTTTCTACATATACCTTCTGAAATGCTCTAGCCTACTTAAGAAGCTTCCTAATCAAAATAACCTGCTGCTCCAAGTCCTGAAGGTAAGTTAGCCCAAGTACAACCCTATCGTCTAGCCTATCCCAACTCAAAGGTGTCCTGTAAGGTCACCCATACAAATCCTGATAGGGATCCATACCGATAGAACTGTGATAATTAGTTGTTGTAGGAAAACTCAACAAGGTGCAAGTAAACCTCCCACTTCTTTTGTTGATCCATCACATACATACAACATATCCTCAAGTATATGATTAACCCTCTCTGTCTACCCATCTGTCTCTGGGTGATATGTTGAAATGAAATTAATATTGTGTTCCTTGAGCATCCTGAAAGGAAGTCAAAGGTCTATTAAGTGTATATGGTGTCCTTTCATTGATAATGGTCTTTAAAATCTCGTGCAATATTAAAATATCCTCCATAAACACTTTATGCAATGGGGAGTGCATTATAGGTGACCTTTGTTAGCAAAAAGTGTGTAACCTTGGTCAAATTTTCCATAGTGACCATGATGGCATCATGATGATAAGAAAACATTGGGAGACCAATAATTAAATCCATAGAGATGACGTCCCATTTCCACTTGGGAATGCCATGAGGATATAAAATACCTGCAATATGGGATGAGAATGCTTGGCCTTGACCCTTTGACACTCAAGGACAATGAGCTATAAAATATGTTATATCCTGTCGAGAGACTAAGCCAATAATACAACTCTCTCAAATCGGCATGCATCTTCTTCACTCCTAGATGTACTTGCATAGGGGGATTGATGATCCTTTGAAAGAATAAATATGTGAAGATCACCTGTCTTAGGCATATAAATGTACCTCAGAAATCAAAGTAGACCATCTGCATCTAAAATACACCATGCATACATTCCCTCTAAGGAACCCTGTGAACTCAAACATCTTCTTATCACCCTCATAAAATATGTCCTCTTGAAGATGTTGAAGAATCCTTCCTCGAAGGTCTGATTGTAGAGTCATAGTGGCAATCACATGTTGTCGTCTACTCAAGGTCATCTCAGAAAAAAATTATCCTTTCCTTTGATATACTATGGAATCCATGTCATACTTACATAAGAACTCCATCTAATGCCATTGGTGAGCGTTGAGGTTCCAACTTTGAGAAGATATGCTTGAAGGATGATGATGATCGGTCCTCAAAATGAAAGGCCTGCCCAAAAGGAAATGACACCAACACACTAGAGTGTGAACTACTACTGCAAGCTCCAAGTCATGGGTAGGATAGTTAAGCTCATAATATTTGAGCTTACATGACTCAAAAGTAAATAACTTGACCCTCCTGCATGAGAACTACTATTAGAATAATGAAGTATCCTATAAACAAAAATATCTCCAGTCAAATCTGAAACTACTAAGATAGGTGTTGTGGTCATTCGTTCCTTAAGTAACTAAAGATCCTCAGTCACATTTCTCTGACTAGTCAAATTTCTTCCCTTTTCACTGAAGAGAAGTAATACGATGTGCAATCCTAGAAAATTTCTTGTACAAACTTGCGGTAATACCTGCTAATCCCATGAAACTCCTCACCTCTGTCACTGATATTGGCCATGCTATATAATCAAGAATGGCTCAAATCTTAGAGGGATCTACCAAGATACCCTCACCTGAAATGATGTGACCCAAGTACTGAATATTTGACTGAAAGAAACTACACTTCTCTAGGTTCCAAAAAATATTTATGATCTCTCAAAACCTGTAGTACCTGTCTCAAATGTCCTCCTCATGTTCCTCATTGAAATAAGAATATATCAATATATCATCTAGAAACACCAAGATGAAATGGTCCAAAAAGGTCCTGAAAACCCCATTCATGAGGCTCATGAAAATAGCTGGGGCATTGGTTAAACCAAAAGGTACAACAATGAACTCATAATTCCCATAACGAGTGTGGAAATCTATTTTTTGAATATTCTACATCTGCTAATGCAAAACTCATGATATCCTGACTTGCTAGATCAATCTTGGAGAACATCTCTAGCTCCCCTCATCTAATCAAACAAGTTCATCAATCCTCAGGAAGTGGATAAAGGTTATTAATTGTTACCTTATTAAGCTTCTTGAAATCAACACAAATCCTGAGAGAACATGCTCTTCTTCTTCACAAAAATAACTGACACCCCCCATGGAGACAAACTAGGGAAAATAAGGCCCTTTTCCAACAAATCCTCTAGCTAAATCTTGAGCTCATGAAGCTTTGGATTCATCATCCGATAAGGTGCCCTAGAAACTAGTGTTCCTCTCGGTACTATATCTATGGTGAAATTCACTTCTCTACAAAGTGGTAATCAAGGAAGCTCACTCAGAAACACATTTGCAAAATCCCTCAATACTGCATAGCTCATCAAGAGGTGAATGATTTGGAGTACTCTCTAATCGATCATTAATCATAAATGCAAACAAATGACATCCCTTGTGCATGCTCTGCTTGAGTTTCTTAGCTAAGATCATACCCAAGGAAATATAAATTTGCATCCCACAAATAACAACTAAATTTTCAAGGTCATCCTGACACTCAATGATCTTACTCCTACAGTCTACTTTGGCCAAATGAGACTCAAGCCAATCTATGCCCAGAACAACCTTTTAGGAACCTAAAGGCAACACTCAAAGGTCCAGGGTAGTAGACAATACTCCCAAATTGAGTATACAACTCTCCACGTAGGTATCCACTGCGAGTTTTTCCCCAGAGGCTAACTCAGCCTGCTAACTATCTAGTTACCTAGCCACCACTAACCCACACTAGTCCATTATAGATGTTGATATAAATGAATCTGATGCTCTTGAATAAAAAAAAATAGAGATAGAAATACCCCTGATAGTACATGTCATCTCGATAATTGTGGCCTGATGCTCATCATGGTGATTATCTACTGTTGTGTAGACATGATGGGTAAGTCCTATGTCTGCCATTATCTTCTCAGAGATAGGATCTCTCTGTCTATCAATGGTGGAATTTTTTATGGACACATATGCACATAATGATCATGGAACCCACAAATAAAACATCCTGCTAGCCCTCTCTAAGAAGGGGATCCTCATGTACTCTGGTGTACCGAACCTACCATCCAAACTTTAATAGACTACTGAGTCTGGGCTGGTTGTACCTATTGGGTGTCATGTCTCTTGTCTCTACCCACAACCAAAACCTCCTCAAACTCTACATATATGAATACTCTGTGTCTACCTATTCCTTTGTTGTTGATGTGCATGGTGTTGCGACTGCTGCTAGTTGTGATGCATAGGTCTTGAGATTGACTCTGGAGGCCTAAATCCTCCTCTAGGGGATGGTGTTGTACCCTATGACCTCTGATCATGAAATGATTGCATCCTCTTCTGAAACTTACCCCTATTCCTATATCTTTGCTCTTGTGCCTTGTTCTTGTTCTTCTTAGCTAGGTAGGCCTTCTCTATGTCCTTCTCAAGTGTCGAAGGAGATAACATCGTAATGGCCCTAGCTATATCTACATGCAGTCCCCGTATAAACCTGTTGACTTACAATTTTTTGTCCTGCAAATAATCCACATACTGTAACAAATATAGAAATCAGCTCTCATAGTATGCAACCGTGCCTTAACCCTAGAGGAGATCGTGGAACTCATTGTTTCCTCTTCTGAAAAAAGTTCTCAGACATGTATCAGGCTCTAAAATGCTCCTCAAATAACTATCAAGTCACTGTATCTCTAGTCAAATGGAGCTTTTTCTCCTCATTCCTCCACCATATGCCTTTTGCGTCACAGAGGAGGTGTATAGCGAACCTAGCCTTGACATTTCTCTTATATGAGTGCAATCCAAAGAAATTGTCAAGGCTTAGGATCCATGACTCAACCCCAAATAAATTCTAGGTGCCACTATAAGTAGGCAGCTATAGACAAAGGATATCCCTAATCACACTTCCTATGTCATGATCCTGATGCTAATGTCGAACCAACCCCACAACTGGAAAATGTGGTCATCCCTCATGAAATGTTCCCTCAATGATGTGAGAGTGGCTACAATTAATGGAGGCTACTTTAACAAGTTGAATGGAAGGGATATGGGACCTATCCCATCTCTAAGTGTCATCCTGATGTGGCTCTGAGTGTAAGCCCTTGTCTGGCAGTGTATCCTTTCCTAGACAATCAGACTCATCTCCTGGATCTTACTAAGGAGGGAGATGTTGTTGTAGAACTCCCATCATTTGACTGTAATGCCTCTAATATTTGTTTTCCTAAATAAGGGGCATGCGGCTCGGTGTAGGTGACCTATGTCCCTAATCCCTTACTGACCAAAGTATCATACCTTGTGTAGGCATCTTATGTAAGAAAGAAAGGGGAAAATTTTGAGTTTGTACAAGGTAGCGGAAATGATTTTAATGGTTTACGTTTATTGATTTACCCATTATTAATTTAATTTTAAAACTACCCAGAGCATTCGGTGTTGTAAACCTAAGCTTTGATACCAGATGTAGTACCCCATAATTGGCAAGACCAAACCAAACCTAAACACCCAAAAATTATCGACAATTTTTTTAAAATATTAATATAATGACTAATAAAATTTCCCTAAGGCTACCGGGTTAAGGTACCCCTTGATCCACAATAATTTTATTTAATAAATTTATCAAAGTCTGTATTAATCTTGTATCACCCCCTAAAGAATTAATTCAACCCACTCGTGCTATAACACTTGTTTATTATCTCAATAGTAAAAATTTCACTTTATGTTAAAATTATTTCCCCCCATGACCCTTATTTTACCCCCTCTAGGCACCCCATTTATTAAATTATCCTGAACCATTTATTAATTCACCTCACCCCTTCCCATTAATTCATTCCAATCCCACAACTTAAAAGTTTGAGGGTTTATTTTGACCCCTTAGATTTTATTTTTTTCCACCTTAGATCTTTATGGTTCCCTACAACCGTAATCCTCAACTTATGTTTTCTATTTTTACTTTTGCTTGGAATATTTTCTACTCATTTGTGTAGGTTGGACCAGGGAGGAGGAAGGAGACCATTTGTGGAGCTTTTTTCATATTTATCAAATTTTCATGGAGGGGCAGTGCCCCATATAATTATATTGATTTTTGGATTTTAGATCAGAGTTTTCTAAGCTCACTCTCTTTTATAAAATTCCCATAAACTAGGGTTTCGGTTAATGTTTTTTAATTTATTTTTTAATATACAAAGGGATAAATATATATTCAAAACCCTAACAATTACTCTATTATTTATTCAATTCACAGGTATGTTTTGGGCCGACTGTGTTGAAGGATGTGCCACTGTGGTGGCAAAGTCCCGCGAGTAGGGTATAAAGTAAGGGAGGAGTGTTATGGTTGTGGCCACACCACTCTAAGCTTAAATACATGGCAGAAGGGGGGCAGTGTATCCCGTCCCCCCCAAATCCAAGCTTTAGCTTATTTCATTTTCAAGGTTGAAATCCAAATGGCTCAGTTGTATACATTGTAATAATGTGTGTGTGTGTGTGTGTGTGTGTGTGTGTGTGTGTGTGTGTGTGTGTGTGTGTGTGTGTGTGTGTGTGTGTGTGTGTGTGTGTGTGTGTGTGTGTGTGTGTGTGTGTGTGTGTGTGTGTGTGTGTGTGTGTGTGTGTGTGTGTGTGTGTGTGTGTGTGTGTGTGTACACACACACACACAAATGCATGTGTTCCTATATACATGTTAATATTTAATAACATGAATTAATTATGGTTCGAAAAAGTATTATATAAATAATTAGGAAGGAAGCACCATGGAAAGATAAATTTATTGAAAACTTGTTTCTTATTTTCCCTCAAGAAGAGCAACTAATACATTAAGATAATGTTGCAATCATTTTAGGAGAAAGAGATGGATTGAAACCTTCAACTTTTGAACATAAAGATGCAAGAGGCTTTCCTTAAAAAGGATTTTCAACTAGAAGTATTATATTTTATTTTATGACACTAAGTTTCTTGGAGATCTAGATGGAATATTTAACTCATTTTGTAACCATTTCACTATCTACCTATTACCAAGTTTAACATAAAAGATTAGAGAATACAATAAAATTATTCCTTTAAGATTTGAATCAAGACTAAAACTACACTATCACTTTACATTCCTTTACTATCATATGCTAAGAAATGCAACCTAAAATATGCCTTCTTCATTTCCATAACTCATATAAGTAAAATCATCATTTGATAAACACAATGAATTAGTAAGAAAGAATTATTTTCTCTCAATCAAATAAGAAAAAAAAATATAACAAAGGTAACCCATTCCATGTACTAAACATGTATTCATTTCTTTAAATCTTTACTCCAACACCAATGACCATGGAAGCTTCCCATCCCATAGCCAAAGACTTACAATATGTCTTTCAATAAATACAATAATACCCATAAACTTTCATAAAACAATATTTACAAACATGCTCAAAAGGAAGGATAAAAGTTTATTACAACCTAAAAGAATCAAGATTACAAAATGTCATTATTACTTCTTAATAAAGACGATAGAAAGACTCAACACAAATCAACTGCAAGATACAAAATTCATCCCAAGATAGGGGAAGACTTAAAAATATTGTAACACCATTTCAAAATAATACTAAAATTCAAGAGGATAATCCTCCCAAAAATGGGGAAAAACATGACAAAATTTCCAACTTTTATTCTCCAAACTCCAAGCCAAATCTTCAATTTTCCACTCCAAGATAGTTCAATGCACAAAATAATAGGAGCCCAATTTCCTCCCAACCAGATGATATCATTAAATTCCATCTCCAAAAAATAAAGGACATGCTAGCCTCCCTCTAATCCCATGGGAGAGAGAGTAACAAGCCTCAAGAATGGACAATTAAAAGGGAACAAGGGGTGAAAAATGACACACCAACCTTTTTCACACACAACAACCAAATGAACAAAACTTATCACATGAGGAAAAAATCCATGTTTTCCTAAGGGGAAGAGTGGCAAGGATCCCAAAGAAGCCATAATGTGAACCAACCATAGGAACACTATAAAATATCAAAAATTCACTCCTTATATCTCCATTCAAAAATACCATCCTTATCACTCCATCCCAGACACCAAGCCTCCTTCTTGGGAGGATTTTCAAACCTTATATGGTTTCCTAGCCAATGATGTAGAAGAAGATTCAAACCATATGAACAATCCTTCTACCACATCAAACCATATGAGGGGAGGAATAAAAAAATGGACCATCATGGCTTGCCCATCAAGCCATGTAGTGTAAGAGGGGTCTTCCTCCCTCTTCCCCAACAATTCAAAAATCCACCACTAAAGTATGATGGATTGAGAAAAAGAAATAAATAAGAACACAAAACACTCCCACAACAAACATGCAACATACAAGATTCAAGGAATAATTCTTTCCTTTCCATATTATACTATAGAAACCAAAAACAAGAGGTAAGATCCTACCTCCAATAAGAAAATCCAAATTTAACCACAACAAGATTCCCCAAGATCCAAGTTCTCCAACTCCCAATAGTAAAAATGACAAGCCAAAGTTGCTACCCCTCTCCATAATTGATTATAAAAACAAGAACAAGTCACTAATCCCCACAAACGAGAGGGTGAGATGTTTCACCCATCTCATCTCCCAACCAAAGATTCCCAAAATAACAATGAGCATAAAACAACTCACGTTTTGGAGGTAATCTCCTAAGTTCCCTAAAATGCAAAAAAATCCAATACACTCCAAATTTTTAGATATCAAAAAAACCAACCATACTTAGAAGATGGTGATATGAGAGGGGTCAAATGGGAGGGAAAATCCCATATAACCTTGAAAAAAGACCCCCCTTACCCATAGGTAGGGTCTAAGGGGCTCATTTCCATGTAAGGGGGGCCCACAAAGTGAAAAGAGGCCCTAAAAATTTCCACATTTAGCCCAAATTCGATTTTGGGTAAAGTGGCTCAAGAGAAGAGGTGGTGGGACCCACCCAAATGATAATTAGGTGGTCCCAACCCACTAACAACAAAATTAATTAACTTAAAACACAAATAACACATGTAGGGACCATTAAGTCCCTTAACTAGCTCATCACAAGACTAAAACACATGACAATTAATGTATTTACAATTAGGAAACACCCATGGTGTCCCAAACATGAATATTCCACAAACACACAATCATGCATGGGTATAGGACTCAGACCGATTGGCCACTTGTGCAAACTTGAGGTGCTACCCTGAAACCCATGTTCTCCTTTGTATCCTATAATATGCACACTCAATTCAAACATTAAATGCACTTTCTCGATAAAATATATTAATTAAATAATAACAATAAATCAATCATGTATAATCATTCTAGTTATACCACAATAAATGTTAGTATAAAATGGCTAAGAACTAACAACGTACATCCATTTTAACTCAAGCTATGATATCCATCTAAGCACTTACACGACAACATTCAATTAATCATTATAAACCAATGATATCAAAGTATACGAAAAAACCATATGTCTATCCATCATATATGAAATAAAACCAACTATGCCACAACATGCTAATATCCAAAACCATAAAATGCAAGAACTAAGATAATTGTCCATAAAGCTAACTTGATGCCATGATCCCTAATCTTCACAAGTGTCATCACAAGAACCATAATGAAACCACGTAGTATCCAAATAGTTCTAAAATCCATGTCCATAATCTAGTAAGAGCAAATGATTTAGCAAGTAAACTGATGCAAGAAGAGTTGGGCACTACAAAAATTATGCAAGGGAAGTGCCCCAATGATCTAGGAGGATTAGGGAATTATATCGAGAATATTAAATAATAGAGCCGTGTTATTACTATGCACATGAATTTGTATAATGACATTGGATATAAACACATCCTTGTTGTAAGTTGAAAATAATGTATCCAATATATAGTTAGAAAAATAGTTGAATTTATTTCTTTCCAATTGAAAAATATAATATTAAGTAAGAAAGTATGTTGAATACGTTTTAATCTTGTATATAAAATTGACCAACCCCAAAAATAATGTATATTCAAGTTAAGGTTCCAATGAAAGAGGTAAATGAAAAACATCATGAACACATGTATAATGAACTAAAGTTTTATTACAAAACAAAAAGAAAATCTTAATAGTCTCATAATAACCAATAAATGGGTGTTGGGGAAACAAAAAAATTAGATTAATAAGTTGTTGACTCGTAGAAAAACCCTAATATAGAATGCACCATGTGAAATGATTTATCTTGGGCTCAAGGATGACATGCGACATAGTTTAAAATATTCTACTTCGTGTTCGAGTAGAAAATTGTAGCCACTAACACTCATTAAGCTTCTCATCCATAGGAAAATGAGGCTATAGCTAAGCATATGCCATTCTATGGGAATAATAATGTATGGTTTGATTGACACTAATGGTTTTCAAATCATTTCAACTAATAATATCCCTAAAATATATATTTTTGCATTCAGCATATAAAATTTGAATCCTTAAACCTAAGTTCCATGTATCTTTACCATGGGGAGAACATTCAACAAATAATTATAAAGAAGTAGTTTCAAGATTTATTTCCTTCAATATAGCAAAAACATAATTTCGCACAATGTCAAGAAGCCACAACCATTCCACCACATTTTCGAGACAATACTAAATTCCCAAGATACATGATGAAAACCCTTATGATGCTTAGAAATCACATAAATATAATCTCTATATAGTGTCACATATTATGTAGGATTCCTTAGAAAATACCTAACGCATTAATATCACCAAACATGATTTGCAGTGAAAATTTAGACAAAATTTTGATTTACCTTCTAAGGAAAAAATTCCAGTGATCTAGTAAGAGATATTTTTATCAACCCGATCTATGTCATATTACCAAAGGTGGGAAATGATAGCCTGAAACATGAAGGGGATACCCAAAAATGTATTAAAATTATCCACGTTGGGTTCATTTCCATATATATTTTGTAAGTAATAAGTACAAATAAATTTATAGATTTCTTGTAAAATTGCATCTTGGACAATTGAATACTAAAACCTAAGATGAGGTAGATAACATTAAAAAAATGCAGATATTTTTCCTCTTCTTCAATAACTAAAAGGAATGAGTCATTAAGAAAGTGGTCGTTGAAAAGATCAAAAGGAGTATCAATAGGAAGATAAATTCCTTTGACAAGACCTTGAGTGATTAAAAAAGATGAAATCCTTTAGTTGTGAGATTATGAAGAGTAGGGGAAAGGAGCCAGTCATCGTGAATCATAATGTGGGAGGTTGTTAGAGGCACTTAAAAAATCATAAAAAAAAAAAATTAAAAATACCCTTTTAAAGAGCATGATTTTTTTAATATACAGATTTTCTTTCAAAATTTTTGAATATGTGAAGAATATATTTTTAAGGGATTTAAAATAAGTAATTTTGAATACAAAGGAATTTAAGGCAACCCATTAGTTGAGGATAAAATCACCTTTTATGGGTTGTTTATGTGTCATGATTTCATTGGTTCATTTATTGATGTGATTTGATGTGACTTATTTTATTGGCTAGTTTTTATTTCATTTTTAACTTTAATTCAAACAACTATTGGTACTTTGTTTCACATAACTACTCACGGTCATTGGGCCATTCACGATGACTGGCTCCTTTCCCCTAGGAGTAAGGTGGAAATTGACCAATAAATTATAACAAAAAAAAATCAGTCTATGTGTGCATTCTATTGATAGAAAGACACATATCGAGGCACCTACTAATAACATTAGAAACTAACAAGCTATAACTAGGGCCAAATTATATAATATGTAACATGATAAAAATAAAAGGACACTTTATGTGATGATATGATTTGTTAAATTCATTTTTAATGAACAACTCTTGTTTGTATGTACAAGTCTACTCGACACCCTCCCATAATAAAACAAAATTATCTAATATACATCTAATTTAAATATATCGAGTTTACAACTAGAGATATTTTTTGATCATATCATTAATAAATATTTATGAGAAATTAAATCCTATTTCGGTTCAATGCATACCATTATGTTCTTTAGTATGTGTTTTACATGATGTTTATACCACAATATTTATAATGTCAATCATATTTTAATTTTTTGATTACATTTATTGTTTCTTTTTTGAATTTGTGGTGATACATGATTTGGAAGATTTTTCAGGTGTTGGAACTTTCCTAAATATCCATAAACCATGACCATGTTGTAAAGCATTCTGAGATCTTTTCGACGGTATACAGAACTCCAGGAATGAAATCTGGTTGTAGAAGATATCGCAGGTCAAATTTTTGGTTGGAAAATGGTCAAAGTTGGTCAAATGGTGTATCACACGTTGACACGTTAGTTTGGCAAAAGGTGAAAAAGGTTGAATTTTGTGTTTTCGAGCCTCTTGTATTAGACACATGAAAATTTTTGTGGACCCCACTATTTGTTGGTCGGGGGCCCTCATCCAAGTTTGGCACACTCTTTTGCAGGAGGGATGCCTTTTTCATCTTTATTTCATATTGCCATTATCGTATTTATGATTTTATATGCCACATATCTCTCTAACATTACCCATGTGGGATTATTGTTTTTGGAGAGTTGAATTGTGCATTATAGGGTTGATATTGGCTCAAGCAAGCTATATTTCTAGCTTGGTGGGGTGATCAACTCCCCACCGAGTTGATCACACCAAGCTACCTTTATATTTGGATCAAATTGCTTATATTTGGATCAATTTACTATATACGGTCGAATCCTATCTATTTCCACATTGTTCAGGAATAACACCATAGTGAATTTGTTTCCATATGGTTATGTATTATCTTATCCCTTGACGAGCACATTGGTCAGTTTGCATATGAATCAACCAAATCCCTTTACCCAACAAATTAAAATATTGGCTTATAAACTTGGACAGTTTATACAATGCACATCACATAGCTCGGAGCTTTGTTAAACCATGCACATGCCTATCAAATCGGTCGAAATGACTACAACTTTCCATGACGTGGCATCAACATAGCTTGGCACCTAACCATTGGCATAATGAATAGGTTGGTATAGCTCGGCAGATCAACATTGCACGACTTGACAATATAACTGGAGTCAAAGCCACAACGAAATAGTCCATCTCGATGGGCTTGGCCCTCACAATTAGGCCAACTATTATGTTTGAAAAAAAAAACATTTCGGGTGTGGCTTATGCCACGCAATAGTCAGGCAGGCCTTCCAATTTTAAATGGGGTCGATGTGGGATTTTCCCCACGGTTTGGTAATGCACTGGCGCAAAAGGAGTAGGAGACAGGATTTGAATCCCCGACCTCGTGCAAACAACCCAAATGACTCAGCCAACTCACCTTAGGAGCTCGACGGGTAAAACAATCGGCCCACATGTATTTGAACACAAGTTGTAGGTATGTGGTAGAGGCAGCAAGGGGAAGTAATGGAAATCCTCATTTTTTAGGCACAAATGCTCAAAAAATTTCCACAAGGCAAAAATGAAAAATGTTTAGAATTCTGAGAGGATCTCAAATATATGTATTTTATTTCCATGGAATGTTTTAAAATCTCCATTTGTATGTGTTTTTGGGCACAGTTGCAGGGGTGGTCACATTATGAAGGCACTGTAGGAGCCACAGATTGAATTCGAAACAATTTCTGGTAATTTTTATAGTTCCATGAGTCTTAGCTCAACTCATTTGCAGGTATAAAGGTATATTTATCTTTATTGAAGGGTTAACTATACTTATTTGTGAAATAATAGATCGATTCTCTTTTCAAGAATTTGGAGATGTAGCCTTTGGGTGAACTCCATTATCAAATTTTGTTTTGGATGTTTATTTATGTTGTGGATGAAGATTTTGATCAGATAAAATTTAGATTTCAATGTTAATACTTTGGTTAAGCATATCATTCATTAAAAATGGGAAATTGGACTTGACTAGAAATTTCAGTATCTATAAACCACAAATGCACATTTCAATGTTGTGAATGAAATTCATACTGAGGTGCATTATAAATTAGGAATTAATAAATTTTGGAGTAATTGATACATAAAATCGATGTAGAGTTCCTAGTATTTGGAAATTTTTAAAAAGTGCAAAAAAAATAAGTACCATTTTTATATTAATACATGATATTTTTCTCTATTTAATGACATCCCACTTAGTCAATTCTATTGTTAAAGTTGTAACTAATTGTTCTAGATTAATTGGAGATGGTAGCATGGGACAATACTTCCCTGATGTTTACATTCAAAACATTTTCAATAGGATATCAAATTTGAAGGACCATCTCAGTTTAACTTTCCAATTTTAATTTTTTATAATACTTGAAATCTATAGAAAAATTACTTTGATATTTATTTTTTGAGTAATTTTATTTTGAAATCACACTATGATAATGGTTTATAAGCTTCTTAGAATTTTCACAGTATTAAGTTGTGTAGTCCAAAATATGTCTAGATTGTTCTATTTATTTAACTTGGTTGACTCTCAAGATGAAATAATGGGCCATGGAATAGTTAAATATTTTATTAACAACAAGAAATGTGTCGATGGAAAATTTATGGTGGCATAACCTCTATAAAGATTAAAAAAAGTATGTAATAAGTTCTGATATTTTCCAATAGGTTGGAAAACCAAATAAATGAGATTAAATTCCCTTGAGGCCACTATTGACATTGATCCCATTTGAAAAACGATCCATAGCCTTTATCGGTATAATTAATCCTACAACTGGCTATATATAGCTAAGGTTCATCATAATATGGGCTGAGTATCTATCCTAATAGGTGGAGGCTGAACCTACCAAATATTTTTCCAGGAGGACATGAATAAGTTATATATGATAATATCATCACATGATTCGTTTGTCTGCTAAGTTTAATAAGTAATCAAGGAAACCATTTTTTGAGTGATATTATAGAAGAAATTTTGAAGTATTTTCTAATAAATCATAATAAGATTATGTTATACCATCCATAGGAAAATGAAATGGTGGAGGCATTTAATTAGGTGATAGATAAGTTCTTACTAAGATATGTGACTTGTATATAGTGGATTGGGATTTGAATTATTTCCCTTTCCAATTAGTATATGTCTTGGAGTCCATAGTTCTCATGGAATTTTTTATTCCAATTGTATGAATGGATCTACATTTCACATTAATGAGTATAACTCCATACATAAGAGGTTAATTAAGCTAGATAAGGTAGATGAGAAGTTGTTTATAGTCACGCATAGCCAAAATCAAGAGAGTAAAAAGAAAAAGGAGTGTCATATTAACTCCATTACAAACAATGAGTCTGATAAAGGAGATAAGGTATTAGGGTAAGTGCAGGAAGTTGATGGACAAATATAGGGTCATCCGTGGACATCATATTACAAATAACAACATAATATCAACTTGTAGGGATTATTAGCAATACATACACTCAAAGTTAGACAAAATTATATTAATATGAATTGTATCATCCGGAATCTAGTTTCTAAAATACTAATTTTTGTAAAAAATAGACAATATTAGCTATATTAAACACTCAAAATTCAATGACTTGGTATTTTTTTTTTAAAACGCCAATAAGATTATAGTCCGTTTGCCCACAATTTGGATGACCAAAAATTGATATATATTTCTTTCCTTTGGTGAGAAGTTACATACCACTATCTATATTGGGATGGATTTTATTTTGTATTTTTTTGAGTAATATTTTTTTTTTATGATTTTTTCCGTGAAAGTGGTATGAAAACATAAAGAAAACAGAGCACTTTCCGTTTGCCCGCCATAACTTCATCAAAAAATATTGAAATCAAATAATTTTTTTTTTGAACATGTATATAATTTCACCAAGGTTGGGATGGTATAAATTTTATCACTTCTGATAAGTGAAACAAATTTTGCAGTCTTAAACGTAGACGTAAACATTCACATGAAAAAGTGTCTTAAAGACCTACTATTAGTAAAAAATTATAAAATGATATTTATCCTCTTCTATTCACTTTAAAATCAGTATTTCTAAAAATATAATAGTCTCCCCTACTCGATGGTACCATTTTTATGACATAGTTTTTACTTTTCGGCATGGTTCAAGTCCGCAGAAGACTAAATTTAATGTTTTGTTGTTTTTAATGTAAAATTCAGGATTTGATGTCCACTTAATTGTCCCCCAACTTGGTGCACTTACCCATTATCACAAAAAGTTAGAACCCTTAGAATTTGTCATGAAATAAATCAGAACCCTTGTGTGACATGGATTTTTCTCCAAGTGTCGAAACTTGCAAGTGAGAAAAATCTCCAGAGAAAATTGGTTCCTTCTCTTCCATCCCACTAAAAACTAACAGACATCCTTAAAATTATAACTAATACTAAACCTATGCTCAAATCTACATGGACCAAGGAAATTTTTTCTACCAAGCTCAGATTAAGAAGCATTTTGATAAGAAATCAATAGCTAGGTGTTTTCAGGAGGAAGATATTTTACTCAAATAGGATCAAGATAGAGATAAACCAGGTAGGCACTCAAAGTTTGATACCATTTGGAGCGGTCCTTATGTGATCAACAAATGTAAGACAAAAAATTCTTTCCGATTGTCAAGGATAGATGCCAAAGAGATTAGGATCCCTCTAAATGGGGTATATATTAAGAATAACTTCTGAAATAAGGTTCTTCCTTGTATATATTACATTATTTTCAATTCCTCCAAGTGCTACTGAGCACATGATTTGTTAGTAGGATATATTTTATTTGCAATAAGTGCTTTGTGCACTCTCTACATGTCTTCATTTGAAGAATGTATGACCTTTGATTTCATACATAGGTTATTGGCCTTGGTTTTCTCTGTCCTATTTTCAGAGAAAGTTTAATGGTGGAAATCAATGCTTGATCTAGCTTAATGAGAGTTTTCCACTCTCATTAAACATCATGAAAATCAAAACTCCACATGTTCCTTCCATGGAATAAAATAATAAATATTGGGACAAATCATCAAGTTCCATCAAATACTCCTGGTGAATTAGCTTCAGATAAGTAGCCACAGGTCAGTTTTGAGCCATGAAAATGTAAAAGGATGAATTCCTTAAGTTCCACCGCCAAGTTATCAAATGTTGGGGCTACCTCCATGTCCAATGGATTGCAAAGGACATTTGGTCATCAATTTAGCAAGATAATTCACCGACGAGTCACCGAATTATTACCCCAAAATACCCCCAAGGTTATTTTGGCACTAATAGGGTTCATTTTGGGACAATACCACAGAAAATACCACGGAAAACTATTTTGTAGTGTATCATGGTCTTCAGGAACCAAATGTTTTATTGGTTTTCTAACCCATAGACATAACAAAGAAGCTTAAGGTGGAAGTGGAGGAGTGTTTGGAAAATAGGATTTGCGTTCATTAAATGAAAGATCTAAGAAAAGGGTTTTCTTCTACTCATGTCGTGATGCAAGATTCTAGTTGGGTTCGAGGCACGAGGAGGTGGTTTTGGTGAAGTTTTTGGGGAATAAGGTCCAAAGCCGCATAATAATGTGGCAGTGTTTAGAGGATTTAATAAGATTTCAGTGTTCCACGGGCTTTCCAAAGTCTGCGAAACAAAGGTTTTCACTCCTCAGTCTCAAATGTCATGCAACAAGGGAGACTAGCTTTCACAATTTTGGGAAAGGTGTGGACTTCATGGAAGTCTGAGTGAACAGGTAAAAGCTGCATGACAACGACCATGGATTTTTCAGAAGTCATCTAGTTTATCAAGGCCGCAGATATGTTAGGGAACCCTCCAAAGATAAGAAACTCTTCGTTATAAACAATTATTCCAAGAACTTAGCATAGTCGTGGAGCATTAAAAAATGATTGAATATTAAAAAAGTGACCGGAAGCAAAGGAGAGAGAATAGAGGAATGAGTTTTTTTCCCATATCTTTCGATGCGATCAACCAATTTGGGAAAAATTGATCTTATTGGAAAGGTGTCCTCACTTCCTTTATTATTTTATTAATATTTTCTAGATTTGATTCGGTTTTAGAGGTTAATTATACGAACACGAGGTTAGAGGAAAAAAGACACTTTTGGACATGCCAAATTGTGAAAATCACTCTCCAACTGCTCAATTAATGAGGAATGGCACTCCTTCTCCATTTTCAAGTCGAGTAAAGTGTAGTGATGGATCATCTTAGTGCCCATGTGCTTTGTAGGAAAATTAATAGGTTTTGGTTTGTAGTTTGGCAAGAAAAGTCGTGTTCTTCCTCTTCCTCTAATTCTTGTATAAATGTAAGTGCTTAGCATGTAAAAATGATTTTTTTTTTTGTTTGGGAACTCTGCCTTAGAGTTTTCAAATTTATTTTCCTTAAAACATATATAATTTGCATTTTGTATGAGATATAAAACCTCTTCTCTATAATCATGATGAAAACTTGATAATACAAATGTTTGTTGTTGTTATTTCCTTAAAATTCTTTGATTTTTTTATGGAGGTTTGCCCCTTCTATTCTTCATTAGCTTCATCAATTTTATGATCTTCAGGTTTCTGTGTTTTAGTAATCTCCATAAGTGTGACTATCATGTGTCTTTTAGGTTGTATTTAGACCATCTTTCACCTTTTTTGCATCACCTTTTTCCTCATTTTTTAACTTTTCTTTCTTTTTTCTCCTTAGCCCCTACATATTTTAGCTTCGGTTTGGTATTAGCTACAGTTTTATGGTTATAGTTTAGTTTGTAGTGGGTTGGAAGAGATGGAACCAACCTTCTCTAGAATTTTTTCTCACTTGCAAGGTCCCATACTTGGAGAAAAATCCATGTAAAACAAGAGTTATTTTGTATTTAATGTTGAATGCAGAGGGTGCTAAAGTTTTGTGATAAAAAATATTGCTTTATGACAGTAAGTATTAAATACCTCAAAGTTCTAAAAATAATGATGGCTAGAGGCATATATAGTTGATGAAATTTACAATATGGTGTGAATGAATTGAGATCATTGTTAGAATGGGAAGAAGAGGTTTTGTAAATGGTGCTAATATTAAGGCCTATACAGCCACAAAGTAAAGAAAAGAAGAAAAACATTGATTCTTTAAAAAAACATCACAAACAATATTTATGAGAAGAAAAAAAAGTAAATATAATTTTCCTTTTCAAAAAATAAATAAATACCATACAATCATTCTTTTAAAAAGCAACATGACAATAATTTTGGGAAAAATGTGAAAATAACCTAAAATTGAATTTTTTTTTTTTAAATTAAAATATAAAATTGAGTCCCTCTAAATTGAAAACTAAAAATTTGGTGATTTAGCGAGGTCGGATCATGAAAACCTATGAGGGTGAAATATCATAATTAACTTAGTAATAAATATACATACAGAGTGAAACATTGATAGATATGTAAGATGTGTCACAATATTAGAAGACCCATAGGGTGACATGGGAGAAAAGTATACAAGTAGAAAAAAGTTAACCAAAGAATATCAAGTAATAAAAATTCATTTCTAAATATTTCAATAGACCTTATGGCATTAAATACGTAAGAGGGAATAAAATTTTCTTAATTTTTATGAATAGAATTTTCCAAGTTTGCAAAATCGCAATATATTTCAAAAGTTGGAGATTTTCACACATAACAAAGCTAAAAGAAGAGTTTAGAGAACATTATACAAAGAATTAGGAAATTAGTAGTGAAATCATAGTCTATGGAAAAACTAAATCTAGTATTGTAGAAATAGTTAGAGAGACACAAGTGGAATTAAGATAAGTAAATAAATTATTTCCTAGACCACAAGGGAGATTTCTACCATATACCATTTTAATTCACATTTGGAAGCATTGAGAAGAACTATATCCACTCAAAGAAAGTTGGAGATAAATCATGACAAAATAGAGGTAGATAAAAATTGTGTTTTTCAGGTGAACCAATAAATATAGATCTGTTGATCTCCATGAATGTCATTCCACAATTCCACTCCATAATAGCAAGATTGCTTTTTTTCAGGAAGGAGACAGGGGCACACGCAAACATGGGAAACCTAGATAGAGTGTCACACAAATAGGAAAGGATATACCTCTCTTAAAAAGAAGATAGACACATAAGAAGGTGAATGTGTAGTGTGTTGTACACATTGGAATCCCTCTCTAAGGTTCTGTCCTGAAAGGCTTTGGTGACCAAACTATACACTAGGAATATTTCAAGATAGGGAAATTGGATGTTTATGATTTTAAGGGAATTTTATGGTTCATTTCCATTTCTATCGAATACGGGAAACTAATTGTTTGAGGAATGCATCACAAGGAAATTAGTTTGAAGGATTGTACAAGAAAAATGATTTAGTAGACTTCATTCATAACTTAATAATTTTGGAAAATTCAATACAACATAGTAAATATTACACGTAATAAGAATATTGATAATAATTTGGTGAGAGCTTTAGTATAAAACTCATAACATTAACTCAGAAATTAAACACACTCCATAAATATTCATTCGTTCTTAATAATTTACACATTACAAGAGTGTTTATATATATAGTATATTATCTCTCCTATAAACTACAAGTCCTAACAAATCTCCTACAACTACTCATCAAATATAGATGAGTAGTTGTAACACTCACCAATAATACGTAGGTTGTTCTAAACAACCTTACTAACAGTTATATTGAAATACTCAAACACTAATGGAGCACTAACTGATTGATTTCCTAACATTTCCTCCTTAGTACAAACATGGGGAAAACCTATCTTTGTACTTGCACCTGATTTCATGATTAGGTGATTTTTAGTGCGGGATGATCACAAACCCGTTGTATGGTTTTCAAACGGTTAACCACAAACCGAAAATGGTGGTTTTGCAAATGGGAGTACCAAATTTCCTAAATGAAAGCTTAAAAAGGATGAGTAGATAATCATAGAGAGGGAGATCAGCTCTGTCTTGCCATTGTATCATCACTCTCATTTTCAAACATACATTGGAAAGAGAACTTCCTGAATTGAATTAGGGAGATTTTTCAAGGGTCAATAATATTAATGAGTTATTGGTGGTTTACATGAAACCACATCATGATGTTCCAAGTACAATTATCAGCCCTCATCACATCTCACTGCAGGGAATAACATAAGAAATTTTGTTGATTTTTTCTCCTTGTACACATAAACTAAATATTGGAAATGGAACATTGGATCATGTTCCCCCCCCTCAATGTGAAATTTCCACTTGTTGAAAATAAGAACACTGCACATTGTAACACACCCACACACAACTGGAATCAAAACACACAATTGACACAAAATGTGCCACCAAATCTTTGATGATGTGGCCCTGTCGTTGGTGACTGACGAGAGGTTGTTGATTGACCTCCAACCTCCGTTTTCATCCATCATCCGATATCCTTCTTAGAACAAAAGATCATCAGAAATATAGCCACATTCTTCATTTATAGGTTCTTCTTCTATGTTTATATTAGCATCATTTGCTTTAAGTTTTCCACTGAGCAGGTCTTTAGCTGTAATTATACAATATGTGGAAGTATGCCCCTTTTTATTGTAGTAGTAACACACAACTTCCTCTTCATTTTTAGAGGAATTTTTTATATCTCTTTTTCACATACATGACAATTTCTTCTTCTACATCTTCTTCGATTCTTTTTTCTTCAGCTAGAAGGGCTGATATAATATCTTCCAATGAGTCGGAAGGCATCTGACCGAGTGTGAAAACAACATTACTGTATTTTGGAGGCAAACTATTCAACAAAATAAATTTTGCATCCTCATCTTCTACTGAAGCTTTGATTTTTGCCAACCTTTGGAGGAGAGACCGTAAATCATTGATATGACTCGACATTGTATCTCCTTCACTCATTCTTAACTTGAACAACTCCAATTTGAGAGAAAATTTTGCGTTCACTGCTTTAGCACCAAAGGTTTTGTTCAAGTATTCCCACATTTCATGAGATGATTTCTCGATATCAACATAATGTAGTTCAGAATATGAAAGAGATAAGCTAATAATGGCTTTGGCTTTACCCTCTGTCGTTTCCCATTCTACCACTTTGGTCGGATCTGTAGGTATTGGTTCTTTTCCATCTACTATCCTCCAGAGATTTTTATTCATCAATTGCATCTACATTTTAACTTTCCATGCGTGAAAATTGAGACCATTGAATTTTTCTAATGGGATGTCCATTGACACAAAATATTAATCAATATAGAAAAAATTATTAAAAAATACTAGTACTCTATTTTGCTTTCTTTAGATAACAAATACATGCGACTATACTGGAGTACCCACCGCAAACTAACAACCACACAAGGATATCATTTTTCGTGCAATCAGAAGTAAAATGGATAATTCTGTCACTGGTGTCGATGATGGAATAGACGTGGTTGGTAAAGTGGATAGCAAAAATATTTGATTAGTCCCAAGCCCCTCTGGGCGGATCTTGTTCCTCAAAAACCCCTAGACACGTGAGTGATATGTGAAGATTCCAATGCCAAATGATAACTACAGTATAAAATTATATTGACCATCGTTTGGAGGTTGAATAAATAATTACATGTATGAAATGATTAGGTAGTTATACCAGACAACCACGTAGCTATGCAGAATACTAACTAAATTTAAATATATACCCAAATTGATAGCAATATTGTGGCTCTCGAATTAATATCAATTCTCCGTAGTCAGATCTCTTCCTTTGTAGTATGACTGGGAATCAAATGACTGTAATTGCAGTTGACAATTTTTGGGGATGAGAATAGATGCATGCAAAACACTGACACAGTTCCGCTGAGCCACTTTGATAAAGTTGTCAAAGCTGCTAAAGCAAGGTCACAAATATCAATGCAGGCATTGAAAAATCACGTTTTTTCTCTACCAAACAACTTTCTCCAATTGTAAAATTTTTCCAAACGCTTTCTGGGTTTTATTTGTCTCCTTCTAATATTTTTATAACATATTAAATCTTTGAATTTCATATCAAATCGATGGAGATATCATAATTTTAATAACCCTGCAAAAAATTGCATGACTTTCATTGATAGAGACTTCGTGTGAGGATCTGAGACAAATCACTGAGTGGCTTCGATGAGCAGCTACCCGCTCTGATACCACTGATAATAATTTGGCGAGAGCATTAGTATAAAACTCAGAACAATAACTCAAATATTAAATACACTCCATAAATCTTCATTCATTCTTGATAATTTACACATTACAGAAGTGCTACATATATAGGATATTATCTATCCTATAAACTAGGAGTCCTAACAAAGCTCCTACAACTGATGAGTAGTTGTAACTACTCACCAATAATACGTAGGTTGTTCTAAACAATCTTACTAAAAATTATATTACAATATTCAGACGTTAATGGAGCACTAAGTGATTGATTTCCTAATAAATATATATTATAAATTAGCAGTAAGTTACAAGACTTAGTCTTAATATTAATAAAGTTGATACAAATGTACAAAAGAGAGTAGGAAATCGAACAAAGAAAAGTACACAACAAATATGTGAAGCTCACTCTAATTCAATTGAATGGGAAGGTCTATGAAAACCATACCCCCGTTAAGACTAGGATCACTTGATCAAGGCATGAGAAAACATGAGATTTTGAGGAGAAGGAATTAGAAAATATAGAGTAGTTTGCAACTCTATTGGACATGCAGGATGCATGAAATGATCTTCTAACTACCTAAGGAAGATATTTAATTCAATCGACAAAGTGAATCTTTAGCAATCGTCAAGCTAGAGTTTACACAAAGGTTAACTAAGGCCAAGAACATGGATAGACTAGCAATAAAAACTCTCATAATATTTTTTATTCTAGATTTGGGGGCCTCTACAATGAGTTTGATTTGGGTATTTATAGGGGAAACCTATATGATAAACAATATTACAAACATTAATTGTGGTAGGCTCTTCACAACCTATATTTAACAATATTATATTACATGGTAGATGCGTAGGTCAGTTTGAATGAATTCTAAGTTGACCAACTAGAGGGTCTTCCATGTTAGAAAAAATCCTCTGTAATAAGTAATATCCTCACTAAACACTGATGAGGAGTAGAGAAAACCTAGATATGACATGCTCAAATCTACATATTCCAAAGCATAATGGTACACCTTATTACATAAGTCAATTTTCTCATTTAAATAGTCATTTACCTCTAACATGGTGTGTGCATTCATTAATGTTAGATATTCTTACAAAGATGCTATTTACGTCCCTGTGGTCTTTGGGAAATCCATTATATTCTAAATGACATGACGTTTTTTTTCATTTTGTTTATCGTATTTGTGGCAAATAGTGGAGTGTGTGGAAGTTTTTTGTAATTAACTACATTTTTCAACTTTAATCGAATATGTAAATTATTCATGCCAAATGGTGTCCAATTCATTCTTTAGAATGTCCTCATCTTTGACACATGGCACTCATCAAGTTTACCACATTCATGATTCCTTAAGACATATTCTTGACCTATATGGTCCATAGTGTTCCAATTTGAGACATGTGACCTCAATTGGTGTAGTCATGTGTTGGTGGAAAAAATAGTGGTAGTGCAAACTATTGGTTTCCACCAATGGTCACAAGGCTAAGACCCTCCTTCTTGTGTATGGGGAGGATCTCATTATTGAATGTAAACAACCCAAATCTCTGGGGTGGCCAATAAGCCAAGGATCACACAGGAATACTCCAGTAAACTTTTGGAAAAGTACTTATAAAGAGTACAAGGGAGGAATTTTTTGTGAGGGAAGGTGAAGGGGAGTTAGGGAAATAAGGAGAGAGTGTGTTAATGTTGTGAGTAGGCTTACAAAATCTACAGACGTCAACCGAAGTAGGTCCACAATCAATTATAAGAACATAAAAATGATAACAATGATAATATCAACCAATCGTAGACACACAATTATATTGATTCATTCATCAAAGGAAGATACACCTTTCTTGGTTTTTAAAGATTACCATGTTTACAAAGTTGGAAAGTAAAAAGAGTGAATAGGGGAACAAAAGCATAGAAAATAGAAGAAATGTAACTTTTATTATTTGATGTAGTAGTGGTAAATCTCAACAAAATACAATCAATCAACAATTGTTAACCCCTTAGAATGGAGAAGTCATTCTAATTTATAACATTACAAAATTTCCTTTCATCTTCCTCCCACATGAATCTTCACCTTCCCTTATCACGTGTGACCTTCCACATTCCTAGGAATCAAGAATGAGTTTTTTTTCTTATTAATGAAAAATGACTGTTACAATGTTGAATTGAGGGTCACTAAAGTGAATAGGACAAAATAGGGAAAAAATGCATTCTTAGTGAAGAATTAGAATATGGAGAGAGTTAGAAAAGGAGAGAGAGAGAGAGAGAGAGAGAGAGAGAGAGAGAGAGAGAGGTTGACCAATCTGATGAAGATGAAACCTTCTGATGGACCTATGAGTAAATGTTTCATGAAAAAGAATCTTAAGCTCTAACCACATGTTGAACTATAACACTATGATTGCATATGTTTCCTCCTTATACGAGATGAAAGAACACTCCAGATGACTGAATGAGTTTTTAAGAACAATGACAATTGAATGGCATCAAGGATCATCCTCTTACCCTTCATGGATCCGAGACCTTATTTGAATAAAATCATCCTTATAATTATCGTGCACTTTATTTCTCTGATGTCTCTCATAGAATTGGATTTCCTTATCCAGATAGGAGGATTTATTCCTGAATGGAACTTGAAGAGTATGTTTGAGAGTGAGTTCCATTTTCTTGACCTTCAAACTACATTGAAGTGATGCAAATTCCACCTTCTCTAACTTGCTAGATGTGAGAACATTATCAAACATGGATCAAGTGTTTAAAAACACTTCACGAGGTATGAATTTATTGAGATGACTACCATCATCACTAACATTGATATTCTCTCATCATGTTCATGATGATCATCCTCTTGGTGACTTGAACCTGAATGAAGCTCTCAATTCTTTTCAAACTCTTCACTGACCTCATGATTTTCCTAATTGCATTCATTATCCAAGTGAACACTCTGATCTTGTTCCTTATCACAGTGTGATCTACATGATGTCCCTTTCATGAATGAATCCAATCAGAGTGACTTCCTTCTAATCAAAATTGGAATGAGTTATATCATCTAGCTCCTTTCATCAAACTATGTTGTGCAGAGATCTCCTCGCAACAAATGCTTTGAGATACTATGGAGGGTTTTCTTTCCTATTTAGGCCACATGAGACACCTTCCTAGAGTTGTGAATATCAGAAAAAAAAATTAGATAAGAAAAATGGTAGTTTTAAATAGTTTTTCTAGGCTCAATTCTAAGACTTACTATTTTTAGTAAGTCCTGGCAGGACTGTTATTTTTAGCAAATTTTCAATGTTTTCACTTCTTGTTGCTTCTTACTCCTTCAGAGTGTCAAGAATGCTTATGATTTTCCTTTTTTTGAAACTTACTATTATTAGACAATTCCTCACAATGAACACATGTTATTTTTAGTAACATGCACCTACATGTTTCAGATTGCAGATGAAAACAGTCTTGAAATTCTGGGTTTTACTCTAATATTCCCTTACTCTATTTTTCAGATGATTCCCTCATCTAGATGAGTGGGAAAATGATATTTTTATTGAAGGGTGAAGAATAATGAGGAAACATTAGTCCTCGATATCTTGAAAAATCAGCCACCTCATCATGCAATAAATGGCTCTAGGATGAAAGTAAATTTTTCGAGGATCATTCTCTCCAAGTTTTAGGGTTTTTAACCAACCAAATCTTCAGGAAAATTAAAAATTGTTCAAATAGGGAAGAATGGTGAAAGGAATATCATGGTCCTCCATATCCTTGAAAAATGTACACCTCATTATTCAAGAAATGGTTATGATGAAAGTGGATATTTTTTAGGATCATTCACTCCAAGTTTCAGATGATTTCACCTGTCGGATCTCTGTAGAATCAAAGAAGATTTTTGATTTCATTTTTTGTTGTGGAATGGCAGCCTCTAATGGATTTTGGATTTTTTTCAACATCACATTTCATAAAAATGGATAACTATGTAGTGATCGAATGAGGGGTAAATGAGTTTTAGTGAGGTTTTAACTCACCATGCTAATTGTGCTTTGAACCTGGGTTGAAGATGAGTTTACATGGGGTTTAAATCTGGTGCAATCGGGAAAATTGGTATAATTTTGAAAAATAAGTATGATTTGTATCAGGATTTTTACAAGTGGCAGCATGTGGGGAGAGGAGGATGTGATGAGGGGATGGGAAATGAACCTTGGGGGCTGGGAAAATGCACCTGCGGAGCTGTGTGAGGGTCATATGGGGTCCAAGAGCTACAAATGCATGCCTTGGATCAAACTTTTTGTCCCATTCCTATGTCCTTATGGGACAATTTGGACAATTGGGACTAAAATTTGCAACTTGGAGCAAGGTGGTGACACATGGCAACTTGAGAAATTAGGCTTTGGGGGGCTTAAATGAGGTCATGTGGAGCTGAAATGAGTTAATGAAGTGACCAGAGGATACATGCATGCCTTGGGTCACAATATTTTGTATCCATTTTTCCCTTGGGGGAAAATGGGGATAATAGGTACAATTAGGACATAAAATTGTGACTTTCCCCATTTAGAAAGTTAGTTTTTGCCTTAGATGTCCATTTTTGGACACCAAACTTGAAAATTTCACCCCGAGAGCTTAGGAAAATGGTTTAGGGTCAAACTATATATGATTTTGACTCAAAATAAAATTTAAATGATCAATGGATTCATTCCAAATATCCAATTATTTATGTGAAACTCAAATTTCAAGGACTTTTTCATTTGGAACCGAGAGGAGTAACTACAAAAGTTTGAAATATCTCAAGAAACCCTTAAGCCTTAGATCAAATTTGATATTTCCACCTCATGGATAATTCCAATAGATTTAAAATGCATATTTTTTGTACTCCTTAACTCATTAAGGAACTTGATGAATCATCTAGAGAAGTCAGGTTTCACCAAGGAGTCCTTATTTCCCACACCTTGAAAACCGAGGTGTTGAACAAATTGTTCTTTGAATCTGATTTTCTTTCCTAAAATTTCCTAATTTACTTCAAAAATATTCAATACTCTTCTAATACAACCCTTAGATACTTTATATCATCCTTGAATTTTCCTAGTAGGATGCATATTATTGGCTTCAGAATGACCAAAATTGGCCTTTTTAGGCCTCCAGGAAGACTTGTCTTTCATCAAACTTGACTAAATTCAATCATCAACTTGTGTAATAATACCTACACACTAAAAAAATCTGAATGATCATTGTTAACACTTTCCTCTAATCCTGGATGATGGATTGAACTGAAAATAGGTTGGCTAGAGGAAGGATGCACAGTGACTAGGAAGCCTAATTTTCAATTAGGGGCTTAGTTGTCATGCTTCAAATTTTTCAATTTTTATTCTAGTTATTTTACTTGACAAAAAATGGCTATGGCTTGGGCACATTGTACTGTAGGGGGTAATAAATAACCTCAGACACCTCATGGGATAACATACCAAAACTTTCTCCATTGGGTTATAAAGTCATTTACTCACTACTAACATAAGCGACATGCACACACAATAGAGGGAAAACACACAAAAAGAGGGAGGGAAAAACACACACAATGAAAGGGAAAAAATGAAAAAAACATCCTAAATCACCTATGTAAATGTTAGGGATAACCCACTTTCATTGAAACACCAATCGTGTTGTTTTGCCTTCGTTCTTTACATTTCTCTTGCACTAATCAAGCCCCCCCACTGGATGGTGCACTTAGTGCTTTCTTGCAAGCTTGCCTCTACTCTTGTTACTTGTGAATTTCCACTTTTTAGCTCCCTACACCCTATAATTATCTAGTTGTCCTACATTTTTGCAAGGGGGAAATCAATAGAAAGCAATAAAACGATACCCTTGTGTCAAAAATTTCAAGTTTTACCTTACCAAGACACGCCATGTCTACTAGTTTGTAACACCAAGCCTTAATCGGTCCATGTAATGTTCCTAAATTTTATTTCCATCCAATCCCCCTATATGATTTAGGAAATCAAAGTCATTCCACCTAGGTGATTTTAGGAGCTTTTAGAGAATACCAAATTTTTGAGCAGTTTTTAAGAAGGGCTATCAACTAGAACTTCTCGGGAATAATGCACCCCATTCGATTGGAATGAAGGATTAGAAAAAATCAACCTGGATATGCATTCAAAATTCTAATAACATCTATGAACAGGTTTTGGGAGATTTTATGAAAGATCCGGAGTTTTTGGAGTCTGATTCAACAAAAGTGGGTTTTCTGGCCTAAAGGAGAAAACACCGCGAAGGAGTTCCTGAGCTTCAATATAAATATTATGGGATATTCATGAAGATTCAAGATAACCAAAAAAATTACCTCTGTAAAGTATTTTACATTCCCTAAATGGTTTTTAAAAACGAGACATCATGAAACATCATGCACTTCCCTAGGACAACTCATTCTTCTGGCCCACAACTAGCAGTCCCGAGAAATAATGGTGTAATTTTGAAATGATGCAATCATAATTGAAGCTTGAAAATAATCACCCCTTAAAATCAAGTGGGTGGTAAATCAAGTCAAATTCCATATTAAAATTTCACCTCAAAACTCATTCCGAAGCTCAAGATATCATTGTCACAAGTTGGTCTCAAGGTAAGAGTTCTTGTAGTCACTTTCTTTAGGAGGACACGTGTCATCACCACAATCCTAGAGGGATTTAATGTCCATTTCATCCCTGTAAGAAAATTGGACATAAGGGACAAAAAAATGTTCCCAGCCCTTTTTAGCCCCCCAAAACACCAATGTGGGCCTCTTGTTTGCTGATTAAGCCCATGCGAGAGCTAAATTTGAGTCTTCCCTTTCCTTACACGGATGATCTCCAAGTGTCGTGAAATGACGCGTGAATTATAAATTTATGTCACTTTCATCCCTTTAGAAAAGGTAAATAGGGGAAACAAAAAATCATCCCAGCCCCACTTAGTCCTTTTGGGTTCCCTCACACGCCCCAAAACTAAGCTCCCAGGTGCTTTCTCTCAAGTCCCTCTCACTCAAACGTATATCCAATGAAAAATTCATCAAAGTCTTGGAACTAGGCACAAAGGGTAATTTCAAATATCCCTTTCACCCCTTTATTAAAGGGTCATAAGGGACAAAAAAATTCACCCATCCCCTCATGCCTTTCTTTTTGTGGATGAATATATGCCAGGACAAAGCCATTTCTCTATTTAATTTCATCCCCCCACACCTTCATACCCTGTTGAAACGCTGGCGAATTTCTTCCAGGAATTCCAACCTCCATTTCTGCACTCAACCAAATCTCTAAAATGGCTCCTATCACACTAAAAAAATATAGGTATCTCAGAAATATAATTGGATCAAAGTGGATAAAGAATGGAGGAGGAAAATGAAGATCTTCATCCGAAAAAACCCTTGTGGTGAAAATGGAGAAATCCTCATATCTCAAAATCTAAAGCACATATTGAGATGATATTTTTTGCAGACATACTCATTTCTTAAGGGAATCACAATGCTATAAATGAAGGGTAAAATTATGCTCTAGATTACATTTTATAAAAAACACTCATTTTGTTTCCGTAGCTCTCATTCGTCAGATTTCCCACCAATCTGACAGTCGGATCGAGTTGAAAACTTACAAACAGAACTCAAAATGAAAAAAAATATTACAATGGATTTAATTTCATCACAATCGGAGGTAAATACCATATCTACAAATTTTGAGCTCCATTAATGGCCTCCATGACAACTTCGTGCCTAAAGCCACTGCCAGGTGAAATTTTCAAATTTAATTTCCTAGGATTCTAGCAGGCGAAATCAAGTAAAATTTGGGGAACAAGATCTCAACAATGCTACGAGTAAAAAAATATGTGTCCCATCACAAACCAAACACTGGTGACACAATTTCCAAAAATAGTAAGATTTGCTTCATAGGCATTCTAATTTTCGAAAGTCGTCAGTAGAAGTAGTAATGGCGAAGAAAATGTGCATCCAAGACAATTTGGAGGTCAGACTAAGTGTTTAGAGCTGAAAATAGTAAAAATGACCACATACTAAAAAATAGTAAGCGGTCCCATAAGCACCTGCTATAAATAGTAAGTTGTTCTAGAGGGCAGATTTCACAAAGGGAGTCATACGGGAAGTTGGACATTCAAGTTACCATCATCATCTGAAGTTCAGAGAGGTGAAATCTGATGCTTACTTAAAATAGTAGGACCCCATTTTGGCACTCACTATTAATAGTAAGTCACATTCAAGAAGCAATTTTGGAAATAAAGGATAGAGAATACCAATCATGCAAGGTTCCAAGAAGATGAGTTCTCACACTTACTAAAAAATTCAAAGATATGCTCTCTAAATATAGTAAGTGTCAAGAGACGATGAGATTCAAGTTTACAGAATGGGAATTATCACTTTCGTGAAATATTTCCCTCACCAGGATTCATTTCCTATCTCCTCAATATACCATCTTCACTAGAAGGTCCATAACATTGTCACAAGAAGCATCTTTAGCATCTCTCGTGGATCTTTCAGAACACATCTCGGGAGACCCCGACATTGTCTTTCAACATTCACTACATGCTTTAGGTCATAGGTATATCATGTGTAGGGTGGAATTTGCAGTCATTTGAACGAAATAATTCATTCAACTTCGACAGGATTGGTTCTGAGATCCTATCTCTTTCAGACAGCATATTTATGACTCAGTGTTCATAGTCATCAGTGAGCTCATTTAAGAAGTGTTTTTGAACACTTAACCCAAGGTGTCCTTGAACCATCCAAAGGAGATTCTCGGGCTGTACAAATAGTTTCAGGGATTCGGAGATTGTCACATTGGGACATTCCATCGAGCCAGTCTGAAAGGAGTTTGTGGACTTCATCAGAGGTGGGATCTTTTAATGTCAACATCATTCTTCCCCCCTTCTTCTTACTTCTCTCTCTCTCTCTCTCTCTCTCTCTCTCATCTCTTCCTCCCCCCAATTTTATCTCTCTTCAAATGTTCTATTTTTTCGTTGGGGTTTGCACTTTTTGATATGCCTTTAAGTTCAATTCAAAAAGTGACTTTAGAAATATGATGTAAAATTAAGTCACCTTGTTTTTATAAAAGGGACCTAATATTTGACTTAGGAATGTGAAGAGTCTAAAGTAAAAAATAAGGCATATGAAGTGTCACCAGGAAGATGAAGAGTTGCATATCCTCTTCTATAAATTGTAATGAGCTCCTCATTTGAGCTTCTTGCTTAGCTGGTTATCAATTTGTAATCTCATGAGAGAGTAATTCTTGTGAAGGAATAAAGAGATAGTTGATTTTCTATTCTATTTTATCTACCTCACATTTCTTCCATTTCCTCACTATGTACAACTATGATTTTTCAAGATAATAAAGGAATAATTTTATGTTTTATAATGACATACATATGTGTACCTCTTTGTACGTATGGTTTCCTCAAGCTAGTAGCCTTCACAATGTCATGTTTTTTCTTCTTCATAAATGCATGTGTAAAATTTTCTAACTAGTATGTGTAGGACTCTGAACATTCTACCTACAACATTAGTTTCTCCCTATCTCTTAACATTATCACTCCCTTCCCCACTCTCTTAACAAATTCCTCTCTAGTAAGTGATTTATAGCTTTTCCACAAGGTCAGTGGAGTGCTCTCGTTGGATACCTGACTGCATAAGGCCACCAGGAAAATTTAAAATTTTCAAGCGCATGTAAATATAGAAAGCTACACCGTTTAAGTAGACGAAGACTTCGATTCCCATTAGCGTTGGTAAGAAATTCACATATTTTTCCATTTGAAATATGTTTTCTCTCTAACATAGTTTTTTGGCCCCCACTATGGGGAAAATTTTAGCAGCGTCTACACCCAAATACGACCAAAAGGTCAAAAAATAATATAAAAAAAAAATTCAAAAAACTCAATAAACTTTCTAGAATTTGAAAAGTCACCAGAGTCTTATGTCTACAAATCATGGCTATTCCTAGGTAACCCTCCTATTGAAAGGCCCAAGCTACTATTTCATATCCAAGAAGACATCAGTTCTGACTTGATGGTAAGCCATCTGGCACAACTGACAATTTTTTTCACTCAATACTTCATCGCCCATAAGAGTATTGTACCTCAAAGAAGAACGTGACTACTGAACTAGAAAGACATAATATAAGTTCATGATCCATAGAGAAGAGCATATATTTTCAAGACTGGATGGATCGAAGGTATACTTGGACAACAAAGACAAGGAGGAAAATTTTTTCCCATCTTTGAAGAAATCTGAAGAAAACAAGATCGTTTCTTAGAAATCCAAGGTCAATCCACTTCGCTCAAGAAAACATTCCCAGGTGGAAGTCCAAGAGTTATCAATCCACTGGATGTTGAGTTTCCATACATCAACTGAGAATATTGAAAGATTTCACCGACGTAGGGACTGAAGAGAAGATAGAGAAAGAGAAGAAAGAGTTGAAGTGGAGATAAGAGATCAAATTGCACAGAGATCAAAAAGTGCTTAAGTTGAAGTAGATGCAAGAGCAGCAGTTGAGGAAGTTGCAACCTTAGAAATGTTGGAAGCTAGGATCAGAAAGATAATGGCGAATGGATGACCATGAAGAACATAGGACCAAATCTGCCATGGGGTGGAAACATTGGCCCACTTTCTCTTCCTCAACCACTCCATTATCTACCAAAAGGATCGAGGAATAACTTCCCAAAGTTTAGAGGAGATGGTTCTACAACTTCCCCGAGAGCATGTAGCAAACATTCATCACTTCTTGTGGTGTATTGGGCATAGAAACATGAGGATGTGTCATTATGAATCTTTGTGGAATCTATTTGTGGGAGAAGGTAGGCCAAATGGTTCTACATATTGCCCCCAAGATCTATCACATGCTGGGAAGACATAAAGAAGCATATTTGAGCATAGGTTCAAAACCACAGAGGACTACCAAGATCTCTTAGTCTAGTTTGGTACAAATGAAGAAAGAAGCTTCTGAATCAATGAGAAATTTATTGCCAAATATAACAAATAATTAGGAGGAATTCCTAGAAGATATTGTGCCTCTTGAACAAAAATCTTTAAAAGTTTCTTCATCAGTGTTCTACCACCAGAAGTTGGTTTCTTCCTCAGGAGATCCCCAACCCAGAGATATCTCAAAGAAGTAGTAGAGATTATGTAATAGAGACTAAATATGATTTGATCTTGTCTGGAAAAGTGAAAGGTCCCAATGGAAAACATAAAGGAAAAAAATCAAGGTCAATCTCTCACCGATCCTATGATTATAGAATATGACTAGTGATATGGTTACCATGAAGAAAACAATTGTCTCAAATCACCATATGGAATACTCAAAGGCAAGATGAATCCTTTGAAACAAGTCGAGAATTACCCCGTATCCTTCCCATAGGATTATATCTCGAAGAAAATCGTTGGTTAATGATACGTGTGATGTTGATGAACCAGAAGGAGAAAAAGAAGGTGATTATGGAGACTACCTTGAGGTCGAAGAGGTCAATGGTGAGACTCAAAATGGCCTTATTGAGTACGTTGAAGAAGATGAAGATGGGTGATGGTAAAGGAGCTCAAAGCTTCTCATGTGTAGTTTTCATGCGGGATCGATAAAATAAATTAGCTTCAATCTTCAATAACTGAAGTGAATAAGAAGAAATAAGATCCTACCATTTAAAATCCCACAAAATAAGATCATTAGCAGAGGGTCGACCGCTACCACCATGAATGGACCTCAGCCAAAGAAAAACTCAGACCCCACTGGTTGGAAATAATCCCACTTGCACATGTAATGTAAGTCTTCTAGTCCTTCCCATGAATTCTAAAGTTTCTAAGAATAATTATTCTTGAAATGTTACCTCCCTCCGAAATCATCTAAAGAAGAACCAAATTCTGCTCCCCCATCCCCTTCTAAACCCAGTTACCTCATACTCTATCAAAGAAAATAAAACTCCCAAGGTAACAACACCTTCACCATGTAAATATTCTATCACCCCCCGAAACCTCAAATTCATCCACTGTGATCCCATTTGATTATGTAGAATACACGAGTAAAGCCAAGGTTCCGATCACAGAACTGGAGTACTTGCAAACACACCCTGCTCAATTTGATAGGTTGGTCAATGTAGTCTATGGATGGTAGTGCTAAAGTGTCAAGCTAAAATTCTAAATTCCTACTCCCTGCACCATCCACGCCACCTTCACAAAACATGCTAGCCCTTAGTGTCTCCAAAACCAATAAAGTTGAACCTTTTTACCTATCACTTCTCAGTCAAAGGATTTCAACTCAATAATTGCATCATAGATTTTGAGCCTCCGAAAATGTGATGCCCATGAAAGTTCAAAAATTCCTTAGGACTTACTTTGATCCGTGTGAATGGATCTTGTCTATTCCATGGAATCTAAAGAATTACCATTGGTGGGCAGGATAAAGGATGCTCAAGTTGCTTTGGTCTAGACTTCCCAGAGAAGAAAGTGTTGCTCACTATTTTGGTAGCTGATATTCCATCTTCATTTGACATGCTCCTAAGCAGAAGCTGTTTGTAGGGATTTAGGTGGTGAAATAAAAAAGGACTGGTCCTCTACAACCATACCTGTGAAAGGGGAGATAAAGAAGCTGCTACCCAGTGTGTAAGATGAAATACATAGTACGAAAATGACAATCCTAGGATGAACATGTTTTTTTCAAGGTAGCAGGATAGGAAAATATTTCCTCGCATCGAAGAGAGATGAAAATTTTCCTTCCCCTCACATGAAAGAAAAAGAGGAAAATGGAGGATGAGATGATGGCACAAAACCATAGATCCTCACAGGAGTAACATATTCAATAAAGGAAAATCCTATTCATAATGGATGATTTGATGGGATGAAGAAATAAAAAATGATGAGTTCGGTGTGTTCATAAGAGAGAGTAATCTCTTTTACTGAGAAAGACATGAAATTTTATTTTTCAATTAATGACGGAGGATGGAGATATGTGAAGAAGACTCCAGAGATGATTGAAGAATAAAATTCTCTTCCTGATTCAATCATGGATGAACATATGGAGGAGGCCAATTTCATTCTTGAAACCAAGGATTAGGATGATTATCACGAAGATGATATGGATTTTGAGCTTGAAGGTGTACCATTTCCACAAATCATGGACCTCTCTCTCCTTGTCAGAAGGGTTCATAAGTTAAAATTGTCTGTACCTACATGAAAGAGAGCCTTGAGAACACAAAGCACATAAGAAGAAGCAAACAAAATTTGCTTCGAATGAATCATGGGAAGGTATGGATCATATTTTTTACCACTCCTTTGAGTCACAATATAGAAACTATTTTGAAAACAAATGATGAATCTATGATGAATTTAGAAGAGCCATCCATGTAAGATATTTTGAAAGTTATAGAAGAAATTGAAAATCCTCAGCTTAGAATTGAACTCTTGACTAGATCCATGGAGATACAAGACATGTGTGAATCAATGAGGGCTCCTTGTTTCAATACACCAATGTTTGATGTGGAGATGGAATAGTTAGATAGGTTGGATGAATTCCTCAAGGGAGAGCATGAAAGCAGAAAACATATTATATTTCTCCCACATTACATGAGGAAGTTCATGAATGTAAAAGAAAGAAAATTCCTTGGGAGCCTCTTTGGAAATTTCTAATTTTAAAGGAAACACTTTCATCATGGTGGGAGATGATAGGAAAATATTGAGCTGACTCACATGGAAGAGAGTTGTCCACGGAAAGAGCATTGGGAATATGTTCAAAATCAACTTGATCACATCACTTTGGAACATTTTGCAAATACAGAGAATGAATATGTGAATGAGAAGAGATCAGAAGATTTAAACAAACTTGAACAAAGATCATCCCTAGAATGATGATGAAATGTTCAAAGAAATATCAGTGTTATGGATAAACATGAAAGGTGGTCAACACTATGGAAATGATCTCAAAGAACGTAAAGGAAAGGGAATTTCTGGGTGAAGGCCTGAGAACCAAAAATATCATGTAGGCTCACTCCTACAAAGTACACAGAATAATCATGAAAGTAACCTGACTTTCATAGGCATTTGAGGAAAGGAGGATACTTCCTTGAACAAGGTCAACGACTTTGCAAGACATCGACATTCGATGTTACCTCTTCTGAGGGTAACTCCTGAAAAGAAAATTTCTTCAATGAAAGTGGGTTTTCCCCCACCTTATACCATAGGTGAATTTTAGGTGTGTTTTCCATTTTTTTTGTGTGTGTCTTTCCCTTTCTGTGTGTGTTGTGTGTTTCCTTTCCTTTGTGTACATGTTATTACTTCCTTAATATCTCTCTCTTGCAAGTTGTACATGACTCTACAGGGCCCAATGGATAAGGCATTGGTCAATGTATTATGTGTTGATAGTTTCTATGATTCCTCATGTCATGCCTTAACGTATTGACTTATTCCATACCCTACCCCCAAGCTAGATCCACCTATTGTCCTACGATTTGTGTAGGGGAAAAAATTTAATATAAAGTAGGATAATGATACCTCCTGTGTCAGAAACTTTCAAGTTTTTCCTTTCCAAGACACCCCAGACCTACCCATTCAAAACACCAAGCCTTACGTTAGTCCATGTAATTGACCAAAATTATATTTCCATCCAATCCCCCTAGGTTATTTAAGAAATCAAATTCAGTCCCCCTAAGGTAATTTTAGGAGATTTTGGAGAATGCAAATTTTGGAGCAGTTTCTAGGAAGGGCTACCACTGGCCATGCTTCGGGACTAATGCAACCCACATGGAGTGGAAAATGGAATAGAAAATTTCTACATGGAGATGTATTCAAGTTCCAAGATATTATCATTTGAAAAGGTTTTGGGATATTTTTGAAAGATTCAGAGGTTTTTGAAGCGGATTCATCTAAAGCGGGTTTTCGCGCCTAAAGGAGCAAACACCGCGAAGGAGTACCTGAAATTCAAGATAAATATTCTTGGGAGATTAATGAAAATTCAAGAGCCCAAAAAATTAGCACATATGTAAATTATTTTACATGCCCTAAAATGGTGGATAAAAAATGATACATCATGAAACATCATGCACTTCCCTAGGAAACTCATTCTTCTTTGGCAAGTAACTAGTGGTCTTGATAAATAATGGGGAATTTGGAGGTGATGCGGTCCGAATTGAAGCTTTAAAACAATCACCATTCAACTCCAAATGTTTTTTGGGTCAAATTCATATAAACAATTTCCTTTAAACACATCCAGAAGCTTGAGTTATCATCGTCACAAGTCGGCTCAAGGTAAGAGTTCGCGTAGTTAGTCATTTCTTAAGGAGGACACGTGTCAGCACCAGGAGCTTGGTATGGATTTCATGTCCCTTTAATCCCTTTATAAAAGGTACATATGTGACATAAAAAATGTTCACTAGCCATTTTTAGCCCCCAAAACACCAATGTGACTTCTCATTTTCTAGTTAAGCCCTCAAGAGCTAAGTTGGAGCCTTCTCTCTCCCTGCACGGATGATCGCAAAGTGTCACAATGAGGTGCGAAGTTGAAATTGATGTCCATTTTATCCCTTTAGAAAAGGGACACCAGGGAAAAAAAAATCTCACCCATCCCAACTTAGGGCCTTTTGGTTCCTCATACTCCCAAACACTCAACTCTCATGTCCTTCTCTCAAGCCCCCTCACTCAAACGCACACCCAATCAAATTTTGACAAACGTTTCACAACCACGGGCACCTGAGGGGAATTTTTCAAGTCCCTTTAATACCTTTATACAAAGGGAACATAAGGGACACATTTTTTTTCCCATCCCTCATTCTTGCATTTTTTAGGATGAATATATACTAGGACTTAGCCATTTTCTTCATTTCATTTCATCCCCCCATGCACATCCATACACTGTCAAAACTCTGGTGAATGTTTTCCATATCTTCCAACCTCCATTGTCTGCACTCAACCACATCTCCAAAATGTATTCTTACACACTTAAAGATATAGGGAACTAAGAAAAATAATAGAACAAAATGATGAAGAATGGGGAGAAAATGAAGATCTTCATCTGCCAAAAACCCTTGCGGTAGCTACTCGACGAATAAATCCTTATGTAACTCGTACAATCCATGGCAACACGGATTCAAGGTAAATATTTTTGCTAGACTTTATAATTTATGGAGGTCCTAAAAGTACCAAAAAAATATTTCTTATATACAGTGAGGATTTTTTGATGCTCCAAATAAATCCTCTTTTCCTTGCAATGAAACTCAAAATTTCATGGTTCCTGTCACTCTCAGTGATCAGTTTGCAACAAAATTTCACCTATGAAACAAGAAAATAAAACCCACATCAAAAATATATTTTTCATCATAGATTTGAGGAGAATGAAGTGAATCTGAAATTTTCAAGCTCCAGTTAATGGTTGTAATGCCCTCAACCACTGTCAGGCTAAAAAATTTTGACCTTTAAAATTTCAAGCTCCATTAATGGCCTCCATGACAGCTCCAGGTAGGTCCAAAATTTCACAGGATCGATATTAGTGAAAGATTTCACATAAAAACTTCCAATTTTTCCTGTCGTGATCGAGATCACCAGTAAACGTACTTACTAAAAATAACAAGCCTTCCTACATGATGAGACTTATGTTTCATTAATTCATCACTTGAATAAGTTGCAAAGAAGGTGATGAACATAGAGGAAGTCACCAGAGGATAAAATCATCCAAAAACTAATCATCTCAGCTCACAATTGACACTTACAAAAAATAGTAAGTGGTCATCATAAGCACCTATTATAAATAAGACAAGTATGGTCCAGAAGGCGAGGAGAACACAGTGTGAAGAAGGAATTCAAGATATCAGTGTCTGATTGAGGTTTGAAAATAGTTACTTTTACCACTTACTAAAAATGGTAAGTTGTATCCCATAACCACTTAATAAAAATAGTAAGTTTGTTTCAGAGGTTGGATTTCACAAAGGGAGTGTACGGGGATATGGACAGTCCTGGTAGCATGATCAGTCTGGAGCTCAGAGAGATACATTCTGATGCTTTATAAAAATAGTAAGATCCCCATTTTGGGCACTCACTATTAGATATTAAGTCACAATCAAGAAGAAATGTTCACCACAGAGGACAAGAGAATATCCAATCTATGCAAGGGTTCCAAGAAGACAAGTCCTCACACTTACTTAAAAAACCCAAGTTTGTGCTCTCTAAATATAGTAAGTGTCAAGAGATGACAAGATTCAAGCTTATACGGAATGGGACATTGTCATTGTCATCAAATATTGCCCTCACCATGATTCATTTCCTATCTCCTCAATATACCATCCTTCACCAGTAGGTCATAACATTATCACAAGGAGCATCTTTTTCATCTCTCGTAGATCTTTCAGAGATCATCTTGGGAGAACCCTAATAATGTCTTTGGACACTGCACTACATGGTTCAGGTCACATGTATATCATGTGCAGGGTGGAAGTTGTGGTCATTATCGAAACATTTCATTCAACTTGACATGATCATTTCTGAGCTCCTATATCTATCATAAAGGATCTTTATGATTCAGTGTCCATGGTCATCAGTGAATTCATTTAACAAGTGTTTTTAAAAACTTAACCCAAGGTGTCCTTGAACCATTCAAAGGAGCTTCTTGGGGTGTAAATATTTCAGGGATTCAGAGATAGTCACATTGGGACATTCCATCAAGTCCATATGGAAGGATTTGTGGACTTCATTAGAGGCATATATTACATTGTCAACATCATTCTTTCCCCTTTTGCTTCATTATCTCTCTCTCTCTCTATCCTCTCTTCCTCCCCCCAACTTTCTCTCTCTTCAAATGTTCTAATTCTTCGTTGGGGTTTTCACTTTTTGATATGCCTTTAAGTTATTTGAAAAACAAATTTAGAAACATAATGTAAATTAAGTCACCTTGATTATATAAAAGGGACTTAATATTTTCTTAGGAATATCAAGAGACTAAAGTTAGAAAAAGGTATATGAAATGTCATTAGGAAGATGAAGAGGCATATCTCTTCTAAAAATTGTATTGAGCCCCTCATTTGGGCTTCTTTTTAGCTAGTTGTAAATTTGTAATCTCATGAGAAAGTGATTATTGTGAAGGAATAAAGAGATGGTTGATTTTCTTATGTTTTCTCCACCTCAAATTTCTTCAATTCCTCACTATGTACAACTATGATTTTGCAAGCTAATATAGAAAGAATTTTATGTTTTCTAAGGCATATGAATGTGTATGTCTTTGTACATATGGTTTCTTCTATCCAGTAGCCCTGAAATCATGTTGTTTTCTTCTTTAAAAATGCATGTGTAAGATTTATAACTTGTGTGTGCAGGGTTCTGAAAATCTACTTGCGACATTAGTTTCTCCCCTTAAAATTCTCACTCCCTTTCCCGCTCTCTTGACAAAGTCCTCTCTAACAAGATATTTCTATCTTTGCAACAAGTTCAGTGGAGCACACCTATTGGATCCCTGACTGCAAGGGCGCTATGAAAAATCCACCTTTTCACGTGCATGCAAACATAGAATTTACACCATTTAAGTAGAGTGACTTCAATTCCTAGAGCATTGGAAATAAACCCATAAATTTGTCCACCCAAAAAAATTTCTTTCCAACATCTCTATATCATCCTATTTTTCCCCTGCATTGTGTTGCCATGAGTGTCTTTCACCCAAGCTCACACTAGTTTTGACTCTACCATATGTCTACCTCACCCCTGCTTTAGTTGTTGACTTGCCTAATTTCACATTGTTCTCATCTACATCACCTCAGATATGCCCCATCTGGCTCAAGCTCATTTGTGTGTTTGCCCTGGTTATATGCACTCTTCTCAACCTTCTTCCATGCATCCCATGCTCTGTGTGTTTCACTTAGCTTTCCTGCAGAAGTAATAATCTTGTCCACCTAATATATGAGAATATTTCCTCAACGTCTATGCATGGCTTTACGTTTGGCTCCTATGTACTTGCATCAACACATGGACCTCTGTCTGACTGGTCGAAGTACCTGACACATAGATTCTTTGTGCCTGGTGAATTACTCGGCTCAAGTATTTTCCATGTGCTCCCCCTGGTGACCATTTGCACTCTAACTCCAACCCATGCATGGATCCTAACTTGACAACCTTGCATGAATCAATTTTCTCAACAATCTCCAATGTGTCATCCATGCTAAACTCAATGACTTAGCCACATGAGCTCACTCACGACTCGTCGAGTTAGCTTGGCTGATCTTCTTTAACTCACCCACGCTCCTCTGAGTCAGCTCACCCACCGAGATTCCTACATCTCTCTGAGCTTCCCTTCCAGCACACAATAAGCTAACTTACCCTCTGAGCCCTTGGTTGCTCCTTTACATCCGTTTTGGATTTTTTAACCATTTTTTCCCTTTTAAAATTGAATAAGCTCAATTAAGGGGAAAACTATTAAAATTCATCATTATAAGGGGGTATATTTTTTGGGGCCTCAATAATATGGTTATTAGGATTTTTTGGGGCTTTTTTTATCTCTTCTATTATAACGCTCCTCTTCCACTATGGCTAGTGAGTGTGTCCACCATAACCTTGCAGCAAGAGAGCCCCTCTTTTGTGATGTGAGACGCCTTATCTCAAACTGAGAAGTTTTATAACCTAAGACCTAGTTTTGCTTACACCTTTTGTGCTTGATTACATGTCGTTCCTCTGCTTCTGAATAGGACTTATTGTGGCCTTCACTCTTGCATGATTCTCCGCCTCCTACAAGGTGAGTGGTCAATTGTCCCACGTCACACAAAGACACCCTATTGTAATCATGCACTACTTATAAAGTGCCACAAACATTAGGGTTATCATTATTCTTGGGTGTTGTATTGCACATAAACGCATTCTAGATAAAGTATGACGTCTTGCAATCTTTCTTGTATCCATACACCCTTCTTCTCGTGCATCTTTTCACTTCTTTCTTATATAGCATCAAGTTGAATCTCCAATAGATAAAAATAATAATAGAGGTAGATCAGAGGATAAATGGATATAAGATGACCAAATTGCATTTGGAAGGGATATAAATAGGAGATATATAGAGTGGAGAAAAATTTAAAGTCATTGTGTTAATTAGAATGTAAGAACATATAGGTATGAAGTTAGAATTGTTTTAAAAATTTATTGAAATTTGAAAGTTAAATTTCAAGTTTACAAATGAAAACTCCAAAATAGCAATGTTAGATCCATTCACCCTTCTTGTTGGACCCAAGGTTCAACATATGATAGAGGAGAAAGAAATCTTATTACTCCCTTTGAATGACTCATAAATGAAGACACGGGGATTTGCGTAATGTTGAAGAAAAAACAAGTGGAGTGACCCACCAAATCATGCCCTAATACCATGAACAAACAAAATTATGATATAAAGAGGCTTGCAATTCCAATCGAAGTCATAAAAGGGCAAATATTATACAAGGATCCAGTACAAGGAAGTGTTGTTGATAGGATTTCTAGACTGTCATCTATGGGATCACCCCATCTCATATAAATAATAAAGATTTAATATTATAATGGTGCCATTTGGTTCAGTGCACAAGATGTAGTCCCCATCACTACAGATGTAGATATTTCTTTTCTCACATAAAAAATCACTAGAACAATAGTAATAAAATCAACTTAAACCATCTATGTTCATTTACACAATATAATGGGAATTCCTTTAGGAGCCATTGTGAATCAATTAACATGATTTGTAGTAGAGATTATAGCAAAATGATTTTGGAAAGAAATAAGCATAAGTAATAAATTATCCCTTAGCGCAATGGATATTAATTCAAGAATGTGTGAGGATAGAGATGAGTTCAATTGGCCTGAATTCATAGCACATGAATTCAACAAAAAACTACACAAGGTAACTTAAGCTAATTGAAAAGTGTTCATGTATAAATGGTTAATCACGTTTCTCTATTTTACACATTAACACACCCCAGAAGGAATTATTGAATTCAAAAATGCGTACTACCCACATGAGCAGTTTTTTCAATTAATTTCAGCCAATCCATACAAAACATATGAATACATGTTTTAAGATGGGAGACTGGCTTAACATAATAAAGGATAAATTCAATGCAAACCCCTGCATACCAAAGAAAGTGGGTACATACACAAAATCATATGCCAATCTAACTTTGATGCATATTGGGGTCATACTACTATCTCAAAGAGCCAAGGACCAAAAAACACTTCCATTTTCTTCATCAACTTGGAGCTAACAAAAGATAAGTTAAGAAGTCAACATGCAATGATTTCAACCAATGTACAACCATTATGTACTGAGAGGTCAACATGTCCAATTGTGAGAGGACTATAAACTAGAGGAATTAGAAACCATAGGAAAATAATCATCTGAAAATTAAAATGGAATCTCAAAAAAGGAGGCATGTGAAATGGAAGTAAATGGCTATTGGTTGTGAAGCCCAACAAAAGGTTTAAACAGATCCAATATTTACCATTTGGTTTGATAGGTAAATTTTTACAAACTGGAAGTTACAAGAAACAATGTGAGCATTATGGAATTGGAAGACATGGGAACTAAGATGTACCTACCCAAAGAGAGATTGTGGTTAAAGTGAAAATAAATGTAAAGAGGGATAGCTCTGAATCAAAAAATAAAGCCTCTAGAGAAAGTGAAATTTCCACTCATGTTATCCTTTCTCATGATTAAAATAGGTTGGGATCAGGTAATACATGATCAAATAATGAAAAACATCATCAAGGGGCACAAATATGTAGGTGTTAATCCTAAGGTCAAACTATTATTGCAATGGATTGAAGTGAAAAATCTTGATGGATAAATCCCGATAACACCTCTCAAGAAATGGAGGGTAGAAACCATCCCATACAAGTTAGTGCACTGATCACCCATCAAAAGAGAGGAAACAATTTCAAGTTTGGGAGTCAACATATGTAGGAGGGCCTCGCTCAAATAAGAGGATACGGGTGCAGCAAGCCATTGAGCAACAAACAAAAATAAAAGTAACACAAGAAAGAGAATAATGTATGAAAAAGATGAAGCAATATAAGGTGCATTAAAGGATAAAATTGGGAGTCCCAAAATACTTCATCCACCAAAAAGTGAGTACACATTTTCCTCCTCGATATCAATAATACGTAAGTGGTTCTCCAAAACAAGAAACACAAGAGTAGATATATGCACAACCCATGTAAGTAGATCCAACAACTACAATTCCTATTGCATAACCACTTCTGGAGAAGCATTTAGAAAATGCATAATCAAATTGTGCTGCAAAATAGAAACAATAGGAAGAAGAAAATAAATATTGGGAAGAAGATGGTAAAGAGGTTATAAAAAATAAAAGGGAGGATGATGAGAAAATAGAAGGAACAAGAGACTAAGAAACAAAATCTAGAAACTCTGTAGGCCAAATCTAGGAAATTCATGGAGGAAAAGAAGATCCAAGAAGAAGAGTAGAGGAAGAATGAATTAGAGATATACAAATAAAAAATAAATAGAAAGGCCTAGCCAAAATAAATAGAGAATTTAAAGAAAAAGGAACATGCTAAGAAGGAAGAAGAAAATGAGAAGAAAAGGTAAGAGGGAAAGTAAAAATAGTAAGATAAAAGGAATATATGATTAGAAAGATCATAAAGGACAATGAGGAGAAAGATAAAAAGGATAAGGATGCATAATAAACTATTGAAGTGATTTCCAAAGTGGAGGCAAAAACTTAGAGGGTCATGAAACAGGCACCACCATAATCAACGATAGAAGTATTTAAGAAAAAAATAAAATAAAAGGAGAATAAACTACATGTGTTGTGCAACCCAAAATAAATCTCCCTACATAATCCACCACCACACAAATGCTTCCACTCATTGCCATAGAATTTGCAGCCTCATGTTTAAAACAACAATCCATGGAACAAATTTCAAAAGGGGACACCTAAATATTTTTATGGGCATCACAATCAATTACGCAAACACAAAAGCATAAGATGGTCCATCATTCATCTCACATATTCACTAAAGCCCCCCAAATTTCTCAGATGAATGTGCAAGACACCAATATTGAAGTGTTGGTGAACACAATTGAAGTGGATTTGAATAATTTCTCATTCCATATGTCGATAGAAGGTGTCTGTATATTGCAAAAAAATATTAGATCAGTCGTAATGCAGATGACACAACAAGAATCAACATTGGATAATAAGCTACATGAACTCACATCTCATATTGAGGACAATCATCCAAAACTTGCATACAACACCATATACGAGGAAGTAATGACAAAACAAATGCAGTAAACTAGTCTATTAGGAGAATTGGTTGATAATTGGAAGGAGAAGGATACCACGAAGAAAATTAAATCACAAGTGGCTCAATCCGAAAAGGAAGTGAAGGATGTAGATCTCCTCTTGAAAAAGTACATAAATATTCTAAATCATGCATAGGAAGAAGCCAAGGAACTCACTTTAAAGCTCAAAGATTGGAACATGTAGCAAAAAAAAAAAATGGCTAACAGAAAATGGATACAAACACTATAAATACAACACAAGCTGAAATGATGATAAAAACTAATGATCAATGTGAAGATCCTTTTTTTTTATTAAAGGAAGAAGAGGGGACTCATCACTCAAAAATTGCTTATTTTGTATAAAAATATGTAAGTGCAATGCACAAAAGATGTATCTTTCATCCTAATATAATTTCATCTTAATTCTTTTAAGATCCATTTAGCTATATGGCTTTGTTTTTTCTTAGTAATAAGAATTCCTTTTTATAATTATATGTGTATTTGCTATCATTGTCTCTCTCTTATTTAAATTATGTCGATTCAATAACTATTGCACAAATTGTGAAATAATTCTTGCTACCATTTTTGTGTATGAAGTAATGAAAATAATATGAGTTAATCTAGATTACAACCTATTACAAGGCATGATGTCACAATCCATAGACCTCTACTAGTAGTGGGGTTTTGACTTGTGTTTATACACCAATTCTAAATATAGTTGTTTACATGATCTAAAACTCCATGAAAAAAATGCATGTAAAAGTGTTTAGTAGTCGCCAAATTCTAATAGATAAAGGCAATAGACCATGGCACGATCCAAAGTTTTTTAATGCAAATTTCTAATGTGGTTAGACCCTCTAGAAGTTCAAATAACAAAGGAATGCAAAGAAAATACAAACTAGAGTCTTCAATGCAATTTTCATGCAAATTACAAATGTGCTTACAACCTCCAGAAGTTTCTCTAACAAAGGAATGCGACCAAATTGGGATCTAGAGTTTTAAATGTGATATGCATGCAAATTTAGAACATGCCTTAAATCTCTAGATCTCTACCTAGGTCTAGCCACTTTAACAATTTGGATTTTTTGAGCCCTCCAGTTCTCAAAACCCTTTGTAAGTTGAAATTATCCAAAATCTTATGAACACATTTCAAAAAAATAGAGATAAATATGTCGTTATGATTCGGTTGCCCAAAAATGAAGTAGGTGGCTAATTTTGGAAACACGCCCTATAGTAACCTAGTCAACGATGTGATACATTGACCTATAGTCACCATATAACTGCCTAGTTAGATACACAAACATCAAGTAATAGTTTAATCGTAGTCGCCTAGTTAACGATGGGTAATTTCACACTATTGACACCAAGTTAGTGACAAGCCAATGTCACCATATAGTGAACCTATAGTTGTCAATCTAGTGATAGGATAACTCGATTTATAGTCAGATAGTGTTTGGATAACATTTCCTTATGGTCAACATATAAATTCCCTTATATAGTAGTTGAGCTAGCGATGGACTAAAGTAAACCTATATTTGACCTATAGCTACCGAGTTAGGGATGGGCTAATGACACCCTATACTTGACCTATAGTTCCCCCAAAATTGTGTCTTTAGGTAGAAATGAGGGCCCAATTATAGGGTGACATTATTCTTCCTATAGTCCACACATAGTTGCATATCAAGTGACCGACTAACATCAACCCATTTTAATGATGGGTTGTTATTGAATTGATAGAATGTTGCTAAGAACAACTTAATTTAACCTTAAACAACTTTGTAGACTATAATGTGACTAAAAAGGGATTATGGGATCTATCACTATTGAATCCAACTTTTGTGATGTATTTTTGGTTTTGTTACCAAAGAGTGCTATGATTTTAGACATAGTTCTCCATTGAAATGGATTTTTTGAAATTTACTTTGTCTCGCTATCTAAAATTATCCAAGATTATTTTTTCCTTATATTTATTTTCCTCTTCCTAAAAAATCTATATTACTTTAAACGTTACTTTTCATAGGAATTTGAATTATTACTAGTTCCTATATTGTTAAATTATTTTTATTTATACACTTAAATCCCATTCATTAAAATGTATTTGCTTAGACCTTGCAATGCGTTATACTTACTCGTAGTCCATTATTAATGTAAACCCTATTCAGCATCATAATGAAGCATCGTGTAAGTTTATTAAATGTTTATAATGCCAATCGTATGAGCGAGTAAAATCAAAGGAAATAAACAATATCTTCGACAGTGGCCACGTGGATTATTCATAGTTCATTGATAAAGTGATTAAATTTTGGTTCAATTCAATGTGAAAAGGTGCCACTTTTATTCCAAGGAAAAAAACAATTTCTTTGATTTATAATTTTTCCGGAAAAACATGGTGTCTGTATTTGATGACAAAAAATACAATATGAACTGGCCATGGACTCGGGCTATTTATTGATACAGATTTGTATAGCTAAGCAAATAATGGTGACTAAAATCTTTGCAGGAAAGAGTATAAACTCTCGTAAAGCTGACAAAGTATGTAGATTATATTGTTAATTGTGATTTTGGCGGTGTTCATGGATGGACTGATACAAATTACGGGTTCTGAGAGAGAGGATGACGCACAGAATGATTCCAAACGAGCACACGCATGCCCACAACATAAACGTTTCCTCGTAACACTGTTTGCCCATACACAAATGCCGTCCTTGATCAGATTCGTCATAAATTACTCCTGCAATTTCACCAAAAATAAGAGAGCCGAATGCAATGTTGGTTATGAGAATGTTGTGATTTACGGCAAAACGCTCCAGCCCAAACAGCTCCGAAGAAATAGGAATGGCTATGGTAGTGATTGCTCCTGTTGAACTCCCAACAATGGCGGTGCTCAAATACAGCACGCTCTTGTCTCTCGGATTCAGCAGTGCAAGCGTCAAGAATGACACAGTTAAGGGTACCATCCAGATTCCTATCCATGCTGGCCGAGGCAACGCCCGCCAATGTTTCATCACTCTCAATTGCTAATTCAAATTAAGAACAAATAAATTAGAATGTTTTCATGAATTTGTATTTGCCATGTTGCGGAGAGGAAGAAATGACTCATACCTGAATGTAATCAGGAAACCCAGAAGCAATTCGTCCGAAAAATCCAAAGGAGGATACGAGAGACACGAGAACCGGTGTTTTGGGATATCCCAGAGACTGCAGGATCTGCCCCAAGTTGTTTATATATACTAAACCAACTGTTCCTCCACAGAAATAGACAAAATAATATAACCAGAAATCTATACTTGATAAAAGCTGCAGTATGCCATGTTCTTGTCCCAAGGCCGGAGCTGATTTTTGTAAAGCATGGTGCTGGCGTTCCGGTTCTATGTCAAGAGTCCTGCAACTGTGTTGGGTTTCTTCACTAATGTCAAAACTTTTCTCAGAAGCGTCATGGATGTTGGAACTTTGTACTGCCCTGATTTTTTGTTGCTTGTTTTCCATGATACAGCTCTGTGGGGATGCTCTTGGACTTAAGTTAAAATTTGTTACTTTTTTAGTATTGGTATTGCTAAGGGCTAACTTTAATGGTATGTAGAGAGGGAAAATCATGAGTATAAACAGCACAGACATGTAAATTCCATCACTAGGGCCATGATTTATGTGGGGTAAGAATTCTATAAGTATGCAATATAGGGCAGTGGCAATGGCAATCCCTGTGAAACAAATCATGTTTCTTTTATCTGACTTATCTTCCTCGTTGGTTTTTTTGGACTGAAAAACATGAAGGACAATTGCACAAACTAGGGCAACTATGGTAGGAACTATACAGTTCAATAATAAGTATGATGAAGGGTGCCCTTTGTTAACAAGTGATGAAATACCGGTATAGATAACAGCGCTGAGTCCAGAATAGCTTGTTGTTAAACCAGAAGCAATTCCTCTATTGCTAGGAAAGTTTTCTATGGCTGCCCTGAAGCTCACTGTGTTCAACCAGCAGATACTATTGCCAGCAAGGAAGCACAAAATATATACCTGCATCATTTCCCACAGTAATAATATACAACTAAAATCATGAATAACAACTCCAAGACTTCAAAAATGGATATTTTTTTATTTTACTTGAATACCAGGTTGGTTACTGTGAGAATGAAATACAGTTCAAAGCAATGAAAAAAACCTGCCAGTAAGCCAAAGGATGAATAATATGAGCCAACATGAGCCACTGAACACCATATCCCACTACTCCCAAAGTCACTGCAATGGCGAGAACAGCCCAAGTTGGAAGAATCATGCACGCCACTCCAGAAACCCACCCCATGATTTTTCCAAGATCAGAGGCCACCGCCAAACTGTTCAGTTTGATCTGGTTGATATCCAAAACATTCTTGAGATCGGAAGAATAGTTAGAAAACACAAAGTTGGTGCCACTGATGGATTGCAGCCATACTGCAGCTATGAAGCAAATCCACCGTTTCATGGCCACTGTGCCGCTTCTGTTTCCATCCATATTATTGTCTGTATGTTAACAAATACAGCAAACGGCAAGAATTGTTAAGTCATGGATTGCATGTAAACAGTTTTATAGGCAAAAAAATATGCCAATTGGCAAGCCCAAGAAGCCTGCAGTAGAACGTGGCCTCCGACATAGTTAAGGCACATTAATTGATATCCTCCATAGCAAATAAATGCAGAGATGGATTGAAATGGACCAGCCTAACATTAATCTCTGCAATGACTCTAACCTAAATCTTATTGACAGTAAAATAGGAAAGCAAACGAAGAAAATTTTCGAGAGCCCACCCTATTTATCCTCATTAATCGAATTATATTGTAGGTTGCGTTAGGCACGTTTCTTCACCATTATGAAAAGAATTTCTGTTTTTATATGTTACGCAATCGTGACATCAACCTTAGATCACCAAGTGATTATATGTAACGCTGTAGAAAGAAAATTTGCAAATTTTTAATAGGCCATTCAAATTTCAACTTGAAATAGTGTATGCATGTATTTGCAATGTTTTAGAAGAGATTTGGAGAGTAAACATCTAAATTTAATGTCATATGGTGTCTCTCTCTCTCTATATATTAGCATTATTTTAAGAGATTATTTAGAGAATATATAATCTAAGTTTTATTTTGAAATGGTTTATCCACATATTTATAATGTTTTATAGGATATTTAGATAACAAGCTATTTAAATTTTACCTTCAAATGGTGTATGCATGTATTTGAAATGTTTAAGAAAATATTTGGATAATATTCATCTAAAATGAAATGGTTTATGAATATATGTAGAATTGTTAATGACACTAACAACATTTCATAATAATTTGAATAAAATTTGTAAGAATTGTTAAAATTTGTGTTGCTTTAAGTCTAAGTATATTAACAATAAGAATGATTTTTTGGATATTTCTTATGTGTGGCGGGTGATTTATTGATACTAGCAAAGATATTATCCACTAAAAATATTTAATTTTGAATAGATGGTTGCTCTTCTAGATATTACTTGAAATTGTATTTAAATGTACATCATTGTCTCCATATTATCTATTTTTTAATTTAAACAAATAATATAAAGTGAACCATTTTTCCATAAATATAAACTCATGTTATAAATATGAATCACCCATTTTTTAATTGAAACTCAAACAATACATGTTAAATAACTTATTTCATAATGTAAATACAAATTATAATTAAAATGCTAAGAATCACTCTTAAGAACAATTACTTATTAAAATATATAAAATGACATATATTAAAATACTATTAGAACCTCCCTTTATATTAATAATACAAAAGAATTACAACAACGGTCACGGACAACAGTCAAAATGTAAAATAACTCATAAAAACACCATCAACATTACAGAATAATTTAGATAAAAATTATCTAAATTGTTAAAATTTAAGTTATTATAAGTCTTAAAATTTTAAGAAGAAGAATAACTTTTTAATTATGTGTGATATCTGATTTATTGATACCAGACAAAAAGAATATATATAGAAAAGATTGAGATTTTTATTCTTCATCGAAGAAAATAAAAAAGAAAGAACTTCCCCCACCCCCACTTAAGGAACTTTACATCTTTAAGATCAATTCATATTTAAAATGGATTACCCAAAAAAACAGAAGATGAAATGCAGTGTGAAAGGAAAGACTGTGTTAGATGAAATTCACGTACACAATTTATTTAGTCAAAGGAAGACACGGGCTGCATACTCTCAATAATATTCTGCTTAACTCTTTTTATGCGGAACTGTTCGTTGATTAAGAATCCTGGTTTTGGATGGATACACATATTTATTTTTCATTAAAAATCCTGGGTTTGATGGAAACACAAATTTCTGTGAACATAGCGAAAATCCACGTATAATCATAATCTTAGTTTCTTTTGGCGATGGACGATACACACGTATCGATCTGAACGACGAACCCACGATGTGAAATATGATTGACGCCTGTCATTCACGTTTTCAGTATCGTATCTCCGGCATTGGGCATAATAACTTTTTTCAAAAGTCGGCTTTGATGTATACCTAATGTATATATTAAGACTTCCTTATTAAGACTTCCTTTTGACTGCATTTCGTACCAGGGATTTGAGGTCGGACCCTTCCCTTCGATAAGAAATTAAGTGATGTGTATACCATCTTAATTTGTTTTATTACGTTTAAAAATGTGTTAAAATTATTTTTGGTTGCATTTATGCTTTGTAATTATTTTACACACACCTCACTTTGGTAACGAACTAATTACTTGCTTTTGGTGCTAGTGTATTCTTGTCGTAAGTTCCTTATGTTATTTAATAGTTTTCAACTATTTTGTGTTTGTCTGATTTTGATATTTTAAATTTATATGTCAATATTTATTTCTTTTTTACTTTTCTCTTTTCTTTTTTTTTTTGTATGTGGTCTTTGAAAGTTATCATTTTTGAATGGTATAAAATTGGTCATGACATTTTTCGTCGGTAGGCGTCTGTACCTTTAAAGATGTTTTTGTTGGAAAGTGTCAAATTCTGATATCGCCATTGCTGTCTTAATTTTACATGTTACTAGATTTTAGATACTTAAGTGGAATAATGTAAGTTGTCTTGAATATCTATTTTGTGATGCAATTTTTGTATTGAATATTGTTTGCAGTTAATTCATTTGGTGAAACATGAATAAAGTAAATGTCTACTTTCAGCCGCCTCCCTCAACCTCGTTGCACTATAGCAAAGGCAACATTTATAAAATTATATGTCAATATTTATTTCTTTTTTAGTTTTCTCTCTTCTTTGATTTTGTATGTGGTCTTTGAAGGTTATCATTTTTGAATGGTATAAAATTGATCATGACATTTTCATACATATTATCAAAGTGCTCATTGTTTACGTGGGGTCTTCTACCCCTTGATTTTAGATTTCACAGGATTTTTTCGATTATCTTGTCTTTCTTGCACGACATGTTTCTCCTTTCGTGCTATTACTATCATAATTAGAATTCAAAAAAACCATCGATATATGAGTGTGTTCAGGGAATGAATCAACAATTAAGTTAAGAATAAAGAATCTAGTTCCAAGAGTCATATTTGGGTTGTAATTAGAGTAGAATTATTGTTTTCGAACAACATTCTCTTTTCCAAAGTTGAATTTAAGCGTTAGAGAGCATTCTGGAATTAATTATTTGTTCTTACATACAAATAAAAGGTAAGTGTTTTTAAATAGGATTTAAATATTTATTTTCACACAAATAATAATAATAATAATAGGTTTTTACAGTCCACGATGTCAGGCGGCCTGTTTTTGGGTCTACAAGCGGCTTATAAGCATATGGGACTACCTCGTACTCACATGCGGTTTTCTTATATGGAAGAGGTGAGTATTTTTGCACCCAATTTGAAAAAGGTCAATGCGGTTTTCTTATTCCTTTCTTATGGGCTTGATTTCTCTTCTTGTATGGACATTTCTTAGACCATCTATCATTGATTATGACCTTAAGGTTTATGAGGAAACTATTGTAGAATAATCCCAAAGTTAATTCTATAGCAGTTTTATTATTCTATATATTCATGTGTTCTAGACAGCCTCTTATATTTTTGGAACTAGATATGATTTAGTATTTATCTCCATAAAACCTAATTACATTCCTAGATATTTTTAGTGTAGTATTTTTTTAGTGATTTACCCTTCAAAATAAATAAATCAATGCAAGGATTCTTACTTATTTGCATTTGGGCTTAGGGTTAGAAATAAGATATATATTTAGATTGTTAAATAGACATTAACCTTTAGATCTAGTACTCAACATTTTGGTAGACATATAAGTTAATTTGGGTGTGACGAGGGTATGCAAAAGATAGAAGTATTCTCTAAATGATTTAATAATGATTCTAGAAATACACTATGCTTAGGGTCATAAAACCTTTGAACAATGCCAAATTGTTTGGTGGTATTTTCCTCTCGGGATGGATTGGTCCAGGTTGCAGATGATGGTTTATAAATTCCAAGACTATAAGAACAACTGATATATGGCCCTTTGTGAAGTATTAGGTCTTGATCATGTGTGAAAATAATCTAAAACTAGTCACCTTAGCCCAAAAACATAACCATTGATTAAAAAATTAACAAAATATTAGTGGTTTGGGTGAAGTGCAATCTATACACCCGGACTGTGTAGTGGCTGCGGCTGAGGCTTTTGCAACTCCATTCTCTTTTTAATATATATATATATACCTAATCATAGGTATATAACATATTTAAACTTACATGTATCAAATCTTGTTCTTTTTAAAAATAAGATTATTTTGGGTTTATCCCATATATATATATATATATATATATATTATATATATATATATATATATATATATATATATATATGCTACAGCCCAAATTAAAATAGATATTAAAACTAACTATATAAATAAAAAGGGGCAAAACCCTCAAGCCCATTTGGTTAAAATGAAAGGAAACTAGGCTAAATAAAACACACAAATGTATTAAAACCCCTAGGAGAGGGTGTAAGCAAGATGAAAAATATTGGAGCTTGTAGGCTACTTCCACAAGCTCAAGAGTGCCTCCAATGGCTTCCCCTCTTCCTCCATAACCAAATGAAATGAGAAAGAAGCTTTCATAAGGATGCTTTAGGCTTATATTGTATTTTTGCCCATCAAGGGCCAAAATTGAATCCATCCAAGGGATGAGATTCATCCCTACAAAAAGTAGGTGGAGAGTGGGTGAGTGGGAAATTATCTTTTTAATTTAAATGTTATAATTCCCAAAAACATGAGTTGACTTTGAAAGCGGGGTCACTTTATGGGGTAAGGGAATGTTTATTCTTACCACATGTAAAATGGGGACCTTGTTAATTAATTAAACCTTGTGAAATTAAATACCTTCGGCATTTAATTATTTTGGCCCCTTTAACCCTCTAAATTTATTTATGAAATATTTAACTATAGTTTTAATTTAATTATTTATTAAATTAACACTTAAGGGAAATTTAACCATGCTTGGTCTCATTACACTCATTAAATTTTAATGTGGATTTAATATATATTATAACGGAAAATTTTTATTAATTAAATATAATTGACTTAAAAACAATATTTTGACAGTTGTTTTCACAATTTTTGTGGACACGCTTTTAAAAAAAAAAAATCTATAATATTTCTAACTAACCCTAGGTTGTTCCTGGGTCTCGTGTGGGTGTTTTAGCGGGTGTTACACTTGGTATTAGAGCCGTGGGTTCAAAGCTTGGACCCTTGGGCACACAGGAAAAATGTGAGACATAAACATTGAACCTAGTACAACATTAAACCTAGCACAATACTAAACCTAGAAAAATAACTTGTCTGAAAGATTGTATATTTTAGTAAACTTAGAAAAATGTAATAAAACCTAGAATGATGAACTAACTCTTGCCTTAGGCTATGAAGGAGGCGCAGATCAGACGAGGGGTCCTTTCACATAGACCTGGATATACCACCTCCAGAGCATGCCGTAGCGGCCATTCTACCCCAGATTTTACAGACCCTTCAGGACATCAATGTCGCTATACGCGGAGGGTCCTTAGGAGGACATTCAACCAAACATGATAAGGATCCATCCATTGAGGCTCGTGCATCTCTGCAACACAACGAGGAGCATAAGGCAGAGAACTCCCGCATGGAGTCAGCCAAAGCAGAGTCTCCATAAAGGGGATAGGGAGAAAGAATTTCAGGACACAGGGATAGGTCTTGAAGCCCTAGACCTAGGGGTGAGCATACAAAGAGGCCTAGGGGTTGCCAGTCAACAGTTGCAGACCATATCATGGAGATCCTGAAGCTGTGACCATCTCACTATTCTGGAGATACAAGTGGATTTCAGGAAGATGCCTGGTTGGTGAGGTTGAGTGGATGCTTCTATCTCTAGCTTTATACTAGAAACATGATATCTCGTGTTGAGATCTATCTTCTGAGGGATGGAGCTGGTGTCTGGTGGAGGACTGAGGAGTAGAAGCTCCACGTTGATCCAGAGATGGTTACCTGGGAGCTCTTTGAGGAGTAGTTTAGGAGTAGGTACTTATCCTAGAGGTTTATTCAGCAACGTATAGATGAGTTCCATGACCTCCGTCAGGAATCTATAACTATAGCTGAGTATGAGAGTCAATTTCTGGACCTACTCTAGTATGTCGACTATATGTAGGATGAGCAGGTATGAATTCACAGGTTCATCAGGGGCCTAAATTTGGATTTGGGTGGTGTGGTTCGCATTCACTGCCCACAAACCTTAGCAAAGACTGTGGAGAAGGCCTATATTGCAGAGGAGACAGGAGGAAAGACACAACAAGCCAGGGATAGAGTTCGGAGCCGCATCCAGTAGATGTAGGATAACAAATTGAGGGGGCCAGTTCCTCCTCCGCGTGGTTGACAGGGTTCAACACAGTCATCTTTTAGGCCACCACAGTAGCCACCACAGTAACAGTAGACCCAGCCACCATTCAGACCTACTCAAAGGTTTGATGCACAGAGAGGGTAGAGTATGGGGCCTCCTACTAGAGGTCCCATTAGTACATAGGGTGCACTGAGAGCATAGTCAGCAGGAGCTCACCAACAAAGACCTCAACAGTCCATAGCCAGATCATTAGAATCCACAGCTTAGACCCTTAGAGTATTGGTTGGAGCCGCATCTCACTGGAGAGGACTAGACAACTGTAATGGTTGTGGCATTACTAGATATCATTAGAGAGATGGCCCACAGAACCCTAGCAACAAGGGTAAGACATAAATCTCAAAGCCTAATGTTGGAGATAAGGCACGGAGCCATCAGATCTGCGTAGAGGTCGAGAACCGCCAGGCTGAGCAACAGAGTACCGTGATAGAGACAATAGGTAGTATTGGTGTTATTTACACCTCTATATTATTTGATTCTGGTTCATCTTATTCTTTTATTAGACCATCCTTAGTAGAGTGTTACAGGCTTGGTGGCAGTTAGGCAAGGTCTTAGTTAGGACGTCTAAATGGCTTCTGGAGCCAAAATTTCTGTAGACTCCTTAGTAAAGGAGTGTGTAGTGGATTTAGGACCCTTGACCACTACCTCGGATCTTCACATCCTTCCTTTGGGTTCTTATGGAGTCATCTTGGGCATGGAATGGTTTTTTGCACACAGAGCTAGAGTGGACTGTTACCATAAGACTATTGCTTATATAGATGATCTAGGGGTTGAGTTAGTGATAGCAGGGGTTAGGAGGTCTACTTCTATTCTCACCATCTCTGTTATGTAGCTTCAGCGGTGTGTGAGAGGAGGTTGTCATATGTATGTTGTTATGGTTAGTGATAGATCAGAGGATGAGTCTAGTGGACCATCCCTTGATGATCATCCCATCTTGAGAGAGTTTTCAGATGTCTTTTCAGGGGAGCTACTAGGGTTGACACCCCCACGTGAGATAGATTTTCACATAGATTTGGTTCTGGGTGCAGAGCCTATCTCATGAGCACCGTATCGCATGACTACTCCTGAGCTCTACGAGCTCAAGTTGTAGCTTGAGGGCCTTCTGGAGAAATTCCTGATCCATCCTAATGTATCCCCTTGGGGTGCACTAGTGATTTTTGTATAGAATAAGGATGGATCTCTACAGTTGTGTATTGATTACCGCCAGCTGAACAAGGTAATGATCAAGAATCGTTACCCCCTTCCGCGCATTAATGATTTATTTGATCAAATGAAGGGGGCCATAGTTTTCTCCAAGATAGATCTTAAGTCAAGTTATCATCAATTGAGGATCACAGAGGCAGATATTCATAAGACCGCCTTCCATACGAGATATGGCCACTATGAGTTCACCACAGTGCCTTTTGGTTTGGCGAATGCCCCCATAGTGTTTATGAGCTTGATGAATGGGGTTTTCAGGACATTCTTTGATCGTTTCATGCTCATCTTCCTTGATGACATTCTGATTTACTCACGTATGCATGAAGAGCACAAGGAGCACCTTGGTCGGGTTCTTCATCATCTTCATGAGCAACATCTTTATGGGAACTTGGAGAAGTGTGTGTTCTTATAGACAGAGGTGCAATATTTGCGCCACATCATTTCTGGGGAAGGTATCACAGTCAATCCTTCTAAGATTAGAGCTATTATGGATTAGCTAGCAGCCACTAGTGTGACAGAGGTGAGCAACTTCATGGGTTTAGCAAGATATTACAGGAGATTTGTTCAAGAATTCTCTCGAGTTGCGCACCCCATCACTTCCCTTCAATAGAAACAGAAGAAATTTGTATGGTTAGATAGATGTGAGCAGGCCTTCAAGAAACTGAAGTAATTCCTCACGATAGCTCCTATTCTTGTTGTACCAGATCCTTAGGGTGACTTCTTCATATGCACAGATGCTTCTTTGGTAGGACTTGGAGGTGTGTTGATGCAGGAGGGCAGAGTAGTGCCTTTCGAGTCTCACAAACTCAAGGATTATGAGCTCAATTATCCGACTCATGATCTTGAGCTTGTGGTAGTTATTCATGCCTTAGTACGAAGGAGACACTTCCTTCTTGGCGGGATATTTACACTCAGGACTGATCACTTGAGTCTTCGCCGCCTCTTCACGCAACCCAATCTCAACGCTTGTCAGCGGTGTTAGATGGAGTTTCTTTGTGAGTCTGACATGGAGATAGAGCATGTGAAGGGGGAAGGAGAATGTGGTAGCAAATGCCTTGAGCAGACGGAGACGTGTGGTTATGGCCACTTCAATAAGCACAAATTTGTTGAGCAGGATATTGCAACAACTTCCTCATGACAACTTCTACCTTGTAGCCAGGGTAGAGATTGAGTCTCAGAGACCCCTCGAGGGGAATTTTGATGGATTCTCATTAGAGATGGATGGCCTTCTCTGACACTGAGGTTGGATTTATGTTCCTAGAGATGGAGGCTTGAGATAGAAAATTTTGACAGAGGTTCATCGTGCACCCTATTCAACCCATCCCAGGGTGAAGAAGATGCACGCCACCTTGAGACAGTTGTATCATTGGAGAGGAATTCGGAGATACATGGCTCAATTTGTGTTACATTTTTTAGAGTGTCAGAAGGTGAAGGACCAAACATCAACATCTAGTTGGCCTTCTCTTTTCTCATGTTATACCAGAAGTGGAAATGGGACACCATTTCTATGGACTTCATTGTTGGGTTACCGACGTCGAGATACCAACACCATGTCATCATGGTCACAGTGGATAAATTGACGAAAGTGGCTCATTTTTCTCCGATGAAGACCACCTACAAAACTAATGCATTGGCATGTGTATATCTAGATGAGATTTTTTAGATTACATGAGATTCCGTAGAAAGATTATTTGTGACTACAATCCTTTGTACACTTCCCACTTCTGGACTACCATGCAGCATGCTCTCGGGACAAAAATCAATTTCAGTACAACATACCACCTTGAGACAGATAAACAGACTGAGTGGGTGAATCAAATTTTGGAGAACATGCTTAGGATGTATGTCATGGATCAACAAGTTGAGATGGGAGGAGTATTTGTACTTGGTGGAGTTCACCTTCAATAATAGTTTTCAGAATTTCGATAGGCATGGCTCCTTTTTAAGCATTTTATGGTAGAGAGTGCAAGACACCTCTTAGTTAGCGATAGGTTAGAGGACAAGTGTTTCTCTTGGGCCAGCGTTACTACAGGACATGGAGCAGTAGGTTGTTTTTGATCAAGAAGAGATTACCAGGAGGTGCAGGATAGGAAAAAGAAGTATGCATAGATCAACATAGGACAGATCATAGTTATGAGGTGGGAACGAAGGTGTTTCTTCGTGTCAGACAAAATAAGATCCCTACCCATTACGGAAAAGGTTATAAGCTTAGCACCTAGGTTTGTAGGTCTATTTGAGATCTTGGATCGTATCGGTCCATTTGGCCTACCGTCTAGCATTGCCACCCAACTTGTCTCACATCCATGATGTGTTTCATGTTTCTAGTACTTAGGAGATAGGAGATATATTGCAGACCCTTCTCATGTACTAGATTGGACCTCCTTACAGGTGTAGGATTAGGGGCAAGTGATGGTGGAGCCCATCCACATTTTATAGCGCAGGACCCTAGGCCTTCGAGGAAGAGAGATTGACTAGGTTCAAGTGTAGTGGGAATAGGTATGATGATACTACAGCTACATGGGAGGATGCTGCATTGCTATCGAGTTTAGTTTCCACACCTGTTCTAGTGACATCGAGGAAGGAAGTTGAGTCTAAGGGGAGGGGGATGTAGTTCCCAATTCCCTTCGACACCTTTTTTATTATTGATTTTGATACTGTAGACTATACTTGTGGATATTATTGTAGCTTTTGATTTAACATGATGTTAGATGTTTAGAGATACTAGAATATTGCTGATTTCGATTCATACATGATGCGTACAGATTATTAGAGACATTTTATATTGATGTTGATATGATGTTGACATGGTTATAATTATATATTTCATACATGTGATATTTCGTCATATTGAGTAGACCTAGACAATTGTAACTATATTCTATCCTATTGAGTAGACCTTTGATAAGTGAAGTAATGTTGTGATCATTTGGACATGTATGAAACGTTGGATAGAAATGTTGTTAGAAATTGTAAATGATATCATAATTTCTTAGATGATATTTGATTCGTATATAGATGATTGTAGATTTATATCACATATTTTATCTTAGATGTTTTAATGCAACTACAAGGCTGAAGGAGGTATTTATGTGTTTTACAGGTAAAATTATTCGCAACAAACATCGGGGGGATTAGAGACCAACCACGTTGGAATTATAGATGAATTCAACAAGGGTCACCATGGCAACATGTAATTGTGTGTGTGTGTGTTTATATTTGGTTAGGGGGAAATTGTGACCAAGGGGTCATGTGTTGTCTTTTATTTTAGTTTCCCTTTGTTAATGTTAGTATGTGTTTCTTTTAGTGATGTAATTTACTTGTTTAAATTAATTATATTTTGATGTATGTATTTTACCCTTTATTATTGATGGGTTATAGTGTCTTATTAAAGTTAATAAATCTTGTCCTAAACTAATTAAATATGTGACCAAAGGAATGTATTTATTAGAGTAGATTTCTCTTGGATTTTGGGTTGTAAGTTGAGTGCTTGGGGATCTTGAGTGTTGTACACTCTACCCCTTCATGGAAATTCGAATTTGGCCTTGGAGGCCAAATTTGGAAGCTTGTGGGACAAGTCAAACTTGTCCCATACCTCTTAAATTTCTATGCCAACCCTACCTATGGGTTGGGGGGTCAAACTTAGACCCCATTAGGTGTTTTGGGAAGGTAAAAAGGTGAAATGTTTAATGCACTTTCTTTCAAGTAATTCATTTTTTCCTTAAGGGGGTGTGGGCTTAGATGGTGTGTGTAAGTAATATGTCATTCCTTCAACCACTTATTAATTGTGCTTTGGAATATAAGGTTGAATAAGATGATGTGGAGGGGAGAGGAAATGAGGTGGCATCCCACTTGGAGCTTGTTATCCTATAAAAGTGACAAGGGAAATTTTACAGATAACCATACCAAAATTTTGTTTCGGCCCCTAGGGAGGTTTGAAAACATCTGAAATCGGCCTCAAAGCCCCTTCTGGAAAGTCAAGTTGTTTCCAAACTTGGCAGAAAAACCCTTCTCCCTCAGCAAAGAAAATTTTGTGTCAACACTGAGAAAATGGCGCCACTTTTGCCTTTGGCACAATCTCTGAGATGTCAACACTCCAAATGTTGTACGCCACCTAAAAGTGCGCCTCGGCGCATCCGTCAAACATGTTGACACTTCCTTAAGTGTGCCCTAGGCACTGTAAAAGTGGTGTCGACACCTTCAAACTCACGCCAAGGTCAATCTCCTCCATGTCGACATCTCACCAACCGCGCCAAAGGTGGTTGGTGGAACAATAAATGTGCATTTTTCTATATATAGGTGCACACTCAACCTATCATTTTCATGAATTAAAAATCGAGAAAAGTCTTTCCTCTACGCTTGTCAACTTTCCTGTCAGCCCCGCGTGTTGCCTTTCGTGTTTGTGGATCCCACATCTGTCCTTCATCATTATATATACCCTGGTAAGTGGCTTCTCCATCCTTGTTATTGTTTTTGTGGTTTTTGTGTTAGGTGATTAGGTGTTATGTGTTAAAAAGAATTAAATCTAAAAAAGATAACACATTCCCAAACCTAACTGCAAACCGTTTTAACCCTCCTTCCAGATCTGTGAATCTGGAAGGCTCTGCCTCAGAAAGAGCTCTAACCCATTTTTCCTCTACTCCCTGCCTTGCTAGGATTTCCCTCCTTGCCATCAAAATCCAAGCCAAAAGAGAAAAAATCAAGAAATCCTTGAAATCGGCCAAAAAGGTCCTATTTTCCTTGGCGCACTGTTTCTTCATACTACACTAAACATAGTCGCTTCCATAGCGCATCTTCAAGCCCATGTTGCATGAACCCTTTCCGTGCAGTGGAAACACATAGAAAATTCTCAAAAGTCGCAAGCATGGCGCCAATGCAGTAATAACAAAATTATATGTTGTGTAAACCAAACCCGTGCTGTGCAAGCCAAACCCTTGGTGCACCTAACCTCTATGCAACATATCCTGCCAATGCGCATAGGCACACAAAAAGAGCATGCAACAACTTCCACATCTGCACCTTGTGCACCCTGAATGCATGCGACACCAAGCAAATATGCACCCCGCCAAACCACTTTTCCTGAGGCGTTGGCGCAACTTCCTTGACATCAACATCTGCATGTTGTATGTTGTAAATCTGCACCCACGCCCTTTTGGCACTGCCTTCTCCCATGCAACACTTCTTAAAAGTGTGCCTTGCTAATTCAAGCCTCTGTAGCCTGCAGTGAAGCTGCGCCTTGCACCCAAAGGCTTATAAATTGATCATTTTTCATTTTGCAAGCTTTAAACTATGGATAACATGATGGTTGACATGGCTCTCCTGTGTTGGACCTCTCTGATTCTTCTTGCAGAGCAACAACAATCCTCGAGTGCACTTATGTCTTCATCGAGTAAGAAGCCAACCAAGTCTAAAGGTAAAGCTAAGTTGACAGAGCAGGAAATGAAATACAAATATCAGAGAGTCAGGATGCCTGACTCACTTGCAGAGTGCAGTCTTGACATCAGAGACTCAGAGCTTGGGCACATAGATATGGACGATTTATGGGCTAGAACCAAACAAGTTACTGGTAGCCCATGGATGGACAAATTGGTAGGCAGTGGGCTACACTTTGTAGAAGGTCTTCCAGTAAGTGCAATAAATAATGAGTTCATCATGTTGGTGGCCCATTGATGCTACAACAAGGACACAAGGTGTGTCAATGATAAGGAAGGCAAGGTAATCATCAACCTCACTGCCCGCCACTTCGAAATCATGTTGGGCATCCCCCACCATAGGCAGTATGTGGTAGTAAGCCAGGAAGACTGCATAAAGACTTGGACCGACAATGAGGACAAGTGCATGCAGATGATGAACGAGGTTTACCTGAAGAACAAAAAGGTGGTGAGCAGATGGCCATAGACCATCCACCATAGTGACTTCTCAGAGGAGCTAAGTGATACCATCACTTTCCTCAGCAGAGTATTCGGGCTTCCTGATGCCCACTACTTTCACAAATGGATGCTCAGGTACTTAGAGACCATGAGCAAGAATGTGCCTGAGCAACGTTTCGGCTGGGGAGAGATTATCAGTGATACTATCTCGCAGCAACTCCAATAGGTTTTAACGACTGGGAGGTTCTATATGAACTCCTATGTGGTATATGCCGCTAACCTCAAGAGAGAGAGTACCCAGGACTGATTCAAAGTGGGGTATGGCCTCAGGTCAAGATATATGAATACTACCTAGAGCTAAGGCTCGAGAACAGTATCACCCAGTTTAACAAAATCAATGACGCCTTCTTCTATGGCATCATCTACCTATTGAGGCCAAACATGACACATGGTCAGACCAGTACGAGCGTGATTGCTGCAACGAAGAAGTGGGGGGCTTTGTTTACACAATTCCCCACCTTCACATATCTCAGAGCTGCCAACTTCTTGGGTGAGCCAACAAAGCTTCCAAGGTATGCAGGGCCCAAGCTGATCCTTCTGGAGCTGTCAAGGTAGCTGATTACATATCATGAGAAATGTATGAAAAGGAAGAAAGGGGGAACTCCTTTCCCCCTCACAGTTGGCAGATACACTTGCACCTCATTGAGTAAAGCCTAAGAGATGTATGTAGAGATGGAATTTCTCAACTTGAAGCATGATTTCCTGGCAAGGCCAACCTTCGACTGCCAGAGTTGCCTCCCCAAGGAAAAGATGATCCCATCCATGTCCCAGAGATCGAGGACATATGGATAGACGTGAACCATGAAGTTGAAATCAGGTGAAAGGATCACTCCCGACTGGCACTGGCAGAGATCGTCCACTATGGAGTTGCCATCATCCCAAAATATTTCCAAGAAACTGATCAGGAAATTGATCAGGTTTACCTTGACACGGATGGGGATGATTGGCCATTTGCAAGTATCGATAGGACCAAGGCACCCAAGACCATAGAAGAAAGGGTCCAGCCCACGTTGCAACACACCGAGCATTGGTGCAAATGAAATGGTCTCATCTACCTCAGAGTGGATTTCACTACTTCCCCTTTAGGAAGTGCACCTCCAAAGCCAGATCACTTGCCAAAGGGAAAAGGAAAAGATAAAGTTGGAGAGCCAAGTAAACAGGAGAAAGCTCCTGATAGCCCTCCTTCTGCTTCAGAGAAAATAGTGGACTTAGTGTCCCCAGGAAAAGAAGAAGTGGCAGATGTTCCAACGGACACATCCACTCAGGATGTTGTCACAGCTACAACTATGGAGGTGCCCACCATTCCCTCTTCTACTCCCCCCTCCTCCTGTCACTCAACCGGTAACCACTCCTTTGGTTGTGTCTTCTCCTCTCGTCTTCCTCCCTTCCATCTCCCACCTCTTCCATCTTCTCCTCTCTCACAGATCTGTCCTCCAGTGTTTCCTCCATCCTGTCGTAGATCCCTTCCATCTCCATGTCCTTCTCTTCCCCTGTAGTGACTCTGAGCCCTGTAAGCACTAGTGCATTGGACTCTTTATCCATGCCACCACCAAGTGTTTCCACTTTCTTCCTCGAGTCCGCTACAGTTGCTCCCCCTTTCACCCCCGTTTCCTCTTCTTCTTCCGATCCTGATCCCATAAGTCCTGGTTGGATCTCTGACCACCTGAGTCAACATAAGAGGAAGGTCCCCATTGCAGCTATGGACTTCTCCATCATTCCGTCAAAGGGACCCAAGAAGTAAAAATCAATAACTCGCTTCTCAAAAAGTGCCTCAGGAGAAAGGGTCATGGAGATAGCCTATCCGGATCCCATAAAGAAGAAAGAAGATTTGTCTCCTACAGACTTCACAGTGACTCAAGTCACAATGGGAACATCATTAGAAAGCCTGCAAGGAGAAGCCTTGTCAGCTGTAGATGCCCTCTGCAAGAAGCTACAAGAGGCCAAAGAGGAGAAGAGAGTGCTCAAAGAATAGAACAAACATCTCCTCCAAGCTTTGCAGAAAATGGGCAAAGCTCCTTCAGTAACTACTGCAGAACCTGTTCAAGCTCCCAGCCAAGAGAAAATAGATGAGTACATAAAGATTGTTGAACAGGGTACAACTATGTCATCCTGGATTGAGAAGATCCTCTAGGATGGTCAGGTGATAATTGGTAGGTTCACGTTGCTGCACCAAGATATAACTCGAGAAAATAAAGAGCTACAAGCAGTAGCAGGTTCCCTTTCTGAGGAATTGGATAACGCTAAGTTACAGCAAGGAACATTCCAAACAATGGTCAACTATTCTGGCTGATGACCTGTTAAAGGTCGGCGTTATCGATCACCCGTGGGCACATTATAAAGCTCTCACTGCTTTAGATTACTGGGTCGATCAAATGGAATTCATCCTGGAAAGAATCGACAAATTCAAGGAAGAAGCCTTGGATGCACTACACAACATGGAGAAAGTAGTTTCGAAGATGTCTCCTAGACTGCTCAGTGCATCCTATGAGTTAAGAGAAGCAGATGACACGTTCCAATGCTTCAAGGCTATTGTCTCTCAAGGTCTGGTGCAAGAGGTCACTTTCGATCGAGATTCCATCAACAACCTCTTAGCCTTCCGTGACTTTATCAGCTCTTTGATCGATGCAAACGAAGAGTACGCTGATTTTCCCGACAAGCTAAAAAATGAGAAAGAAACTTGCGAAGTAATTCACGACCATTTCAAAGGTCCTGATCAGTATCAACTTCAAAAAATAACCAGCAAGTTTACAAAGTATCGGGCACAGTGTCATATCGACTCCCTTGAGCCTCAACCAGAAGCTAAGTTCGAGCCGAGAGACGATGATGAATAGCTTCCTCCGGGATGGATTTTCCATTTTTTGTAAAATATTTAAAAGCATGTTGGCACACGTGATGACATCATCCATGTTGCACCATGGGATGTTGCCATCCTAAAAATTGCCCCAAAGTCAACTTTTGACTTTTAGATATTTTGTAGATATTTTGTAAATAAGTGGTTGGCTTCTTTTTGTCTTCTTCCTCCTCCTCCTTCTATAAATACTGGAATACTTGTTGTATTCTAGGTGTGGACAGTTTTGTATGAAAAATAGAAGTGAGGAGAGAAAGACTTTGTACTTTCTTGTAACAGAAGAAAATATTAATACATACATTGAGACTTTGTGCTGAATTTATGTGTTATGTGCATTAGATCTCTCTTAAGTTAGATCTGTGTTTCTATTCTGTTGGATTCTTTCTTGCCTTTGTCATTTGTTCATCAGTATTGCTTTATTTGTTTATGCAAGTAAGTTTGGCTCTGTTTACTACCAGCCCAAAGCATAAACCTTCTGACCTTTCTATCTTGGAATTCATTTCTTTTCTCCCTTCAGATCTATCCTTCCTCCGTTCCTCCCCTCTCACATTTATGTTCATCATTTGGAACTACCTCTACTGGGATGAGATCCCAAACCCCTGAAGGTAGAATACTGTAAGACTTGCATAGGTTCCTGCTGGTAGAATAGTAATAAACCAGTTTCACTTTGCTGTCTCAAAGAGGGGCTATGCCCTGCACACTATTGGCATGTTTCCCCATGATCTGCCCATCGACAGATTTTCAAACCAACAGTTTTTGGTGACTCCACTGGGGATGAACTAAGGAAATAATTAAAAACTGTGAAAATCACTACCAGATTGCAAATTTTAACTCTTTGTTAAAAATTAAAATTTTTGCAGAAGTGATCGAAACTAAAAATTTCCTTAGGAAAATCCATAGATCTGGACCAGATAGGAGCTTTTAGTTCACTGAGTTTTTACAAAAATTTGTATATTTCCGTAGATCTGAGAATCTGACATTTTCTGATATTTTTCAAAACCTTACAAAATTCAGTTCGAAGATCTGAAAATCAGCTTTCTAAATAACCCACCTTTTATCCTTGCTAATCTTTGTCAAAAAACCGCAATCAGTTGTTTTTAAAGAGGATAAATTTTAAATATTAAAAAAGTACATGCTGCTGATTTTTGTCAGAAAAATCAGAAAATCAGCAAGTACAAACAAAAAGATTGTTGTAGATCTGCTCTAATTATTGCAGATCTAAACGGCTACACTGGCGGGTGAACAATTTACTCGTGGTAGAAGAGCTCGTGGAGAAGTTGATCCAATCTTTGATCTACTTCAAAGGCACAATTTTAGTATCACACCAACATGATTCGCATCATTAAGTTCAGCAGATCGATCAGCAAGAAGTGCCTCACCTCCACGAAAGAGCCAAGTTTCACAAGGTGCTTCGACATCTATCTGCAGTGCTCTTTTGTTAAGCGGAACCATGCTCCCTGCTCGTGTTCTTTTCCCCGCGTTTCAAATGGTAGTACCATGGGGAAATGCCATGGGCCCTCTTGCACTGCCGCATCCAGTTCACGCCCTCCCTCACAGAAATTGCAAGAATTTCCCAAAATTTGATGGGAGTGGAAATCAAAGCACGGATGCACATATTGCTGCATTTATTATGTCATGCAGTATTCTAGATGTGACTCATGAAGATGTATCTGTGCGTCTCTTTCTCGAGACCTTGCAAGGGCCTACATCAGAGTGGTTCCAACATTTACTAGCCGATCCATCACCAGTTGGGCCACATTACGAGCTACGTTTGAAGACAGGTATAAGCCTTTAGAAGATGCATTTGTGTTACTGTCAAAGATCACTCACTTGAAGAAGGAGCCAAATGAAACCATGCATGATTTTATCACCCATTTCAATTCACTGATCAACTATGTGCCACCTGCCATGTTGCCAACACCAGAGAATCAAAAGTGTTTCTTTGTGAACACCATGAGTTCAAGGGTAAGTTTCTTGCTTTTACAAGAACAAATCACCACCTTGGTCCTCGCTCAAGCTGCGACCATTCAGATAGAGGACAACCTGCTTATATCTGGTGAGTTAAAATGAGAGCCATCCAAATCAAAGGCTTTGGCTCCTTCTCAAGCCACCTCATCAGATCCAGCATTCCAGAAGATGGCAAATGACTTGCTCGCATTGAAGAAGCAATTAGCTCAAGCTTCATCTAGCACTCCGTACCGGGATATCCCACGGAGGAACTTCACTCCCAACAACACCCCCCAAAGGCTGCATTTTCCTACTGCTGCTCCAAGGTTAGCACTTGAGGCCCCTCCGGTTAATGCCTTGGTCGAGATCGAAGAAGATGAGCAAATTTATGAAGAACCTTCGTCGCAAGGCGAAGATGATCAAGATGTCGGTGAACCGACTGGCGACTCTACAATCGGGTATATGGAATTTGAGGATGAGGAATCTGATGAAGAGGAAGGTACCCAAGGGTATGCAAGCAGACAGTCATATGTTGTTTTCACCCGCTCACAAGGAAAAGAAGTAGAAGTTGCTGCTAAAATACAAAAGGAAAAGGTTGTATTAAATACGCCTCCAACCATCGCTAAAAGAGGTAATCCCCTTCCTGCTCAACCTCCTATCAAGCCTTTTGTAAAGAAATATTTTCCTCATATTTCTCCTCCAAATCAACCTCCCTCCATTCCCATAAAGACCAGTACCACTCCTCTACCATCGCGGAATGAAGGACTCATTCCTTCGTCAGCGCAACCCTTGGTCACATTCGATATAGTCGATCATGCCAAAAAGACCAAGATCCAAATGTCTGAAGCTGAGTACCTTCAGTCTAACCCCGAGTAGCTTGTTAGATTAACCAAGTATATTCAAATTCAAGCTACCATCTCTCACCCCATTTCTCGGAAAGGAATTCTTTCCACTCCTCCTGCATCCCGCATAAACGTTGCCTCGACGTCCGCATCAGGTAAAATTGAACCTTTTTACCTATCTCTCCTAATTAATGGTCACAAGCTAAGCAACTGCATAATTGATTCTGGAGCATCTGACAATGTCATGCCAGCAAAGGTCACCCATGCTTTGGGCCTCACACTCACTAAACCTTTTGGCAGGTGTTACTCCATGGAAACCAAGTAGGTACCATTAATAGGTCAGATCAAGGATGCGCAGTTCGCATTCGCATCATTCCGGAGAAAAGAGTTAAAATGACTATTCTCGTAGCTGATATTCCAGTGGCATACGAAATATTACTAGGGAGGAGTTTTTGTAGGGAAGTTGGTGGAGAAATCCATATGGACTGGTCCAAAGCCAGAATCCCTGTCAAAGGAGTAATGCAGATGTTGGAGCCTGAATCACAAAAGAAATATCTGGTCACCAACTCTGATGACCCCAAGGCCCAGATTCTCTTCGAATCATCAGGGATGGGGAATTACTTCTTGTCCACCGACTCTAATAAAATGGAGGTTCTCGTCCAAGAGGAGGACCTCAACAAGATATGGATACTGCAGTTTGATGGCAGTTGTGCAACAAGTGGGTGTGGAGCTGGGGCCATTCTGATATCTCCTGAAGAGGAGATTTTCCCTCTTTCTTTCAAATTGTAGTTTTTCAATACAAACAACACTACCGAGTATGAATCTTTGCTACTTGGCATGCAAGCTACAAAGGAAAGAGGAATCAAGAATTTGAAAGTACAGGGTGATGCTGAGCTAATTGTCAATCAAGTGAAAGGGGTATACCAAGTAAAGAATGACAGGCTCAGACACTACCGCAACAGTGTGGGACAACATCGAGGAGTTTGATGCTTTCTCAATCAAAGCAGTTCCGTGAGCTCAGAATGACATGGCTGATTCTTTGGCTATCTCGGCCTCTCTCATGCTCCCTCACCAGGGTTAAAGATGGACACATATACCATTGAGGTAGTTTTCCACCCAAGTGTGCCAGATAATTCACAACACTGGCAGGTATTCAATGATGATAATCAGCTTATCACTTTTCTGGAGAAAGCTGAAAATTTCAAAGAGCTCCATTTCGATGGATCAACTTCTGCGTGTCATGAGTCTCTCACGGGCCAAGCACATGAATTAGTAGAAGGTCAGGGCATATGTCAGCTCAAGGGAAATAAGATTCCAAAAGGTTTAGTTTCCCTGGAATGATTATTTGATAAGCATGACCATTTTGTCAAGAAAAGGTGATAGGATAACCCTGGCTCTTCTCCAGAAACCGAATCTGTCAATTTGGGTACTACAGAACATCCTCGGTCTGTGAACATTGGGAAGTGTTGTACACCCGAGGAAAAGTAGAAATTTGTCAAATTGCTGAAAAGATATATGGATGTATTGGCATGGTCTTATGCTGATCTGAAGTCATTTAAGCCTAAGGACATTCAGCATGACATCCCGCTCAAAGACGGTGTTAAGCCTTTCCGTCAAAAGCAAAGGCACTACAACCCAAAAGTCTCAGGTACCATCTAGGCCGAAATTCAGAAAATGCTGGATGCAAGAATCATTTTTCCAATTCATCATAGTACTTGGGTTGCTAATATTGTACCTGTATGGAAGAAGAACGGTGAAATACGCATATGCGTAGACTTTCGCAACCTGAACCAGGTGTCCTTAAAGGACAATTATCCACTTCCCATAATGGATCAAGTTCTGCAGGTAGTGACCGTTCAAAGATGTTGTCCATGCTTGATGGTTTTTCAGGTTATAATCAGATTGAGGTCACGCCTGAAGACCAATTCAAAACAACATTCACCACTCCATGGGGCACCTTCACCTACAGCAGGATGTATTCAGTTTAACCAATGTCGGTGCCACCTTTCAACGTGTGATGGACTTCACGTTCAAAGGTATGATGGGAAAGGTCATCGTAGTTTACCTAGATGACTTAACCATGTTCTCTAAAAAATGAAGTGATCACTGTGATCATTTGGAGCAAGTCTTGATTAGATGCCGAGAACATGAAATTTCTCTAAACCCTAAGAAGTCAGTTTTTGGGGTCACCGAAGGAAAATTGCTGGGACACATCATCAGCAAAGAAGGGACAAAGATAGATGTTGAAAGAGTCAAGGCTATTCAGAGCCTTACCTTGCCCACAAGCAAGACTGGTGTTCACTCTTTCTTCGGAAAGGTGAATTTTCTCAGACGCTTTGTTCCTGATTTTGCTGAAAAGACTCGGCATATATCCAATATGATGAAAGGGTCACAAACATTCTGGTGGAGTGAAGAAGGAAAGATGTCATTCGAGGATATAAAATCCTTTGTTGCTCATGCACCTGTCTCTGGTATGTCCTCGACTTCTCCAAGGATTTCATCATGTACAGTTATGTGTCCTGCACATACTGTATCGACTATCTTAATGCAGAAGAAATTTGAGGATGTTGAATCCCCAATCACTTTCATGAGCTCTCCTCTCAAAGCCTCATGAACTAAAGATGTCACAACTAGAAAAACATGCCTTCACTATTGTCAAAGCAGTCAAAAGTTTCCACTACTACATACTGAATTCTCATACAGTAGTGCTGGTTCCAGACACAGCAGTTAAGTCTATCCTGACTCAACAGGAGTTAGGAAGCTTACGAGGGAATTAGATCGCAAAGGTCCAAGAGTATGATTTAGACATCAAACCAACCAATTTGGTAAGAGGTAAGGGCCTATGTCAGCTTATGGCTGAAAATAAAGACCCAGAAGCACTTGAGGAGCAAGCTGCTTGGGTTGATGAAGAACAAAGTAAACTGGAGAAAGTGGATTCTTTACCCATGGTTCTATTTGTCGCAACCAACGATGAATGGTATTTCGACATCACTTTCTTCCTCACTTATGGTGAGTGTCCAGCTCATCTAACCACAAAGGAGAAGTGGATGGTGAAGCTCAGGGTGGAAAGGTATGTCATTTGGGATGACGGGTTGTACAAGCACGGAATTGATGGCATCTTCCTACGATGTGTTGACAAGCTGCAGTAGGTAAAATTACTAGAAAGCTTTCATGACTCAGCATGTGGTGGTCATTTCTCCTCTTCCATCATAGCACATAAGATCATTCGGGCCAGGTACTACTGGCCAACGCTATTTCAGGATACAGCCACCTGGGTAGCAAAATGTGAACTTTGCCAACAGTTCATTGGCAAACCAAAATTGGCTGCTTTTCCCCTCAGGCCGTCATTATTGACGAACCATTCAGGAAATGGGGAATTGATTTATTGGAGCACTCCATCCTCAATTGAGTGCCGAACATAGTTATGTCCTGACAGCAACAGATTACTTCACCAAATGGGTGGAGGCCATACCTGTCAAACATGCCACTTCTGAAGTTGTTTGCAACTTCATCAAGGAAAATATCATCGTGAGATTTGGCATTCCACACAAAATCGTTGTTGACAACGCTTCCAACTTCTCTTCACGAGAAGTTATTGGTTTTTTCTATGGATACAGAATAACTTTGGCTCATGCCTCTGATTACTATCCTCAGGGAAATGGTCAAGTAGAATCTAGCAACAAGAACCTGGTAACCATCATACGGAAGCTAGTTGATGAAAACCAATGATCCTGGCACAAGTCATTGTATGATGCTTTGTGGGCAGATCGTATCACTCCAAAGAGGTCTCTTGGTATGTCACCTTTTCAAGTATTATATGGGATTGTGCTGAGATCCCTATCTCCATGGAACTTCCTGCTCTGCGCTTGGCACGAGAAATCGAAGATGAAACTTTTCAGAATTCTCTCGAAAAGAGAATTATGTACCTAACGGAACTTGAATAAAAATGAGTGAAAGTGGTCAACAAGATCACCGAACATCAGAATCAAGTCAAGAGGTTATTCGATAAGAAATCCAAGCAGAGAGATTTCCAGGTAGGAGATCTTGTTCTTCTATGGGATAAAGTGAAGAGAACCAAAAGGCATGCATGGAAATTTGACTCTCTTTGGAGAGGGCCATTTCAAATCAAACAGCTCAACGGGGAGAATAGTTTCTATCTCTCGTATCTAGGATGGAACTGAGCTCCTGCTTCCCTATAGCGGGCAACACCTAAAGATCTTCAGGAAGTAGAGCTTGCTCTCTTCTTTGTACAAATTACTTTTGTCATGTGTGTTTGTCTTTCTATTTGTTGTGTGTTTCCTTTCTTTCCTTTTGGTTGCCCTTGTTTTTGACTCTCTGTAACCCAATGGATAGGCACATGAATCTGGGATTCTCTACCCTTAAGCTTCACCCAATAGATAGTCCCCAGAAAGAGCCAGCTGTTATCCTATAAAATTGACAAGGGCAATTTTACAGATAACCATACCGAAATTTTGTTTTGGCCCCTAGGGAAGTTTGATAACGTCTGAAATCGGCCTCAAAGTCCCTTCTAGAAAGTCAAGTTGTTTCCAAACTTGGCAGAAAAACCCTTCTCCCTCGGCGTAGAAAATTTTGTGTCAACACTGAGAAAATGGTGCCACTTTTGCCTTTGGCGCAATCTCTGAGATGTCAACACTCCAAATGTTGTGCCACCTAAAAGTGTGCCTCGGCACATCTGCAAACATGTTGACACTTCCTTAAGTGCACCCTAGGCGCTGTAAAAGTGGTGTCGACACCTTCAAACTCATGCCAAGGCGCAATCTCCTCCGTGTCGACATCCCACCAACACGCCAAAGGCGGTTGGTGGCACAATAAATGCACATTTTTCTATATATAGGCACACTCAACCTGTCATTTTCACGAATTAAAAATTGAGAAAAGTCTTTCCTCTACACCTATCAGCTTTCCTGTCAGCCCCGCGTGTCACCTTTTATGTTTGTGGATCCCACATCTGTCCTTCATCATTATATATACCATGGTAAGTGGCTTCTCCATCCTTGTTATTGTTTTTGTGGTTTTTGTGTTAGGTGATTAGGTGTTATGTGTTAAAAAGAATTAAATCTAAAAAAGATAACACATTCCCAAACCTAACTGCAAATTGTTTTAACCCTCCTTACAAATCTGCGAATCTGGAAGGCTCTGCCTCAGAAAGAGCTCCAACCCATTTTTCCTCTACTCCCTGCCTTGCTAGGATTTCCCTCCTTGCCATCAAAATCCAAGCCAAAAGAGAAAAAATCAAGAAATCCTTGAAATCGAGCCAAAAAATGGTCCTGTTTTCCTTGGTGCATTGTTTCTTCATACTACACTAAACACAGTCGCACCATAAGCGCATCTTCAAGCCCATGTTGCATGAACCCTTTCCGCACAGTGGAAACGTGCATAGAGAATTCTCAAAAGGCGCAGGTGCTGGCACCAATGCAGTAACAACAACATTATATGTTGTGTAAACCAAACCCGTGCCACGCAAGCCAAACCCTTGGCGTGCCTAACCTCTATGTAACATCTCCTGCCAACGTGCATAGTGCACACCAAAAGAGCATGCAACAACTTCCACATCTACGCCTTGGCGCACCCTGAACGCATGTGACATCAAGCAAATCTGCACCCCACCAAACCACTTTTCCTAAGGTGCTGGTGGAACTTCCTTGACATCAACATCTGCATGTTGTATGTTGTAAATTTTTGCCCCGCGCCCTTTTCGCGCTGCCTTCTCCCATGCAACACTTCTTAAAAGTGTGCCTTGCTAATTCAAGCCTCTGCAACCTGCAGTGAAGCTACATCTTGCGCCCAAAGGCTTATAAATTGATCATTTTTCATTTTGTAAGCTTTATAATATGGATAACATGACAGTTGACATGACTCTCCTATGTTGGACCTCTCTGATTCTTCTTGCAGAGCCACAACAATCCTTGAGTGCACTTATGTCTTCATCGAGTAAGAAGCCAACCAAGTCTAAAGGTAAAACTAAGTTGACATAGAAAGAAATGAAATACAAATATCAGAGGGTCAGGATGCTTGACTCACTTGCAGAATGTAGTCTCCACATCAGAGACTCATAGCTTGGGCACATAGATATGGATGATTTCTGGGCCAGAACCAAACAAGTTACCAGTAGCCCATGGATGGACAAATTGGTAAGTAGTGGGCTACACTTTGCAGTAGGTCTTCCAGTAAGTGCTATCAATTACAAGTTCATCATGTTGGTGGCTGTTATCCAAAATTCACCCCCCAGGGTTAATTTGATAACATGCATCAGAATTATCAAGTCCCAGGCAGATAAATTGATTCAGGGCAAAAAGTCATGTTTCTAGGGTCCCTTCAGAAATTTTTCTAACTCTCCCGTCCAGGTTGAAAAAAGAAAGCTCTGAGAAGATGTGAATAAGTTGCAAAAGATAAGCTTGGGTCAGAAAAAAATGTGAAAATCGGCTAAGTCCTAGTCCCCGGGACAGTCGGGACATTTGGGACATCAAGGCGCGGATCGGCCGAAAAGCCTACAGGCGGCCCAAACAGCAACGGGACAAGTGGGACAAGAGTGCGCGAAGGACGCGAACCGGCCGGTTCGGCTGAAACAAGAAACTTCAGCACAAGGAAAACTGGGACAAGTGGGACAAATGGACGCGGCGGACGCGGAAAGCCCGGATCGGCCGAAAAGGAGAACTTTCGCACTAACTGCTTTGGGACATCTGGGACAAAGATACGCGAACCGGCCGGTTCGGCCGAAATGAGAACAAACAGTCTGGAGGCAAATGGGACATCTGGGCCGTGAGGACGCGAATCGGCTGGATCGGGCGAACCGGAAGAATTTGTCCCGCGAAGCACAGGGACAAGTGGGACAAATGGACGCGAACCGGCCGAATCGGGCGAACCGAAGGATTTTGTCCCAAGCAGCACTGGGACATCCGGGACAAATGGACGCGGTGGACTCGAAGGAGCCGAAAGGGCCGAGAACCAACCAAATCATGACACGTGTCACAAGGGAAAAGGCCAAAGGGTGAGATTTGAAGGGTCAGCCCGAACCAATGGGATAGTGCCACGTGTCCCAGCTAGGGCCCACAAGGAAATTTCAAAAGAGAGCCCACCGAGAGGTGGAGGAGAGAGATTTGCTCAGTGAATCAGAACCTGCCATGTGTCATCCAGGTGGCAGAGCGTGGGAAGAAATTTAAAAATCCGTTTTCCCCTGTTTTGTGCCCTAAATCTTCAGATCGACATATCTTTCGATCCAGAGCTCGGATTTACACGTTCTTTATATCAACGGAAAGCTTGTGAGATTATCTACACGATTCCGGGGTCAATCTTGAATTTTGGTTCAGTTTGGAGAGAGAAAATCAAGAAACACCTCTGGCATGAAATAACAAGCAGAAGTAATGCTTCAACAAACAACTTTAATGCAGCAGACAGTTCGCCGCTTCTGTTAGACAGCCCGCTGTTTTGCCAGGATCCGCCGCTTCTGTCATAATGAGATGAACTGAATGCAACCTGGAGGTGGTTGGAGTAGATTTGGCTTCCCCCTCTCTCTTTCCTCTCTCATTCTTTCTATATATTGTAAAGAGGAGCTTCTTTTCAAGGGTCGAACATTTTTCTGTTTTGCCTCTCCCTTCTTCTCCTCAGGAGAATTTGTGGAATTCGAACCTCTCATTTGAACTGTAATACTATTATGCCTCATGGCATTCTGTAGTGTATTGTATCAATCTTTGGAGCAAGTAATGCATGTCTGTGGATGATTCTCAGCCCTCTCTGTGTTCATTTTTGCATCCTCCTAGTCTTTCACTGCAGGTTTTGTCATCTGTGCATGATCTTATATCACATTCAAATGGTCTGTGTTCACTGGAAAAATAGGTGTTCTTCATTCCTCGGTGCATCACCTCTATTAGCTTAGATTTATTTTATGCATCTTCTTACCTTGTCTCCTTGGCAGATTAGATTAGGTTTTGAGAAAACCCTCTGCATATTTCGTGTGCATCTGAACAGAGGAATAGGAACCATCCTTCTCTGGAGAATCCTTTCTCAATTTTTCAAGTCCCACACTTGGAGAAAGGATTCAATGTTATGCAATCACACTGGATGCCAAAGTGATCAACCTAGAAACCTGATCTGCATCCAGGGGTGCTGTGATTTTGCACTAACAGTTTTGGCACGCCCAGTGGGACCTAGAGGTCTCATTTTTATTGCAGCAAAGTTGATATGCATCTGCTGCAATTTTCTTGCTTGAAAAGAGCTATTATTCGTATATCTGGCGACTCCAAGAGGAAGATCAACTGGTTTCAGCAGTACAGGCCTGAAAGCTTATGAGAAGAATCACAAGGTCAAGAGCTGGAGAAGAAGAAGTGCTGTTTGAATACCTGCAATTATCTCCAAGAAGAAGGCCAAGAGGAAGAAGGATTCAAAGGTCTCCATCTCCACCAAACAGAACTCTCTCAACTCCTCCACCTGCTCGGCCTTTCATTCAGTATTCAAGAGTCCTTCGACCAATCAGAATGGCGCAACCAGCAAATCCCTTTGTCAATTTCACTGGCAGCAGCCCACTTGCCCTCAATGCACAGAATCCAGTTCCAATTGCAGCGTTGAAGAACATTCCATTTTTCACTGGAGAAAATCATACCACTCCTGGTGATCATGTCAAAGACATTGCTAACATCTGTGCAATCCATGAGATAAATGAAATGGATGTGGCTGTCAAATTGCTGGCATCATCATTCAAAGGGAAGGCATTGCAATGGTTCAGGAGCCTTACAGCTGGTTCTATCACAAATTGGAATCAGTTATGCATAGTTCTCCATGAGCAGTTTGGGGAAAAGGGAGACAATTTGTCTCTACTGGAACAATTAACAACTATCAAGAGAGCTCCCAATGAGCAGCTAACTGACTTCAACTTCAGATTTCAAAAGTCTTGGGATAGGATTCCAGTGGCAGTCAGGCCAACAGCAGAAGGTGCTTTTCTATACTATCTTAAAGCTTTGAATTCTGATATTTCTATGTTAATTCAATCAATGGGAGGCACAACCTTACCTGCTGCTTATAGCATTGCCATTAGAGCTGAAAACTGTCTTATTCAAGCTGGTAAATTGGCTCCTAGGCCTCCAATGCCATTATATCCAAGTTTAGAGAGCCCAAGTACTAGTCAAGCACCTGTCTTAGCTCCTTCTCCCACTCCTAGAAATCAGAGTTCAAATGAAGCTTCCACTTCATCTCCAAGTGCCCCAAATGAACTTCAAGAGGTCATGAAGCAACTGCAAAATTTAGGTAATGAGCTGGTCACACTCAAGAGACAGCAAGCTCAAGGTTTTAGACCTTCGTATCAGCCTCAAGCTCAACCTAATAGGCAGCTATATCAGCCTCAAAGGCCACCCAATCCAGCTGCAAATCAGAATCAAGCAAGGCCTCCTGCCAATAGACCATTCCAGCCCTATAATCCAAATGCCATATCTGCCTCTAAGGCATTAGTACCAGCACAAAACAACATTGCCCAGGAGTATGATTGGTGTTTTCCATGTAATGAGCCTCATAATCAATCCATGTGCTTCAATGGTGCTTTGACTCAAGCTTTAATGGTAACAACTACTGGTGTGGAGGGTGAGAACAGTCAAGAAAACAACCAACAACAAGAAACATTCCAACAGCAATCAGCCCCAAATGACACCACATTGGTAAATTGGCAAGCAGAGGATTTTTGTGGCATGAACCAGGCAGTTTCTCAAGGTGTTGCAGCAAACACAAGGTCAAAAAGGAGAAATTTGGGTGAAGAGCAGCCATTAGCCCCAGCCAATCCACAACCTTCCACGGCTCCACAAATGATTGGCAAGCAAAGTCCCGTTTCAAATGCACAAGGGCAGCCAAGAACAGCCCCTAGGCCAACTCAAATGCCAGCTGTTGCTGCCCACATACAAGGAGTAAATGTGCAAACCAAGGGACAGCAGAGAGATCCTTCATCACCATTCAGTATCATTGATCAGATGAAGAAGACAAACGTCAATATATCTATGTGGGAATCCCTATCCATCCCAGGCCAAAGAGATCTGCTGCAAGCTGCCATGAAGGACTGGCCAGCTTCGAATCAGCAGATGCAAGACAAAGTGCTTACAAATGCTGCCCAATCTGAAGGAAATCATGGAGGACAACAAGGTAAGATGTTGAAACCCCCTCCTTTCTATGTTTCATTAATCATTGGAAATCAGCTAGTGCATAATTACATGATTGATTCTGGAGCAAGTAGCTCTGTCATGCCCAAACAAATAGCTGATCAGCTAGGGCTTCAGTATGAAACAACATCCAAAGGGGTAGTGCAGTTGGATGGGACAGCAATAGCAACAGTTGGAGTGATTAGAAATTTGAGTCTTACCTTGCACGCATGTCCAAATGTTGTTGTTTTACAAGATGTGTCAGTCATAGACCTTCCACCACTCTTTGCCCTATGTTTGTCAAGGGACTTCACTGCCAAGATTGGGGGATATTTGTCCGCTGATTGGTCTCACATGCTGTTCAGGACAAGATATGGAACTAAGACCACAATCAGGTCTGAACCTATTGCAAACTTCCATATTGAGCCCTACACTCCAAGTCAGATTAATGCCAATTGCTCGGCATTTGATCAAGAAGATCACCCAAGCACTGATGAAACTGACACTAAAGTTGGAAACATCCTGGATCTAACTCTTGATGAATGGGCAAGCAAGGTGCATGCTTTTGATCCTTATCAAGGAATAGAAGAATCTGAGCTAGGAGTCTATTGTATACACGAAGAAAGTCAACCTATTCCTAGCATCACTAAGCCAAACCACAAGGATGACAATGAGGTATGGCAGCTGTTTTTTGATGGATCAAGGAGTAGACAAGGTGCAGGAGGTGGAGCCGTGCTTGTTTCACCTCAAGGAGTAAAGTACTATTCAGCTTTTAGATTTCAATTTGCATGCTCCAATAACACTGCTGAATATGAAGCCTTGGTGCAAGGGATGCATTGGGCAATCAAGAAAAAAATAAAGAACTTGCAAGTTTTTGGGGACAGTGAATTGATTGTAAATCAGGTCAAGGGACAGCATGCTGCCAAAAATGATCTACTCAGGTGCTACAAGAACAGGGTGTGGGACCTCATGGAAGATTTTGAGGGTTTCGGCATCAAAGCCATTCCTAGGAAAGAGAATCAAGCTGCTGACAGGCTTGCAGCAGTAGGGGCAGCCTTTGACATTGTAGAAAACATTCAACAAGACAAGGTACAGCCAAACATCCACGTGATTGTGAGGCCTTCAGTGCCGGATAACGATGTCAGTTGGCAAGTATTTGAGAATGACCAGCAAATCATCCATTTCTTGCAAGAAGAAGCTGAGTTCTCAGCTAAGAATCAAGAAAAGTTGGAACAGCAATATGGTGACCAAGTGATACAGCTGAGAACTGACAAGCTGCCCAAGGGACTTATCACTTTGGAGTCCATTTTTAACCCCAATGATCAGTTTAGAAAGGAGAAAGCAAACATTCAGGTCAAGAGAGAAGATTCGGTATCCATCTTGGTAGAAGAGAACAAGCCATTGCAAATTGGAAAGATGACAACTGAGCAAGAAAGATGTGAGTTCATACAGCTATGTCAAGAGTTCCCTGACATGTTTGCTTGGAGCTATGAAGACTTGAAAGGTTTCAATCCCAACTTAGCTCAGCATACCATCGAATTGGATCCAAATACTAAGCCTGTCAGGCAGAAACAGAGACCAGTCAATCCACACATGGAGCCTCTCATGAGGAAAGAATTGGACAAGCTGATTGAGTCAAGAATCATATTCCCAATCAAGCATTCTAGTTGGGTTGCCAACTTAGTTCCAGTCAGAAAGAAGAATGGAGAGATCAGGCTGTGTGTTGACTTCAGAGATTTGAATAGAGCCTCTCTCAAGGACCATTATCCACTCCCTTCCATGGAGCAAATATTGCAGGTCGTAGCTGGTTCAGAAAGGTTTTCACTACTTGATGGTTACTCAGGCTTCAATCAGATTATGGTAAAGGAGGAAGACCAGTTCAAGACAGCCTTCACAACCAAATGGGGCACATATGCTTACAAGAAGATGCCATTTGGACTATCGAACGCCGGAGCAACATTCCAGCGAGCTATGGATATGGCATTCAAAGGCTTGATCAACAAGATAGTGCTGGTATACCTAGATGATATTACTGTCTTCTCAAAGAATGCAGCAGACCATTTCTTTCACCTCAGGCAAGTGTTTCAGAGGTGTAGAAAGTTCGGAGTGTCCTTAAATCCTAAGAAGTGCATCTTTCTTGCACATGAAGGGAAGCTCCTTGGCCATATTGTCTCCAAGGAAGGATTAGCAATTGATCCAGAGAGGGTTGAAGCCATAAGAGCTCTACCATTGCCAAGCCACAAGAAAGCCCTTCAGAGTTTCCTGGGAAGGATAAACTTTGTTCAGAGGTTTGTCCCAGATTTTGCAGCCCTTGTCAAGCCCATCACCAAAATGTTAAGGAAAAGCATGGCTTTCAAGTGGATGGCAGAAGGCAAGGAGATTTTTGAAGCAATCAAAGAAGCCATCTCCCAAGCACCCACTCTCATCAACCCAGACTTTTCCAAGGATTTCATCCTCTATGCATTTGGAGGTGATGACACTATTTCTACCATTCTGGTACAGCAGAACAAAGATAATGATGAACAGCCGATTGCCTTCTTCAGCCAGAGCCTAGATGACTGCGAAGTGAGGTACTCTTTTATTGAAAAGCATGTGCTTGCAGTAATCAGAAGCTTGAAGAAATTCAAGCATTTAGTCTCAAACAACAAGGTCCAATTGCTGGTCTCACATGCTGGGGTTAAGGACTTCCTCCTCAACAAGGATTTGAATGAAAAAAGGGCAGGTTGGATCACCCGTGTCATGGAGTATGACATTGAGATCAAGATCACCAAGCTGGTAAGAGGGAAAGGATTGTGTGAGCAGCTGGTTTTGGGGAAGCAAAAAGAAGTATGCAACGAAGAAGAGGCTGTTTTGACAGTTCAAGACAGCCATGAGCCGAGTGGCAGACAAGAAGAAGACAATGCTGCCCCAACTCCTTGCTGGACCCAAGGCATTATGCACTTCCTACAAACAGGCCTATGCCCTCCAGAAATGAGCAAAGCGAAGAGGAGATACTTCAGGTTGCAGGCTGTTCCATATACCATCATTGATGGAGTTTTGTTCAAGAAGGATGTGAATGGAGTGCTGCTGAGATGCATTAACACAGGTCAGATCCAAAGGGTATTAAAAGAGTTTCATGATGGACCAGCTGGTGGCCATTTTGCACCAAGAGTGACAGCTCTAAAAATCATGAAGGCTGGTTATTATTGGCCTAAAATCTTTAGTGATTGCTATGCATGGATCAAGAGATGTAAGAATTGTGCATTCTTCACAGGAAAAGAGAGACTCGCTGCCCTTCCATTACATCCAATCTCAGTTGACCAGCCATTCATGCAATGGGGTTTAGACTTCATTGGAGCCATCAATCCCAATTCAAGCCAAGGGCACAAATGGATTTTGACAGCCACGGACTACTTCACCAGATGGACAGAAGCAGTAGCACTCAAAGAGGCGAATGAGTCTAGCATCTTGGACTTTTACGAGGGGATAACTACCAGATTTGGCGTACCTGCTACAATAATCTCTGATAACGCATTGGCATTCATTGGATCTAAGGTGACTGAGTGGGCTGTCAAGAACGGGATCTACCTAAGCACTTCATCAAACTATTACCCTCAAGGTAATGGCCAGGCCGAGTCTACAAACAAGAACTTGCTGAGGATCATTAGGAGGACTCTTGATGAGAATCAGAGGGCTTGGCATACCAAACTGAAATCAGCCTTATGGGCTGATAGGATCACTCCCAAAAGATCCACAGGTAATTCTCCATTTAAGCTTGTCTATGGAAGAGAGGCAATCTTGCCCATGTCACTTGAGTTGCCAACATTGGAACTCATGAAGCAGCTGGAGTTGCTTGAATTTGAGCCTATGGAGGTGAGATATGCAGAGCTGATGGAGCTGCAAGAGATCAGAAATCAGGCATCCCAAGCAATGGAAAAGGATCAAGCTTTGATCAAGAAGACCTTTGACAGAAAGGCCAAGGATAGATCTTTTCAAGTTGGAGATCTAGTGTTGAAATGGGATGCAGATCGGGCAAAACCAGGAAGGCATTTCAAATTTGATGCCATTTGGAGTGGCCCATACATGGTCACGAAGCGCAAGAGCAGCAATGCTTTCCAATTGGCCTCATTGGATGGTGAAGAACTGCAGATTCCAGTCAATGGAATCTATCTCAAGCGTTGCCTCTAGAGGGAAGTTCACTACCTTGTAAATATTAATTAGATTTTCATTCCTCCAAGTGCTTGTGCACATTGTCCTGTTGTAGTTAGGTTTCAGTTTTCCTAAGTGCTTCGGCACAGGTTTTGCTGCTCTCAGGTTGTTTTCTACAGTTCAGAGTGTTGTTGGAGAAGAAGTTGCAGTATCAGGCTCGGGATTAGATATCAGGCTCGTTTCAGGTTATTGCTTATGACTCCATGCCCAATAGATCGCTAAAGGCCACTGATCTTCTACCTAGCAGGCAGGTGACCCCGCTGAGTCGCCAAATTGTTATCCAAAATTCACCCCCCCAGGGTTAATTTGATAACATGCATCAGAATTCTCAAGTCCCAGGCAGATAAATTGATTCAGGGCAAAAAGTCATGTTTCTAGGGTCCCTTCAGAAATTTTTCTAACTCTCCCGTCCAGGTTGAAAAGAGCAAGCTCTGAGAAGATGCGAAGAAGTTGCAGAAGATAAGCTTGGGCCAGAAAAAAATGTGAAAATCGGCTAAGTCCTAGTCCCCGGGACAGTCGGGACATTTGGGACATCAAGGCGCGGATCGGCCGAAAAGCCTACAGGCGGCCCAAACAGCAAAGGGACAAGTGGGACAAGAGTGCGCGAAGGACGCGAACCGGCCGGTTCGGCCGAAACAAGAAACTTCAGCACAAGGAAAACTGGGACAAGTGGGACAAATGGACGCGGCGGACGCGGAAAGCCCGGATCGGCCGAAAAGGAGAACTTTCGCACTAACTGCTTTGGGACATCTGGGACAAAGATACGCGAACCGGCCGGTTCGGCCGAAATGAGAACAAACAGTCCGGAGGCAAATGGGACATCTGGGCCATGAGGACGCGAATCGGCCGGATCGGGCGAACCGGAAGAATTTGTCCCGCGAAGCACAGGGACAAGTGGGACAAATGGACGCGAACCGGCCGAATCGGGCGAACCGGAGGATTTTGTCCCAAGCAGCACTGGGACATCCAGGAAAAATGGACGCGGTGGACGCGAAGGAGCCGAAAGGGCCGAGAACCAACCAAATCATGACACGTGTCACAAGGGGAAAAGGTCAAAGGGCGAGATTTGAAGGGTCAGCCCGAACCAATGGGATAGTGCCACGTGTCCCAGCTAGGGCCCACAAGGAAATTTCAAAAGAGAGCCCGCCGAGAGGTGGAGGAGAGAGAGTTGCTCAGCGAATCAGAACCTGCCACGTGTCATCCAGGTGGCAGAGCGCGGGAAGAAATTTAAAAATCCGTTTTCACCTGTTTTGTGCCCTAAATCTTCAGATCGACATATCTTTCGATCCAGAGCTCGGATTTGCACGTTCTTTATATCAACAGAAAGCTTGTGAGATTCTCTACATGATTCTGGGGTCAATCTTGCATTTTGGTTCAGTTTGGAGAGAGAAAATCAAGAAATGCCTCTGGCGTGAAATAACAAGCAGAAGTAATGCTTCAACAAACAACTTTAATGCAGCAGACAGTTCGCCGCTTCTGTTAGACAGCCCGCCGTTTTGCCAGGATCCGCCGCTTCTGTCATAATGAGATGAACTGAATGCAACCTGGAGGTGGTTGGAGTAGATTTGGCTTCCCCCTCTCTCTTTCCTCTCTCATTCTTTCTATATATTGTAAAGAGGAGCTTCTTTTCAAGGGTCGAACATTTTTCTGTTTTGCCTCTCCCTTCTTCTCCTCAGGCGAATTTGTGGAGTTCGAACCTCTCATTTGAACTGTAATACTATTCTGCCTCATGGCATTCTGTAGTGTATTGTATCAATCTTTGGAGCAAGTAATGCATGTCTGTGGATGATTCTCAGCCCTCTCTGTGTTCATTTTTGCATCCTCCTGGTCTTTCACTGCAGGTTTTGTCATCTGTGCATGATCTTATATCACATTCAAATGGTCTGTGTTCACTGGAAAAATAGGTGTTCTTCATTCCTCGGTGCATCACCTCTATTAGCTTAGATTTATTTTATGCATCTTCTTACCTTGTCTCCTTGGCAGATTAGATTAGGTTTTGAGAAAACCCTCTGCATATTTCGTGTGCATCTGAACAGAGGAATAGGAACCAGCCTTCTCTGGAGAATCCTTTCTCATTTTTTCAAGTCCCACACTTGGAGAAAGGATTCAATGTTATGCAATCACACTGGATGCCAAAGTGATCAACCTAGAAACCTGATCTGCATCCAAGGGTGCTGTGATTTTGCACTAACAGTGCAAGGACACAAGGTGTGTCGAGGACAAGGAAGGCAAGGTAATCATTAACCTCACTACCTGCCACTTTGAAATCATATTGGGCATCCTCCACCACAAGCAGTATGTGGCGGTAAGCTAGGAAGACTGCATAAAGACTTGGACTGACAATGAGGAAAAGTGCATGCAGATGATGAATGAGGTTTAACTAAAGAACAAAAAGGTGGTGAGTAGATGGCCGCAGACCATCCACCGTAGTGACTTCTCAGAGGAGCTAAGTGATACCATCAATTTCCTCAGTAGAGTATCTGGGCTTCCTGATGCCCACTACTTTCACAAATGGATTCTCAGGTAGTTAGAGACCATGAGCAAGAATGTACCTCAGCAATGTTTTGGCTGGGGAGAGATTATCAGTGATACTATCTCGCAGCAAGTCCAACATGTTTTAATGACTGCGAGGTTATATATGAAATCCTATATCATATATGCTACTGCCTTAGAGAGAGAGAGTACCCAGGACTCATTTAAAGTGGGGTATGGCCTCATGTCAAGATATATGAATACTACCTAGAGTTAAGGCTCGAGAATAGTATCGCCTAGTTTACCAAAATCAGTGATTCCTTCTTCTATGGCATCATCTGCCTCTTGAGGACCAAACATGACTTACGGTTGGATCAGACTAGCAAGATCTTGGTCACCACCACATGAAGACAGTGAGGGAGCGTTATTCACGCAACTCCCCACTTTCACCTATCTTAGAGCCGCTAACTTCTTGGGAGAGCCCACCAAAGCTTGCCAAGGTATGCAGGGACCCAAACTGATCCTATCTGGAGCTATCTAGATAGCTCGATCACATAACATGAGAAGTGTTTGAAAAGGAAGAAAGGGTGGAACTCCATTACCCCTCATAGTGGGCAAGATACACCTACACTTCATTAGAGAAAAGCCCAGGAGATGTTTGTAGAACTTGGAATTGCTCAATTTGAAGCATAATTTCTCTGGCAAGGCAAACCTTTGATTCCTCGTGAGTTTCCTCCCCAAGGTAAAGATTGATCTAATTCAACGTCCCTCAGATTGAGGAAATATCTACGTCGATCTATGAATCACGAAGTTGAGCTCAGACGAAAGGATCACTCCCGACTGGCCCTGGCAGAGATCATTCAATATGGTGTGGCTCATCATCCCAAAGATATTTCCAAGCAACTAATCAAGAAGTTGATCAATTTTATCTAGACACAGATGGGGACAATTGGCCATTTTCTGAAGTATTGATAGAAACAAGGCACCCTCAGACTATAGAGGAAAGGGTCAAGGGCACGTCTGCAATGCACCAAGCATTGACGCAAGACGAAATGGTATCATCTACCTTGGGGTAGAATGGTAACTACTGTCTCCCTTTGGGTGAGCGCACCATCCAAGGCCGAGAACACTTGCCTAAAAGGCAAAGGAAAAGATATAGAAGGAGAGGCAAGCACTACTTAGAAAGAAGTCTCCTGAAATCCCTCCTACCACCGCTTCAAGGAACAAGTTGTGGACTTAGTGTCCCCAAGAAGAGAAGAAGCGGAAGATGCTCCAACGGACACATCCACTTAGGATGTCATCACATCTATAACAATGGATAAGTATCAACCGCCATTCCCTCTCCCACTCCTCCCCCCTCCTCACTGCCACTCAACCAACCGCTCCTTTGGTTGTGTCTTCTCACTCTATCTTCCTACTGTTCCCCCTCCCTCTTCCTCCATCTTCTCTTCCCTCACAGATATGTCCCCCAGTATTTCTCTCCCTCATCTCGTACAGATCCCTTCTGCCCCCGTGGTTCCCTCTCTTCCCCTGTAGTGACTACTGAACCCCATAAGCGCGTTAGTACATGTTGGCTCCCTTTCTTAATGCCGCCACCAAGTGTCTCAAAAAAATTCCCCGATGTGCACTGCTACAGTTGCTCCTTCTTCCACCCCTGTTTCCTCATCTTCCTCTGGTCCCGACTCCCACTAAGTCCAGAATGGATCTTCGAACACCTGAGCCAGCACATAAGAGGAAAGTCCCTATTGCACCCATTGACTTCTCTGTTATTCTTCAGCTAAAGGGACCTAAGAAGAAAAAGGCTAATAACCCACTTCTCTCAAATTTCACTTCAGGTGAAAGGGTTATGGAGATCGTCGTACCCTGATATCCCACAAAGAAGAAAGAAGATCTGTCTCCTACAGATTTTAGAGTGACTCAAGTCACAATGGGAACATCATCTAAAGGAGCCTGCAAGGAGAAGGCTTTATCCAGTAGTGGATGCCCTTTACAATAAGCTTCAAGAGGCAAAAGGAAGAGAAGAGAATATTAAAAGAGTACAGAACAAGCATCTTCTCCAAGCCCTGCAAAAAATGGCCAATGCCCCTCCTATGCAACTGTCTACCGACCCTGTTCGAAGTTCTTAGTCAGGAGAAGATAAATGAGTACACTAAAGATTGGTGAGCAAGGTACAACAGTGTCTTCCTGGAGATTGAGAAAATCCTCAAAGTATAGTCAAGTGAAGTGATTACAAAGTTCACAGATGCTGCTATCAAAATATAGACTCAAGCGAACAAGGGAACTCCAGGCAATAGTAGGTTCCCTATCTCTGAAGAGTTAGACCATACTAGGTTGCAACAACGAGACATTCCAGACAGATGCTCAACTGCCCAGTCTGATGACTTAGTGAAATTCGGTCAATGTTATTGATCATCCACGTGAGCGCCCATTACAAAGCTCTCACTGCTTCTGTAGACTATCTGGGTTGACCAAATGGAGTTTGTCTTGGAAAGAATAGACAAAATCAAGGAGGAAGCCCTTAGATGCACTACATCAACATGCAGTAGATCAATCTCGAAGAATGTCTCCTAGGGTTGCTCAGTGCATCGTATGACCTTGAGAGAAGGCAAATGATATTATTCCAATGCTTTTCAAGGGAATCATGTCTGTCAGGGTTTAGCATCAAGAGGCCACTTTTGATGTAGAATCTATCAACAACCTTCTTAGCCTGCCGTGACTTCATTAGATACTTTGATGGAGGCAAGATGAACGAGTATGCTTCACACTCCTGCCTAACAAGACTCAGAGATGAACAAGAAAGAAACTTGCAAAGTCATTCGGGGGATCACATTTCAAGGGTCCTGCTCAGGATCAACTTCAAGCGATGGTCAGCAAGTTCATAGAGTATCGAGCTCAGTTGTCACATTACCTCTCTCTGAGCAGAAGCCAAGGACAGCTCCTTTCAAGCCAATGAGATGACGATGAATAGCCTCCTTCCTCTAGGGATGGAAATCCCATTTTTTGTAAAAGTATTTAAAAGTATGTTGGCACAGACATGATGACATCATCCATGTTGCACCATGGAATGTTTTCATCCTACAAAATTACCCCAAAGTCAACATTTGACTTTTAAATATTTGGTAAATATTTTGTAAATAATTGGTTGGCTCCTTTTTCTAAATTTTGTTCTCCTTCTCCTTATATAAATACTTGGAATACTTGTAGTATTCAAGAAGTGAACAAATTTATATGAAAAATAGAAGTGAGGAGACAAAGACTTTGAACTTTCTTGTAACAGAAAACAAATATTAATACAAAAATTGAGACTTTGTGCTGAATTTCTGTGTCATGTGCATTAGATCTTTATTAAGTTAGATCTTCATGTTTGTATTCTGTTGGATTCTTTCTATGCCTTTTGGCATTTGTTTATCAGTATTGCTTTATTGGTTTATGTGTGTAAGTTTGGCTCTGTTTACTACCGGCCCAAAGCTATAACACCTTCTGACCTTTCTACTCTTGGAATTCATTTCTTTTCTCCCTTCAAATCCATCCTTTCTTCTATTCCTCCCCTCTCATTCATTTCTATTCTATCATTCGGAACTAACTCTACCGGGATGAGATCTCAAAACTCGCCTGAAGGAAAAATACTGTAAGACTTGCACATGTTCTTACTGGTAGAATAACAATTAACTAGTTTCACTTTGCTGTCTCAAAGAGGGGCTATGCCTTTCACACTGGTTGGCCTGTCTATCCATAGATCTACCCATTGGACAGATTTTCAGACCAACAGATAGCCACATGACCCTCCTACATCATCCCTGATACTATTTATGTGAACTATATCATCTCATTGCTTAACATGCAAAGTGCATTATTTTTACTCTTGCAGGTCAAGAAAGAAGGTTAGAGTGATTATTGAGATAATTATTGTAAGAATTGTTGGAACTTGTGGATTGTATTTCTTGATATTTCTACAAATTCAGTAGTTTGGAATGTTATTTTCTTGAAAACCTCGAGAACTCTAGATTTACCCTATTCTTGAGCATCCAAAATTTAGAAGATTACTATGAAACAGGCTTGTAATAAAGGTTAAAAGGTGAATTCAGGAGTTTTATGCATCTGAGAAGTTTTCAAAAGACATCACAATCCTATTGAATCTTGAAAGGGTGTGTAATTTATAGAAGAATGAAGAAATAGAAAAAAATTTCCATCTCGAGCTAGTAAAGTAGTGGAAACCCATAAACTTGGTTTAACTTAAAGAAAACCATGATTTCTCATAATTCCATTGACCAAATCTCTTGATATTTCAAAGGAGGATATGGGATGGTTTCATCTAGGTGTTGGAAAAATAGTGAGACCGAATTATTTATTCTCCTCCAGGTTATTGATGATAGTTTCTCTAAGAAAATGTATCAGTCTTGAGTAATCAAGTCCAATCCAAGGGTTTAAGAGGCTGTAACTATTTTCTCAACTGTAAGAAATTAAAATACTAAATAGACATTTATCAAAAATTCATTCAAGAAATGACAAATAAGAATCAGTTCTAAATATAATATCAATTGAGATATATTATTTGACAGTGAAACCATACTGTAGGAGGTGAATTTGAAGACTTAAGTGGAATAGATGAAGCAACAGGACTTGAATGCATGTGTAGGAAGAATGTGGAGTTATTAAAAGGTTGGAGAGTTTAATTGAATGGTGTCATACAACTGTTCATGAAATTATTAATTATAAGAGCTGGGGAGATAAGATGAAATGATAAGACTAAGAAATATAGTCCCAGATTTGCTAGAAAACTAGATTTGAGAGTTATTTACTATTATATGTAAATAATCACTAATTTATTCCACATTCCACATGGGAATCCTTCTATGTAAGAGGACAAGAACCATAGAGGAAATCATAATATGGTCAAATAAGAGTCTTAAGGATAAGATGAGGTAAAGTTAAGGTGATGACTGAAAACTTAGTTGTAAAATAGACTGTGGGATCTTGAAGGAAACCATGTTTTGTAGCCTCCAATCCTCAAAATTGGTTTTGAAACTCAACAAATATCATGGTAATCACTTCTTCAAGATTATTTCCAAGTAATTATAGAGAAACGGTGGGTTGCATGAGTTTTTTAGATAAAATTCTAGGAATATATTTCCCCACACAATCAAGATATATTAGGAAGTATTAGACTACAAAGAAGTTACACCATATACTAGAAGAACACAATATTGAGGCCTTGTAATAAATAAGTACACGAAGTGAGTGTATAAAATGTTCTAAGAATGAATAAATAATTATCAATCAAATGAAGATAGGGATGAAAATTTGACTTTGGCCTTTTAAAATTTGAAAAATTGTATTTCCCTTCAAAAGCCCTAAATTCAAAATTTAATCCCAGTTTTTATTTGTTTAGGAGTTATTAGTCTTCTTTTGAGGTCACCAAGGAAATGTCCAATTTTTCTAAAGGTTGAAGGCGAGTCTATGAATGAGGACATGAGAATTCCTAAGATCTAGTCTAGGATTATGCTTGAAATGTTTAAATAAAGGTATGTTTCTTTGATTTCAAGGTCTAAAACTTCTGTATTCGGTGGGATTTGAAAAAAGTTTTGAACGTATAAAGACCTATTTGTACTAATATCCAATCCTAATTTGAATGGTCAGTATATGAGAAGAAACTCCAAAGAGTTGGAGAGAAATATTTACGTAGACATACTTTTGGTGTTGATATTTTCATTTTTTTGTGCAATTGATGATTAAGGAAAACTGTGCATGTAATGTATAGTAACAATTATAAATACTAATATGCCAAGGATTGTGTGATTATATAGTTTGTGTGATATTTCATAGTCTTACTCAAGGATAGAAGTTTGAGTCTAATATCTAATCCTATAACAGTCTGTACGAATTGTGTGATAAAGTATTCTTGAAGTTTTTGAAGGACACTCTAGGTGCAAAAAAGAGAGATAGTAAGGTTGAGAAGTCTTTGATGATATATTATATTGATTTTTATGCTATGTCATTGTGATAAGAAGATATACATCCTAGGAGACTATATGTAATTGTATCTTCACATTTCTTAACATGTCAGGTGTATTCTCCTAACAGAGGTCAAGAAAGAAGGTTGGTGCTAGAGGTAATTACTTAAGAATTTTTAAACTTTATTATAATCCTTCAGATTTATACAAAGTCAATTTTGGGATGTTCTTTGCTTCAAAACCTTGAGAAATTAGGATTCACCCTATTCTTGGGCATCCATAATTTGGAAGAGTAGTGTGAAACAAGCTTGTAATGAAGGATAAAAGGTGAATTCAGGAGTTTTATGAATTTGAGAAGTTGTCAAAAGACATCATAGTCATATTGAAGCTTTAAAGGGTGTGTACATGATAGAAGAATGAATAACTAGAAATATTTTCCCTCTTTGGCTAGTACAGTATTACAAACCCTGAAACTTGGGTTCACTCAAAGGAAACTATGTTAAATAAAACACACAAATGTATTGAAACCCTAGGAGAGGGTGTAAGCAAGATGAAAAATACTGGAGCTTGTAGGCCATTTCCACAAGCTTAACAGTGCCTCCAATGGCTTCCCCTCTTCCTCCATAACCTGCAAAACAAAAGAGAGAATAATAAACCAAATTAAATGGGAAAGAAGCTTTCATAAGGATGTTTTAGGGTTAGATACGTGTGTGTGTGTGTGTGTGTGTCTACACACACACACACACACACACACACACATACACACACACACACACACACACACACACACATATATATACATACATATATGTATATATGTATGTATGTATATACATACATACATATATACATATATATACATATGTGTGTGTGTGTGTGTGTACATCTGCTACACCCAAATGAAAATAGATATTAAAACTAACTATATAAATAAAAAGGGGCAAAACCCTCAAGCCCATTTGGGCAAAATCAAAGGAAACTATGTTAAATAAAACACACAAATGTATTGAAACCCTAGGAGAGGGTGTAAGCAAGATGAAAAATATTGGAGCTTGTAGGCCATTTCCACAAGCTTAAGAGTGCCTCCAATGGCTTCCCCTCTTCCTCCATAACTTGCAAAACAAAAGAGAGAATAATAATCCAAATTAAATGAGAAAGAAGCTTTCATAAGGATGTTTTAGGGTTAGATTGTCTTTTTCCCCATCAAGGGCCCAAATTGAATCCATCCAAGGGATGAGATTCATCCCTACAAAAAGTAGGTGGAGATTGGGTGAGTGGGAAATTATCTTTTTAATTTAAATGTTTTATTCCAAAAACATGAGTTTGACTTTGAAAGGGGGTCACTTTATGAGGTAAGGGAATGTTTATTCTAACCCCATGTAAAATGGGGACCTTGTTAATTAATTAAACCTTGTGGAATTAAATACCTTGGGCATTTAATTATTTTGGCCCCTTTAACCCTCTAAATTTATTTATGGAATATTTAACTATAGTGTTAATTTAATTATTTATTAAATTAACACTTAAGGGAAATTTAACCATGTTTGGTCTCATTACACTCATTAAATTTTAATATGGATTTAATATATATTATAAAAAAAAAAATTATTAATTAAATATAATTGACTTTGAAACATTATTGTGACAGTTGTTGTTTTCACAACTTTTATGGGCACGCTTTTCAAAAATATTAATCTATAATTTTCTAACTAAACCTAGGTTGTTCTTGGGTCTTGTGCAGGCGTTACACATATAAGATATTGAAAGATAGATCAATTAGATAATGTGTTGATTATATATAGATGGATGTGCTAATGTGTACTCAACATTTTGGTAGACATATAAGTTAATTTGGGTGTGATGAGGGTATGAAAAAGCTAGAAGTATTCTCTAAATGATTTATTCATGATTCTAGAAATACACTATTCTTAGGGTCATAAAACCTTTGAACAATACCAAATTGTTTGGTGGTATTTTCCTTTCGGATGGATTGGTCCAGGCTGCAGATGATGGTTTGTAGATTCCAAGACTCTAAGAACAACTGATATATGGCGCTTCGTGAAGTATTAGGTCTTGATCATGTGTGAAAATCTCTGAAACTAGTCACCTTAGCCCAAAAACATAATCATTGATTAAAAAATTAACAAAATATTAGTGGTTTAGTTGAAGTGTAATATGTACACCACCTATGTTTGAAATACTATTAAGAGGCCTCAAATGACACATAGTTCTCCAATAGAGATGTGGCACAACACTACATGAATGAAACTTTTTTTTTTAGCTTGAACACTTGGTAATTGCTTTGTATTGATGTAGCATGCTTGTGATTGAACTAGATGTATAGGTTATTGATTTGGGAAGCTTGACTCTTGTGATGTGAATCCAACTACAAGAGGTTGAAATACCTCCAAAACCACATATAAACAGATTTGACAAATTAAAAACATGAGTTTAAAAATAGATTTCTTCTCATTATGGAATCCACACTAATATTTTACATCATTACAATCCTCCCTTTAATTTCATGTCTACTCTAAAAACCCTAAAATGCCAACAAACCCTAAAATGCCAAAAAACCCTACTATGCAAAACAACTCGGATGGGCCCCAAAATTTGTGTGCCAAATATAAATTCATAAATTAGGGCTCAAACAAAATTTGGACTTATTCTGACAAGCAAAACAAAAGTTATTAAAGTTCTAAGACCTAGTCAAAAGCAGAAAAAAACATTCAGAGCCAATTTTAGGCCACTAGATGAAGGAATCCAAGCCCGAAATCATGCCAAAATGGGCACAACATTGCAAGAAAAGTTGACCCCCAGCCATAGTACTCATTTATATCTACCACCCTGTAAAATTTCAGGATGATCCAATGGTCGGATCAAAAGTTATGGTCTATGCAAGTTATGCTCCCGCATCATTCTCCCTTGGTTGAAAAGAATTCAGCTCCTGCGAATTCTGTTGACGGAACTCATCTAATATTTCACTTTCAATTTTCCTCAACTCCCACTCAGGAATCTAAGTATTTTATTCTTGTTGCAAACCTTCCCACTGTACCAAATATATGTTGTAGCTCCCATGACTAGCAATGATTGTCTTTTAGTCCAAGACACGCATTACCCTCCCCTTTTTCTTCTTCGGCATCTGTTGCTTCCAGTTTATTTCTTCCTCCTTTGCAACATTTTCATCATGACCTAGAAACTTATATAAGTTAGAAACATTAAAAACTGGTGAGATAGCAAAGTTTTCATGTAGCTCCACCTTGTAGGCATTATTACTCATTTTCTTCATAATCCTACATGGCCCAATCTTCTTATACTTGAGTTTATTATATGTCCCCTTTAGAAACCTCTCTTTTATAATATGAACCATCACCATATCTCCTTCTTCAAATACACTTACTCTCCTACTGGCATCTGCAACTGTTTTATATTGTGCATTACTCACTTTCAGCTTTTCCCTCACTCCATCTTGCAGCTGTAGAATGTGTTCTGTAAATGTTTCTGCATCATCACTAGTTTCATCTTCACCTGGTAGAATAATTAGATCTAGGACCCCCTTGGGATTCCTACCATATACAATATGGAATGGAGACCTCCCTGTTGACGTGTTCACCGAGCTATTATATGCAAACTCAGCTTGAGGTAAAGCTAAGTCCCATTGTTTTGGCTTTTCTCCAACTATACAACGTAGGAGATTTCCCAAGCTTATTTTCACTACTTCCATCTACCCATCAGTCTTGGGGTGATATGCACTACTGAACTATAGTTTTGTCCCCAATTTCTTCCACAGATTCCTCCAAAAGTGACTCAAAAACTTCATGTCCCAATCTGAAGTGATTATTCTTGGAATTCCATGCAATCTAACCACTTCTAAAAAAACAAATCTGCAATTCTGGAAGCATCATTAGTTTTTTTACTAGAAATGAAATGTGTCATCTTAGAGAATCTATCAACCACAACAAAGATAGAATCATTCCCTCGCTGTGTGTTAGGAAACCCTAACACAAAATCCATACTCAGATTAACCCATGGCCCTGTAGGGATAGGAAATGGCATATACAACCCAATATTCTTTGTGCATGGCCCTTAGCCATTTGACACACTCTACATCTTTCTACAACCTTACTTATGTCCCTCTTTACCTTTGGCCAATAATACTTTTCTACAACAAGAGAAATTGTCTTACTTATACCAAAGTGTCCAGCCAATCCCCACTATGTAATTCTCTTATAATATTTTCTCTCATTGAACCAGAAGGGATGCACAATTGTTTCCCCCTAAACAAATAACCATCATGTATCAAATAATCAAAAGAATCACTACCTATTGTAGGCTCATTAAGTTTTCTGACAACATCACCAAAATTTGGATCACCTTCATACAATTCCTTAACTGCCTCAAATCCTAGTACTTTATTTTCCATTGTTGTCAAAAGGGCTACATGCCTACTCAAGGCATCAACAACTTGATTCTGCTTACCAAACTTATGATTTAAAACAAAAGTATATTCTTGCAAAAATGAAACCCATTTTACATGCCTACTATTTAGTTTCTTCTGTGTGTTTACATACCTCAAGGCTTCATGGTTAGTGAAGAGTATAAATTCCTTTGCTACTAAGTAATGTCTCCAGTTCCTTAATGCCTGAACAATAGCGTAAAATTCCACATCATAAGTAGAATATTTTCTCCTAACTTCATTTAGCTTTTCACTGAATAATGCCATAGGTTTCCTTCTTGACTCAACACAGCTCCAATCCCAACATGTGAGGCATCACAGTCAACCTCGAAGACCTTGCTAAAATCTGGCAATACCAAAATAGGTGCTTCTGACACTTTCTTCTTCAACAATTCAAAATTATTTGTTGTTGCCTTGGTCCATAAAAAATCCCTCCCTTTTGTACACTCTGTTATGGGTGTAGTAATGCTACTGAAAATCTTGATGAACTTCCTATAAAAAGTCGCCAATCCATGAAAACTACGAACCTCTGTCACATTCCTTGGAATAGGCCATTCCAGAATTGCCTTTACTTTTTCCTCATCCATCCTCTGATATGAAAAATCCCAAAAAAACAAGACTCTTATGAAGGAATCTACACTTCTTTAAGTTTGCATATAGATTCTCTTTACGTAACAAGTCTAGCACCAGTTTCAGATGTAACAAGTGTTCTTCCATTGTCTTACTAAATATCAAAATATCATCAAAAATAGACAACAAAAAACTTACCATTATATTCTTGGAGTACTTTGTTCATCAACCTCATGAATGTATTGGGTGCATTAGATAGCCCAAATGGCATCACCATCCACTCGTATACTCCACATTTTGTTTTTGAAAGCAGTTTTCCATTTGTCCCCTTCACGGATTCGGATCTGGTAGTAACCACTCCGTAGGTCAATCTTGCTAAAATATTGGGCTCCCGCTAGCACATCCATCATATCATCCAATCGTGGAATTGGGAACCTATACTTAATTATGATCTTGTTTATGGCTCTACTGTCTACACACATTCTCCAGTCTCCATATTTTTTTAGAGTCAACAATGTTGGAGTTACACATGGACTCATGCTTTCTCTCACTAACCCTTTCTATATTAGATTTGTCACTTGTCTATTCAACTCTTCACTCTGTGTCGGACTCATCTGATAGGCTGCCTGGTTTGGAAGGGCCGATCCTGGGATCAAATCAATATGGTTTTGAATATCTCGCTTTGGAGGTAACCCATCTGGTAGCTCATCTGGTATGACATCTTTGTATTCTTTTAGTATCTTTTTTTCCACAACAAGTATATTAAAGTCTTCTTTCTCCAGCTTCTTTAACATTAGTGCATAACAACATCCAGCTTCTTCTATTTCTATAACAAACTCTTTTGTAGCCAATAAGCCCTCACTCTTCTCTTCTTCCTTAAAGGGTAACAAGACCACCTTTACACCATCCTTCCAAAAGGTATATGTATTTTTCCCTCCATCATGTGTAACCTTTCTATCGTATTGCCAAGGCCTACCCAGTAATATATGACATGGATCCATTGGGATAACATCACACCACACCACACCTCATCCTTATAGGTATTCCCAATTGCAAACTTTATAAGGCATCTTTTATCTATGTTTACTTCATTTCCTTTCTTGAACCATGATATACGATAAGGATATGGGTGCTTCTAACATTTCAGATTTAGTTTATCAACCATTACAGTTGAAACCATATTTTCACAACTACCACCATCAATAATAATTTTACATACCTTTCCTACAGAGGTGCTTCTTGTTCAAAATATATTTGTTCGAAGCCACAAATCAGCTCTACCAACATCATGTTCTTTCTCCTTCCTTGGGACGATCATCACCCTCCTTATCATGAGGGTTTCACCCAAGTTTGCAGCAACCTCCATTTCTTCTTCCTCTTTAGCCTCAACCAGATTTACTCGTGGTTTTTCTCCTTGCCATCTATCTTGTGTAGGATACTGTGGATGCTCAAAATATTTTTGCCCCTCTTCACCACATCTATAACATGTATATTGCCTTTGGGGGCTATTTTATCCCCCGTCCTCCATTATAACCTCTTCCTCTCTTAAACCCCCTACCTCTTTGGTAGTTACCATGGCTTTGACCAGAATCTTCATGACCTTCTGTATTAGAGGATTCACCTTTTGTAGATTCAAATCTACCCCTTCCCCTCATTGGAGATGATGATGGACCTCTCTTCACACCTCTTCTAAAATTATTCCTCTTATTCTTTTCCTCTGCCTTTAATGTAAGTTGATAAGCATCATTTAGGCTATGGATCTGGAGCATACTCAACTCATCTTGTATGGTGTAACTCAACCCATTTATGTATCATGTAGCCTTTTGTTCTTCAAATTCTCCTTGTTCCACCCTAATTGATAACTTGTAAAATTCATTAGTATACTCCTCAATGTTGAGATCCTTCTGCCTTAGGTTTTGGAACCTTTGAAATAGTGTCTGAGCATAATCTACAGGAAGAAAATTTTCTTTCAGCTTCTTTACCATTTTATTCCAGTTTCGGATCTTGCCCTTTCCATTCCTTTATCTTTCATTTTGTAGGTGATCCCTTCTTCTCCTCTGAAAGGTTTTTCCACTCAAAGAATTTTTCCATGTGATTTAACTAGTCAATCAACTCCTCTGGTCGTAACCCTCCACCATAATTAGGAAAATTAATCTTGATGCCGTCATTCTTTCCCTCTAAAGCCTTGATCAATCTCTCCTCAAATGGTCCCTCATTCAAGGTTTCTTCGTCTCTCTCATTTTCTTCTTCATCTCCTCCTTCATTCATTAATGGAGGCTCTTCTTCAATATCACTATTTGGGTTTTCATCCCCATTTGCATGTCTCCTTCTAAGGCGGGTAGCTTCTCCCGTGAGCTCAACAACTTGTCTCTGTAGCTCCTGCATATGCCTATTCATTTGGGCATAACCTCCCCTCCCACGTCTAGCCATGGTTATATAAAATAGAGGTAAAAAATACACATAAAAATGTAATATGTTACCTTAACTATTTCCGCAAGATCAAAATCCTACTCTGATACCAATTGATGTGAATCCAACTACAAGAGGTTGAAATACCTCAAAAAACACACATAAGCAGCTTTGTAAATAAAACCAGGAGTTTCAAAATAGCTTACTTCTCATTTTAGAATTCACACCGATCTATTACATCATTACAATCCTCCTTTTATTTCAAGACTACTCTAAAACCCTAAAATGCCAACAAACCCTAAAATGCAAAACAACTTGGATTGACCCCAAAATTTGCGTGCCAAATATAAATTCATAAATTATGGCTCACACAAAATTTGGACTTATTCTGACAAGCACAACAAAAGTTATTAAAGTTCTAAGACCTACTCAAAAGCAGAAAAACCATTCAGAGCCAATTTTAGGCCACTAGATGAAGGAATCCGAGCCCAAAAATGTGCCAAAATGGGCACAACCTTATCGGTAAAGTTGACCCCCAGTATAACACTCATGTATACCTACCACCCTGTAAAATTTCACGACGATCCAACGGTCGGATCAAAAGTTATGGTCTCTGCAAGTTATGCTCCCGCATCATCTTGGAATTAGTTTAGAGTTCTTGAGACCTATATATATATATATATATATATATAGCATAATAATATTGTCTTCTCTTGATTTAGGGAATATTATGAGTGATTTTCATTCCTTTTAAAGATTTTCACTTGAGGAGATCATGAAGATGCAAGGTGAGTGCTAGGTAGGTAAATAAGTGTCTTATACTTTGTTATATAGGGTTTATTCGATTCAATTTCACACTAATTTTGACCTATAGTGGAGATGTTGACCCATAAAGGATATAAAAATTTGAAAATTAATCGTTGGTGGCTCAGGATGGGATTGTCAAGCCCAAGAATGGACCGTTGGATGGTTTGATCTAGCTATGATGAATGACATTGTTGAAATTTGTGTATGATAATTAGAATTAATGGACTACTTGTGATGTATATTAATATTTCGATAAGTGGTTGAGAAGTGTAATGATGAGAGAAATTTTGGCAATAACGCTAAGGATGGACAAGGATATAGTAATAATGCTTAGAGCAGTTGTGCAAGTCATGATTAATACTAACACATTCTAGTTATAAACTACCACATTTATATGTCTACAATTATTATAAAATGACTTTTGATATGTATATTTGATTGAACCCATGCTTGTTTCAAAATAGGTTGGGAATGGGATTTACAGAGGGTGTACACAATTTTTATAAGGGCATAGACTCTTTGCAGAAAATGGTCACAAAATTGACCTCGAAATTTGCATCCCTACCCTTCTAACTCAACTCATCTTTTGTAAATTCTATTGATTCATCCTAGCTTTAATGCAAAAACATAAATGGTTACTTTCATTGAGGCTTATACTAACCTTTACATTATAAAAACTCCTATTGGGACCTCTATAAATTCTTATAATGGTTCCCATATATCTATCAAAGGATAATTCCACTAAGTAAAAGATGTTTCTTAAGAATTTCCTGAGAGAATCAAACTCGAGTATAAGATGTATTTGAGAAGGTACAAAACATATATTATAAAATTCAAGGAAATGATTGATATATTGAGTGAAATAAGGGATATATAATAAAAACCTCAAGGTCAAAGACATACTAATGGCCTTATTAAGAAAGATCCGACCTATAATATGATCCATGTTTACCTAAAGGCTAGTAATGTTCAAGTACCTATCGAGGCACCTCTTATATCTTGTTACCTCCTACAAAATTATTTTTTATGCTTATTATAATGTACATGTTTCACATGCTTACTTGCCTCCTATTTATTATTCTTCAATTACTTCTCAATATTTACCAACCCCTTCATTTGTTTATGATATTCATTCAATCGTTTTGTACCCTTCACAGTTGGATTATTTTTCTTGTATATTTATTGTAGCACATTCAACTACACTTCCCTCCCTTATGATCTAACCGTGCTATGATTAACACTATGTGCATGAATTGAAAATTAATATTATTGAATTACCACAATGGTTTCAAAAACATATAACAAGGTCACTTCAAGCGAACTATTACTCAACCATATAGCTTGTGCTACTCTTGCTTTCAACCTTCCCAATGGGTTTCACCACTTAGAAAATTGAAATACAAAGTGGGAAAGGAGATCCATCTCAACACCTTAGATCATTGTATGCATATTATTTGTAGTTTATATATGATGATCAATTAGTAACTAAGTTATTTCTAAGGAGCTTGAAAGAATATGCTCTTAATTAGTTGTATGATCTACCTCAAGGATCGATACATACCGTACCTCATTAATAGATGATTATATTGCACAATACTCAATATAAACTAGTCTTAATATCACCTTTACATAGATTTCTCAATTAATACAAGGTGCTGATAAACCTACTAGTGAATATGTATTTAGATTCTAGTTGAATATTGTAACAAATCTATCTACCCAAGTGATGTAGATTTCCAAAGGAGAAACCACTTATAAAATGAAAATGAATATGTTAAATAACTAAATAAATTATGTGTGAAAATATGTTTGTATTAAATTAATCCAATATTCATTCATTGAAAAGAGATATTACATGCCTTTTATAGGATTCCCACCATCCTTATTTCAAGTTATAAAATCCTATCCGTATCACTACTAGACTGAATTATATCCCATAAACGGAGGGATTGCCTGCACATCCTAAATATCTAAGAGGTAATTATGAGATGGTTGGTGAGATTAAAAACAATTACTTGTCACTTATTAACAGTCCCACACGATAAAATTAAACTATATGATAAAATATATCCTAAGTTCTAAATATTTTATCCTAAGATTTATTATCATTCCTTCTACCTATATAATCATTGGAATCCATTTATTATTATAATAATAGAAATAATTGAAACATTATCCAACATGATGTGGAAGCTACTTCGTAGGGAAGAAAGGTAGAATTTGTTGGACCATGACATGTATGAGTCTTTGCGATAAAACTAGAAAATAATCTAGGATGGTGATGATATATTTGAAATTTCTTCTTGATGGAATCTTATTAAAGATAAGAATAATTATCGATCATAGAGATTAAAAAATATATATGGAGGAGTTAATGTTAATTTTATCTGTATAAATGTTTTTTTTCTCAAAAAAGGAGCAAGGGACAAGGTAATTCATATGGAGCTATATATTGGGCACCAAAATAATCCTTACACGAATTTTTTTAACTATCATGAAACACTATTATATCATTTAATTTTCCTTAATTTAAATTGACTTTTTGACTGATTTTCTTGATTAGATAATACTTAATGTTGAATTTTGAGATGCATATGAGTAGGACTAGGCATGATCTAATAAATTGTGTGGGATTTCATTTATGTTTGCAGGAATGGAATATCTGACCACCAAACAGAATATATGTATTAACATCATTTACTCACATGCAGTCTAGAAAAAACAGGAATTTGGTAGACGCATAGAGGCCCATATGTGGGACTCGTTCGATGTCTCGCAGTCCTATCAAGCATATTCAGAATGAACCATCATTCAATAGATCTTGGCTCTTGTTCCATTTCAAAAATAATATGGAATTTAACACAATGTGGCCTTATTTGATCAATGATCAACCTATAACTCCATACATAATTACTCTATCATGATTCCTTAACACAAGGATTCAAGGAGAACAATATTACATGCTTAGTTCGATACATTTAAACAATAAAATAAAATAAGTGATTTTATATTTACCTAAAAAAAATCACTCAAAATACAAATGAGGCACAAATATTCAAATAGATTCTAGCTTCCTCCATTAGCAAGAATGAAATGGTCACAGAGTCATGTTTTAGCAAGAGCATTGTCAAATGTCTTAAGGGGCAAAGGGGGTTGAATTTAACATTTGAAGAACATCTCATCACACTAATACCACACTAGGTACATTTATATTCTATCTATAGGTATGTCTGCTAGTTTTTTAAGAGATGCAAGGGAAATATTGGAGGTAGGATTAGATTGCTTACTAGTAACTAACACCAACAATAGGATAAGTACATTGGGATTTATTTTATACAAGGGGATGTAAGGTAGTGATTGGACTTATTTAATAGGGGTTGACTACCATGTTCGATCTAGCCTTACACACATACAAATTTTTCCTTTTTCTATTTAATTTTTTCATGAAGGTTTATGTAAATATTTAGGGAATTTTTATTGAAATTGATTACATGTGGTGTCAAAGGTGTGTGAAACCTAGAGACAAATAGTGATACACATTTAAATACTTGGAACTCATGAAAAAATTCATAGAGCTCCATCATTTGTAGGTTTTAAACATGCAAAGAAGGACCAGACCATACTATGCATTAGCTAGATATGTATGTTTCCGGAAAGGAGCATTTTTTAGTCATATTTCTACACACAAAACTAACAAGTTCTTATCATCAATTTTGCAGACCTAGATCACTTTTCTATCAGCTTATATTGTTGATTCTTTATTATTTTTTGTTTTCTACGTTATCATTTCATTATATATAATATAATAGCAATATTGTTTATTGTATATAGTTAATGTACATTAATATATTCATAATATTATACCTAAAAGATACCTTACATCCTTCCATAATAAATATCATACACGTAGTTTGAGTGCATAAATAGTGGGATGCCATTAAATAGGACAAACAACCCTCTGTAAATAGAACTATAAAAAATAAACAATAAATGCAATAAGAAAATTAAAATTCAATTGACTTTATTGAAATTTTTATATAAAAACTACATTAAATTCATAGCAGAGAAAATGATGGCATGCATCAAACAGTGTGAATTCAATATCGTCGGGGATGCACTTCATCATCACTTTTTATTGATCAAAAGATAAATGTCAATATAGTTTCAAACTAGATATATTTGACGTAGATATATATTAGACAACATTATTGCATTATGGGAAGGCACAGAGTGGGTTTGCGGGATTTTAGTTCTAATCAAAAAAATGTGTTCGTTAAAAGTGACAGGTCTAATATCCTTTTATCTTCACCGTGTTATATATGATTTTTCCTTAGTTATATATTGTCAGTTAAAATTTTGTTAATAGATGTCTCGATATGTGTATATGAGTCAATAAAATTCACTAAGAGTAATTTCGTTTGTTCTAATTTATTGGTCAATGTTTCACCTTACCCGTACTCTTTATAATCTCATGTACTATTAAGGTTTCAAAGTAAGGTATTCGATAATGGTTGAAGGCCTTGTCAAAGTAAATTACCATCCTTGTTCGATATTCCTTTAGATATTGTTAATTTCCATTTTTATTTTTATTTTTAATGATTCTTTCCTTTAAGTTATTGAAAAACACGAAAAAAACCCATGCATTTCCTTGATGTTTTCTACCCCACACTGAATTTCATTTTTTAAATGGTTCCAAACTCAATGTTTGAAGAAAATTGAAAACCCCTCCACACCTTGATTGTATAAATATACATGAATTGAATCCAACATGGATACATTTTATAACTTTTGGGTATCCCCTTTATGCTTTAATGTACCCTTTCCCACCTCTAGCAATATGTGATATAATAAGTTAGCAAAAATATCTCTTGATGAATCACTCAATTAATTTCCTTAAAATTTATTACAAACCATGTTTTCTATTAATCATATTCGGTCTCAGCTAAGGCCTCCTACAAAAAAATTGGGAAACTACTCAAAAGATTTCTCTATATGATCTATAAGCACGGGAAGGGTTTTCATTATCTATGTTGGGTATCCTATTGTCTCCCAAAGGTGGGGGTGCATATTGGAGCTTCAAGACATTCACCATCAATGCACTTATATATTGCATTACGTATTCCATTGAAGGAAATAAGTCTAGAAAAATAATTCTTTTCCATTCTTATTTTCCAATGTTCACCCCATGGTAGGGATACTTGGAAAGGTTTATAGTTTCACAATCTTATTATGTTGTGTGCAACAATACATGTTTTAAAGAAATTTTTTATTATAATGATTTAAAAACCAATGGATTCAATCAGACCATGAACTTCTTAAAGTTGGGGTGGGTTCAATGATGGGATGTCATTCAAGCATCATTTTTTATGGTGGTCTCCATTCCTCATGTTTTATGATGTTATTTTCATAGAAGTTCAATGGGTTCATGCCTTAAATAAATTTGGAAAATGTAAGTGCACATGAGTAAAAGATAGTTTACATAAAACACTTATGTTTTATCTTTCATAGATCAAATTAAAGATAAATATTGTTTAAGCTGTAATGACCAAAATATTTTCAAGAGGTCATTGATGTGGTTCTTGTAAAATATCTTCATCATATTATTATCATATCCACTTCACCTTGGTGGAAGGATTGGAAGTACAAGCATTTGGAAATCCTCTTCTGGAAATATTCACATAGAATGGAATATAAATAATTATAACCCAAATTTTCTATGGTTGAGAAGCTCGATGAATGTTAGTCACTCCATTTTGTTGCTTACACTTGGAGAAATATATTTCAACATATGTGGTAGGTCGTTATTGACCCCAAGATAACTCATTTTCAATAGAACATTATATATCATAGCTTTCCTGTTGAGTGTATGCCTCATTCATCTAAGTGTTCCACAACCCAAATTGCTCATTTTGCACCCATTTTGAGACTTCTAAGAAATATTATATTTATTAAAAAAAAATCAGTTTCCTTGGACATGGATTTGCAATTTCTTCAAACCTCTTTAATTGGAACTCTTCACTTAAAAGAAAATTATTCGTGGGGATTGGCCTATGTTACCTGAAAGTTACATTTGTTCATACTTTCGAGTGGATATTTGGTTTTTCAACTCAAAAGAAATAAATTCAACTTTTTTTGTGGACTACATTTTGGATACATTATTTGCAAATTATAACAAGGCTATGGTTATTTCCATTGTCTTAGTGTACATTCAAGTGCATGGTAATAACATTGTTGTGTAAGTTTTCAGTCTGCATATTCCTTGACCCTAATGCAAACATGAAATCAATGCACCTGGGTACATTTATATGTCCTAAAACATACTAATGTATACATGATTCCTAAGAAAGATAACTTGTGGTTGACTACTACTTTGGGCCTTTTGGTTACCGTCTTCTAAAATGTATTGGCTTTACACGTCTTACAGCTCTATCGACACTTAACATATTTATATTTTATGACCTCAGAAAATAGCTCTTAGTTAGGAAAAAGGTACCCAAATTCTCTATCCCTTCAGGATGCCCCTGTCCATCTTTTTCTTCTTACTCTTTTGGGTATTTTTAACCTTTTGGTCACCTTTTCAAATTGAGTAACTAAATGGAATATATGGTGGGAGTATTAGTTAATCTAATCTAGGAGGGCATATAAATGCAATAAAGAATGAATATAACTAAATGAAAAGAAACTAATATGACTAATGCAAATAGAAACCCTAATGTGTAAGAGAGAAGAGAGGAAAGAACTCAGTTGATCCAACGAAGTGACAGGACTGTGTCACAAGGTGTGACTGGAAAATCAAGAAGCAGAAATGACTTGTGTAGGATCTCCAAAAGGATGGATCTGGGTTATCTCTTTGGACTGGGACACTAGAGAAGGATTGGGGTGCCTACGGGTGCTCTAGTCTACAGAATGGGTGCCCTAGTCTGTGCAAAAGCTCTGGAAATGATTTTTACAAGATCGATAGATGGTCTAAAACCCTTGTTGTGTGTCGCATCATATTTTATGCCTCACTTCAAGTGTCATTGTTATTCCAAGATGAATAATAAGACCTGCAAAACCCTAAACAAACATCAATCCCTAAAAAAAAAAATGCATATGAAAGGGTCAGACTGACCTCAGCTACCACAATGGTGGACTTACTAACTGAGCATTGCACTACATTCCAGACCTAAATGTAGTTATGTGTAAGTGTGTGTGAACATGCCCTAGGTTTCTCTTGTGTCAGTCACAACTTTGTGATGTAGCGAGCAATAACTATGTGTAGAAAAATGTAATAAATGGTGCATGGAATATAATAAATCCTCCCCCTATGTTGTGTGTGATGCAGATGACCCAAGCTTTGTGCCTTGTGATGGAGCTATGTGGATGGAATGATCTCCAATGCAATAGATGGATGTAACTATATGTGGAGTGATAGTAGTGATAGTGCTTGGTCCCTCATTATGGTCTCATAACTTTATATTTATAGGGTTCTCTTGATCTAATTTCATAATTAACCCCAAAATGGCCGACCACAAAAAGATAAAATGCTAAAATGGCTAGAAAGAGCCCAAAAAGTGGTGGGAAAGTTCAAAAAGGATTGGGGTGCCCATGGTGGGACCGGGGCACCCACAGGCACCCTAGTACTACCCTGGGTGCCCCAGTCAAGGCTAAAATGATCGGGAAATATAGAAAGCTGACTGGGCATGTGGATGTAAAAGGTTGAGAATGACGAAATAAAATAAAATAAAGATGGCCAAAAGACGGGGGTTAATTAGTACTTTCTTCTCTCAAGAACCTTCTAAATAGTAGTATGAGACTGAGGATAAATAATGTCTAAAGTGCATGATTTTGTGACTACATTTTGCCCCCACTTTATGTTGGTGAGAGGAAATCTCGGTAACATAAAGTAGATAGAGATGCGTACCTGATAGTCAATGTAGAGTGATGAAGAAAGGTGTGCCAAAGGACTAGACAAAAGTGTGGAATGACAAAAAGATGATGGAGCGTGGAAACTAAAGATGAAAAATGTAAAAAAGTGATGAGAGTGAACCTAGGGTAGAAACGTGTGTAGCTGATGTTATTGTGTGTGTGTACCTGCATGGTTAGTATGTATGCGTGAAGTGTTGTTGTGTCATTGTTGTTTTTTGAAGTAGTTGTTGTACATGGTTGTTATTGTTGTTAGTGTTTTGTTGTTGTTTCCCCCAATTTGACTACTTGTTTCTCATACGGCCGGACCTGCAAGGAGAAAATGATCAAGTAGTCAAATATATATGTATGTAAGTGTAAAAACACTATGTAAAAGACGCATGTAATGTAATGTAAAAATTCATGTAAATGTAAAGTGCAAAATGTAAAGTGTAAATGGAACATGTGCACCTGATCCATGTGAGAGAAAGGGTGTAGAAGGATATCTTGTACTTCTTGGGGTTTTTTGGGTGATCCGACACCATAGGCTCGAAGAAGTATAGGGAGGAAATGCTTTGTGTCCTCCAACCTTTAACTACTTCCCTGAACTGTGTGAAGAGATCTCTGTATTGTCCTAGTTTTTTGGGTGATCCAAGCCGTCGGTGGTAGAAGAAGTATTGGGAGGCAATTTCACTGTAACCTCCAAGCCTGTTAATTGCTCCTCTGAATGCTAAGGACACCATGTCCTGTAAAATCCGATGTGTATGGAGTTCGTAGACTAGTTTGAACTCACTCGCTGTATGTAAACCCATAATGCCAAGGGCAGAAAGTGCACTGAACTAAACCGGTGTAAATGCGTTGTTAGTACTGTAAAACCCCAAATGATGCCCCCCTCTTTGGGGGCACATGCAACATCATTAATAGGAGAATGCAGCCCCAAAAGAGGACCAACCGTAACACTTGAAACTCTAACCTGCAGGGGGAAGGGAATGCGCTTGGTAGAAACCAAAGGGTGCACAAACAAGGGATGACTAGCCAAAGACAAGTGTTAGTATGAAAAACATGCATAGAAGACATGTAGTAAAGATAATGTGTAAGCTACGCAAACAGTGTGAAAAGTAATCTACCAAGAAAAGTAATGTAAACATGCAAGAAGACAAGTAAGCCACACAAAATGGGTTGCAAACATGGGACATCACTCATGATGTCGCAAGACACGCAAGGCCATCATGGCTACAAACAAAAAACAAGTGTGCACACCAAACATAGGGCAAATCCCGCATACAAGAAGAAAACAATGGACAGACAAGTACAAACAAACAAAAGAATAGTCATGGAAACATGTAATCCTATGTAAAACAAGTGTTGCACATGAAACACCCGTTAGCATGTTAGAGAAATAACCAGTATGTCAAAGCATGAATAACCAAGTAATGTAAAGTGCTAAGTACAAAATGAAACAATAACACCTATAAGAGTCGAATGTGGATGCCCCCAACTGACCAGTGTAGGAAGGGTAGAAGGTGAACATCCATGTCTGTACATGTAAAATATTTGTATCTGTGATCAATAACTAAAAAAGACGTGAACACGCATGTGTGGATGGTATAGATAATGACATTTAATAAATAATCTAACATGTGTAGTAAAGTGATCATGACAAAACACTAGTAAACAAGAATTAAATGCCCCAAAAACATATGCAATATGTTGTGGATGGAATGGAATGAAATGAAAGATGGAATGATAGGATCCGCGTGCCCCCCGAGTGAATGGAAATGTATGCAATGAGGTTCATTTTGTTTTCCCCCTCAGCAGTCAAGAATGAACCGTAAACGAGAGTGCGTCATCGGGAAATGGTCAAAGTGTGTGTTGTGTCTAACGCATTGTGATGAATGTGTATGTGTAGTGATGAAATATGACCTAACGATGGTGTGTACGTGAACCCTATAGCCGAAGCATATATCACGACATGATGAATAGTATAAGTGATGATTTATCCATAAGCATATATCACTATAAGATGAATGGATGAGTGATGATTTAGCACTAAGTGTATATCACTATGTATATCAAGATGAATGGGAGGGAGTGGTGATGTAACCTAAGGTGTATACCACTACAAAATGATAGAAGATGGGTGACGATTTAGCCTAAGTTGTATGTCACTAAGCTAATAATTTCACATGATGATAGGTAACATTGTAAACATTTGATGAGTGTAAGGTTCATTTGATTTGTAAACCCTCAGAAGTCGAGTATGAACGATGGAACTAAAGTGCTGTCATAAGGTAGTGAGTGGCAATGCTTGTAGAAGATGTCGTAGTATATGATAATGATGCAAAATGACCATATGATGTATAGAATGTGTAAAAACTTAATGTGTATAATGCAATGCTAGATGTGTATAGTGTATAAAATGTAATGTATAATGTAGCGATGTGACATGTATTAGACAGGCTAGTTTTGTCGTATGTAAGGATGAAATGATGCTAGACTGGCATAGTATGTAGAATAGTATGTAGAAAATGTAGTGTATGATGAATACGCATATGTACTGATGTATAGAATGTGAGGCAATATGTAGTAAATATCCTAATAGTGTATGGAATGAATAGGATGAGTAACGTATGACATCGCGTAAGATGAAGACTAGTATGATGTGTGATGTATGAGTGTGCAAATACCAAAATGTTCTAGAGTAAATTGTGTAACGTATGGTGTATTACGTGCACAATGTGTGATGAAACACGATGTATGATGACTATAGTGCAGTGTGTGGGGTTCAATGTAGTAGTAATCCCTCAATAGTCAAGTGTGAACCGAAGCACAAGAGTGTGTCATTGGGTAATGATGATGCTAAAACATGTGATGAAAAATGCCTATATACGAAAATGAAAAGATGATAGATGTGTAGAGACTAGGATGAGCAGAGGGGAGGTGTATTAGGTGTTATGCCCTCCAAGTATATAGATGAGTGAGTAAGCTAACCAATGATATTGAAGGACGAAGGGTCCTGTTACCTGATGTCTGCGAGTGATGAAAGTGTAGGACCATGGTCTAATAGTGGTGGTATGGTAGATAAACATTCTATGCTAGTGATTGAAGTCTATGCATATGCTTGCGAGGGATGAAGATAAGATGAAGGTTTCGTGATGCATAGTAAAATACGTGCCGGTGATGGAGATCTATGCGATACGTTGTTTGTGAAGGTGATGAATATCTATGCGGAATAAAATGAGGCGGTGATCGACGTTGAGATGCAGTGATTGTCCTAGGAATGGGCCTATACTTGATGTGTAGGACTAGCAGAAATGATGTGGTCATGTAGATGATGTATTCGAGTAGGTTATCTAGGAGTAGACTGTGATTTGAGCAACATAGAATGAGATGTGTTAGAAGAAGTAGACGACACACGAGCGACTGTACGAGGAGATGACGATAATAGAGTAGATGGAGGGACACCGTCAATCGAAATGACATGTTTATTATGGATAAACTTGAGTTGTAACTGATTCATATATATGATAGAGCTAGAGCGACAAATCCAGTTAAGGGCTAAGTAGCATGATCACATACGTCAACTAGTGTTTCCAATGAGGAAAGGCACAAGATAATGTAAGAGGACCAACATTGTAACATGTAGTTTGACAACATTCCATAGGGTTTATTGAAAGGATATTCAATTTGTGATGGAGGGTAACCGATAGCTTGAAGACGTGAAATAGAGCATGCACTAATGGTCCAGGATGGGTCAAATTTAGTATTATTGATGGATATCAAGCCAATAAATGCCTTGATATGTAAATGATTGGATGTAAAATTCACATGATAATCGACGTCAGAAAAATAAATGATTAGTGGTGAAGCGTCCATGTTGGCAACCAAGAAATCAAGAGCCCCTAATGGGGGAGAGGATACTGCGTGATAGACATAATTAGCAGAGGAACCAATAGTTTTTATATTATGTTTTGTTAATGGATTATTAATAATCTTAATTTTATGGTTTTCATTAATAGGTGTAGATGTTGTAGATTTTGGGAGCTCAATTTGACCATTGTCAAGTAAAACCTTAATGAGATGCCTTAGCCATAAGCAAGGATCAATGAAATGTCTGATGCATTGGTGATAATCGCAGTAAGAGGTATCATCGAAATTACATCCCTTTGGTCGAGATGGATCAAGTTGTAAAGGTGATGGTAGGGTGATGAGATTACTATCAATGATTTGTGGTATCAAAATGCTCAAAGGTATGGTAAATTAGTAAAAGTAGATCTATATGGTTGATGCCAAATATCCCTAGGAGTAGAGACTGTGTTTACAGTGGTTTTTCCATCCAGGGGTTTATTTGTAGAAGGTTTGAAGGTTGGATTATACTTAAAACATGTGGAGAATGATGTTGAATCCTGATATTTAAGTTTTCCTATGGCAAGGAGCTTAGTCTCACAGAGCTCAAGAGTTTGGAAAAGTTGGTCAAAAAAAGAAAAGGTCTCAAAGAGAACGCTCTCCTGAAGTGGTGATGATAAACTCTTAATAAATAAGTCTTGCAACTCAAAATCCGCAAGGATGTTAGTCCTCTTGGCTAGAGTGTTTTTATAGCACAAAAAATAGTCAGATAAGTGTTTGTTAGACCCTTGCTTGAGTTGTGTAAGTTCAACATAAGAAATATTAGAGCCAATGTTGATAGAAAAATGAGTGAGAAAGGCATCATCCAAATAAGTTAAAGATACTACTAAATGGATAGGTAGGTCATAGAACAAATGCATTGCATAGTCTTATGAGCTACGAGGAAAAAGATTAGTGAGAATTGTGTGATCATCCATGTAGTTGAGACATGCTACATGAAAAGCATGGAGATGTTCTTGCGGGTCAGCATGGCATTTAAAAATGGGAGATTTGGGAGAGATGAAGTTATGTGGAAATGAATCAGTAGCGATATTTGGCGCGAAAGGGGTATGCAGCAATGAAGTAAATTCTAGGGATGGTGATCCTCGAGAAGTAGTATATTGGAGCTAGCAAATTTGATTTTACAAATCCTGATATAAAGATGTTAAATCAGGAGTATTTGAGGAGTCAAGTTGCATATTAGGAGTGTGAGGGTTGGTAATAAGAGCGGTAGTTGTAATAAGGGGAGAGGAAACATAAATAGGTGGAGTGGAGACCATGAGAGCCGAAGAAGCCATGACTGAAGTGGAAGCATCAGGGGCTCATTAAGCAACAATTATGACATACAAGACATGAGAAAAATGAGTAGGGTTTTCACGCAAAGCATGTCGGAAGTCTATAATAGGAATAAGTTATTCTTGGTCAATATTGGTGTCCTCATCATAGGATTTTTCACTGTCAGATGCTTCGATTTCATGAAGAGGAACACAGTTGGAATTATCTAAAGCATTTCAGGTATAAATGTAGTGGTATCAGCCATTGACCTAGAAAGGCATTGGGTAAACAAAGGGAGCTCACAATATTGAAGATATGCAAAGTGATTGCTATGGGTAATGGGTATATAATGAAAGAAGGAAGAAAAATTTGCAAGTTTGGTTCACCAAAATGATTAACTAAAAATGGAATATATGGTGGGAGTATTAGTTAATCTAATCTAGGAGGACATATAAATGAAATAAGCAACTAATATGATAAAATTAAAACCCTAATGTGCAAGAGAGAAGAGAGGAAGTGACTTAGCTGATTTGACGAAGTGACGGGACTATATCACAGGTGTGACTAGAAAATCAAGAAGTAGGAACGACTATGCAGGATCTCCAAATAGTATGGATCAGGGTTATTTCTCTAGACAAGGGAACCTGGAGAAGGACTGGGGTGCCTACGGGTGCTCTGGTCTATAGAATCAATGCCTTGGTTTGTGTAAAAAATTTGAAACTTGTTTTTACAGGTTCAGTAGATGGTCTGAAACTCTGACTATGTATTGCATCATATTTTCTTCCTCACTTCAAATGTCCTTGTTATTCCAAGATGAATAAGAATACCTACAAAAAGAAAAATTCATATGAAAGGTTCGGACTAACCTCAACTACCACAATGGTGGTCTTACTAACTGAGCATTGCACTGCATTCTAGACCCAAATGTAGCTATGTGTGTGTGTGCATGCCCTAGGTTTCTCTTATGCCAGTCACACTTTATAATGTAATGAGCTATCTATGTGTAGAAAAATGTAATAAATGGTGCATAGAATAGAATAAATCCTCCCCCTATGTTTTGTGTGATGTAGATGTCCCAAGATTTTCCCCTTGTGATAGTGTTATGTGGATGGAAGTATTGATAATGCAATAGATAGATGCAACTCTAAGTAGAGTGATGGTAGTGATAGTGTTTGGTCCCTCATTATGGTCTCCTAACTTTATATTTATAGAGTTCTCTTGATCTAATTTTGTAATTAACCCCAAAATGGCTGACCACTAAAAGATAAAGACCTAAAACAGATAGAAAGATCCCAACAAGTGGTGGGAAACTTCAAAAAGGATCAGGGCACCCCTAGTGGGACCAGGGCACCATAGTACTTCCCTGGGTGCCCTAGTTAAGGCTAAAATGATGGGAAATCCTAAAATATGATAGGGAATGTGGGTGTAAATGGTCAGGAATAAGGAAATAAAATAAAACAAGATGACCAAAACAAGGGGGTTAATTAGTAATTTATTCTCTCAAGAACCTTCTAAATAGTAGTATGAAATTGGTATAAATAATGTCTAAAGTGCATGATTTTGTGACTGCAAAAACTTTGGGTCATTCTTTATGTTTTCAATTATAAAATTCAAACAAGAGAATCATATATATACTTATTTATTTCTCTCAAATAAGGGATCAAACATCATAAGCATTATCTATCACCACCTAAGCTTGTACAAACACACAAGAGCATTACAAGGCATACATCTAGCACATCCATACAAGGGACAACGGCTACATTATTATGCATATACAACATAGGATGGGAGTTCATTCTATTTCATCACACACATCTCGCATAATCAGTAAAATCTACACTCATCTCGCAATTATCATGCAACTTTGTTATCTCCGTTTTGAGTTTACGACAAAACGATCAGATAACCCTTATGAAATTTTTGAAGTTGATTTTGCATTATGGCCTCTTTTAGAGAAATTCGGGTTTTCAGGTTTTTCCGACAGCATCGGAACATGACCTTTTCAAAACATGCTTTGTGTCGACCTACTTTCCTGATACCAGAAATCCACTTCATATCGAGAAAATCAGGTTTTCGGACCTTCCGGTGCATCGGAACATGACCTATTCAAAACATGCCTTATGTCGCATGTTTTCCAATACCCGAAACCCACTTCATATTAAGAGAAATTCGGGTTTTCGGACCTCCGGCGCATCGGAACATGACCTAATTCAAAACATGTTTTGTGTCACCTGTTCCCCGATACCCGAAGTCTGATTTAGTCCTTTGTATCAGGTTTTCGGAGCTGTGAAGCATCTAAACATCTCATGCTTTATGTCTCGTGTTTCCTGAAACCCGAAACCGGAATTGCACTAAGCCCCCTTTGTGTCGGGTTTTCAGACCTCTCTAACATGCTGACATGGCATTCATGCCAAGTTATCGGTGAGTTGGCACGTGCCGAGCTGAAGTGTATTAATTACAATTTTTCTTATAAATACGCCGATTTCCACGTCATTTTTACCGGACGTATTTTTAACTCGTGGATTTTTTGTACATGCCTCTTCCAACCTCGAAACCCAAAAGCTCGGCTGTGCCCGATTTGAATTACCATTTTTCGATCTTCCCTTTCTCTGATTGAAGGTATTTCTCTCTCCACTCTTTGTTCCTAGTTTTTATGGATTGATTGCACGTGAATTCTTCCCATTTTCTTGCTGGGTTTTGAAATATTTTTATTCTTCTTCTTTCTGGAGTTGTTTTAAAAAAAGGGGTTTAGGTTTTAGGGTCTATCTCTTCTAAATTACCACTTGGTGCTATTTCCTCAAAGTTTTATTATGTGCCTGGTACATGAATGGTTAAAAGGAGATTGCATGTTTGAAATTCAACGAAAAACACTATTTTTCTCTTCTCGGGTTTTGAAGGCTGTTGTGCAGTGTCGAAGACCCGAAGTATATTGAAGGCTTGGCGTGCCGAACTTTCCAGAGTTCCTAGCATCAACACAAGTTTCGAGCTTTCTTCTGTTTCCGACATCATCGGCAGTGTCGGGCTTTCCCAAAGTTTCTGACATCATCGGTACGTGTCGGGCTTTCCCAAAGTTTCCGACATTCTCAGCACATCGGGTTTTTTAGGATTTTCTGACATCATCTTCGCTAGTGTCGGACTCTTCCGTTTTTCCGGCATATCTAGCAAGACGGGATTCTCACAGTGAGTGACATCTCTTGAGCTTCGAAACTTTCTTCCTTCGAAGTCCTTCATGTTGAACCCTGGTCCATCTCAGGAAAAGATCTGAGAAGTCAGGTAGAATGAAATATAAGTTTAAAAAGCTGGAATCTCTATCGTATATTGATTGCAACTACGACATCCAAGACACCGAACTCAGAAATATAAACATTGAAGATTTCTGGAGTAGGATGAGGAGTTCCTCCCAAACTCCATGGATGAAAACTATAGCCGATAGTGGCTTGCCTCTCGCAGTGGGTTTTCCCATGTCCGCTTAGTGTCCTAGAATTCATCTTGGCTTGTGCATCCAGTTATGACTCGGCGTCTCGTTCTGTGAGAAGTCAATCAGGTGAAGTAGTGATCAAATCGGATGGAGGTTACTTTGATGATCTCCTAAAACTGCCTAATTTTGACGAGTATGGAGAGTTAGACATCAAGTCAGCTCAAAAATCCTGGGACAACGATCAGGAAGACTGCATCAAACATGTGAACAAGAAGTTCCTGATCAAGCCCAAACCAGCTATCTCCAGATTTCCAAGGATTATCCCCAGGAGTGATTTCATTCAAGAAATCAATGACATCATCACCCTACTAAGTCGGGTTTTTGGTTTGCCCGAATTGAATGTATTTCAAGGATGGATGTATCAATTTATGATCACCATCAAGAAGAATCAGTAGGGGATCGGCTAGCGGTACTCTCATCAGCAATGATATTTATTCCCAAATGACAACGATCTTGTCAACTGGGAAATTTTATATGTCCTCATATGTCACATACGCAGTAGCTGGGATGAGGAACTATCCCGAGTTGGATACTAAGGGAAGTAGAATGGAAAACCAGGTGTATCAATACTTCCCTCAATTGACAAAGAAGGGGCCCAAAGACCATTTCAGGAGGGTGAATGATGCCCTTCTTCTATGAAAATATCTACAGGATAAACCCTGAGCTGAGGAAGACAAGAGTCTCAGATGAGGCTTGGGCTGAAGTTTCTAAATGGGGATGTATCTTCTTACAATTCAAGAAGTTTACATATCTTCGGGTGGTCATGTACTCGGGAGATCCTTTTCGCCTGCACCGATATCCAGGGGATAGACTGATATTGATGGAGTTGGTTAGGTAGCTATTGGATTTCCATAAATTCCAACAAAGCAAACATAAGGCTGCTGTATCCTTCCCAATTTCTATTGGAAGATATACTTGCTCAACAGTAGTGAAAGCCAAAATTGTTGGCCATGAACTTTAGGACAAATTGAAGAAGCATATGAAGCCTCGAGATGGTTTTGATATCTAAGGAGTGCTCAGAGCATATGGAACCCAGCATCTGCACATGCCAAACATAGAGGATATTTAGGTGGATCTGCGTAATGAGGTTGCTGTTCACAGAAAGGATAATAGCAGATTGATTATTGCTGAGATTCAAACACTAGATCTTGCTGATTTACCAGAAGGTACGGGTGACAATGAAAGTGTTTTGGATCTTTCCTTATGATGGACTAAAGGAGGATCAATATGTTTTCCCACCTATTGATTGGTTAGCTAGCGAAAAAGCCTCTATTATAGATAGGTTGGCTCTAATCCTTTGCTCACACCAAAGCATGGCTCTCCTCTTGGGGAATGAATTTTAAAGATGATGAGTTTTCAAAGTTGGCTGCTTCAGAGGCGGGGCCCTCCAAAAAGGAAAAGAACAGAAAATCTTCTAGGGAGCCTATAAAGGTCAAGATTGTCAAAAAGAGGAAAGAAAGAGAGATCTCTTCAATTGTTTCTCCATTAGAAACGGTGAATGTGCCAGAATCACCAACACCACCAGATATAGGAGAAATTAATTTGGAAGAAGGAGGAAGCTAGCTTTTGTCTTCACCATTTGCTGATTGCTCAACTGAAGAGACCTTATCTCTTGCATCCAAGGCTTTGGAGTCTGTATCTGTGCCTCTTTCCACACAACCACTCCTACCTCCTTATTATCCATCAACTTCTTCAGTAATGGCCAGTATTTTCTCTGGACTTTCACCCCTCTCTACTGGTACCCAAGTGATCACCAACACGCTCCCTCCTGTGCCTCTTTTTATTGGATCTACTACCACGTTGGTAACTATTCCTCCTCCACTAGTAGAATATTCTCCTCTTGAGGGTATGATACCAGCGTCTGCAACCATGGAAACTCCCTCTAATACGCCGCAATGGCTACTCGAGAAAACTCCAAGGAAGAGGAAGGTGATTGGTGCCCCTACCAGCCTTTGATTTTAGCTCACTCAAGGCTCCTACTGCAAAATCAGCCAAGAAACCCAAAACAGTTTCAAGGGTTTTGGTGGATGCTTCAGGAGATAAGTTCGTAGAGATTGCCACTCCCTCAGCTGAAAAAACTAGAGAGGATATAACAGCCTCTGATTATCAAGTAACCAGGGTGGCTCTAGGGAAAGTGACAGCTAGAAGGGGTTGCAACAATATGCACGGGATTCCATAAACGTGCTATGCCAAAAGTTAAAAGAAACAAAGGACAGTAGAGATGAGCTTAAGGAAAAAGTGGAGCAGTTAACAAAGGTTTTGATTAAACTCTCAAAACCCCTTGAATCCATACCACCTTCTTCTGTTTCTATCGGATTCGATTTCTCATCAGTACCTACGATTGAGAAGATTGCTAAAAAAGGAAGGGTGGTTGATGAATGGATCCAAAGGTTGCTCCAACAGGGGAAGGAAGTAGTTCAAGACATGGTGAAATTTCATCAGTCCTTGGGGGACATTCAGGAGGATGGAGAGAAGATGGATGAAGAATTCTCTTAGGAAATTGGACATATTGATTTGACTTTTGAAGTTCTCCAGGTGTTAAAGCAAATACCAGCACATCTCTTGGTGAGAAGAAGGTATTCTCCCACATATAGATAAACATTTCCAGCTGACCAAGGCCATCAGGTTCAGAATAAAGATTCTCAATGAAGCCTGCAGTAAGTTGAGAGAATCAAGGGATAAACTGATTGACGGGGAAAAGTGATCTGGAAGAAGAATTTCTGAAGATTTGTCCAAAGGTGTCAGTTGGGAACTCAGGTATCCTATCAGCAGATGATCTGTTCAAGCAAATCCAAGAGTCTGTTCAACATGAACCAATACAGCGGATTTGGCCTTGAGATCATTGATTGGTTGGTAAGGGTTGAACATTCTTTGGAGGCCTTAAGAAAGCTCAGCAAAGGATTAAAAAAGCTTCCCGGAAATTCCAACGATATTCATGAGACCTGCGAAATTTGGAATGATCATTCCACTGTGCCTGATGAGAACGAAATGCAAGGCATAATTTGGAAGTTCCAGGAATTTCAGAGCAAACAGTCTCAGCTGGAGGAAGAAAAAGAGGAAGGAGCAAAGGATGATGATTCAGATTGAGTCCCAACGTTTCATGTCCTTTCAATCTTGAAATTGACATGTCTTTTTCATTTCTGTTTCGTCACATTTTTGAATAATATTTTGACTTGATCTCCTACGTGAGAATCAAGCAAAACAAGAACTCTTGTTAAAATGCTTTTTTTTAGGATCTGCCCTATTTTATCTCTACTTCTTTTATTATAAATAAGGGATGCTTATGCATTGCAAAGGGTCGAGATTTTTTGGAATATTTGGGGGCTATTGGAAAGAAGAAAAACTTTGTGTTTTTCATTCAATCATTTTGAAGAATAGGAGTTGATATCATTTTACAGACTTTGTGTTGTGGGAATATATCTTACTTGAGGACAGTGTTCTTATGTTCACGATCTTAAGCTATTCTTTGCATAGCATCTTAGTGTTTCTGATTATTTCAGACATTATATCTGTGATCTAAAGCTCGTATGATTATTTCGTGCTCTATGTTTACTCGAAAGAAAATACGTTTCTCTCATTTCCTTTCTACTGTCCTTCTTTCATTGTAACAATTTCTAACGCAGTTCATTTACGAAAGAAATATCCTTGAATCGTGGTGAATGTGGATTTCGGGATTCCATCCCACCCCCAATGGTTAGATTAGTGTGAATACTGTATATATCGTTTTTACTTTGTTTTTAGATTAGCAATAAGCAGGAAGCCTCACTTGTCTTTGAGGAGGGATTTAATCTCATATAATGTGGTCGAACCTCATGTTTTGGTTTGACAAAATATCCAACCAACAGTTTTTGGAGACTCTGCTGGGGAACTCTGGATCAATAGTATAAAGCTTATCCTATCAGTGTCTAGCGACTCCGTATTTTCCTTATTTTCAACAAGATCTCCTTTCAGTTCAAGCTGGCCAGGAATATCTTCACTCAGTCTTGCTGAGCTCAAGGTGAAATTGATCCACTCTTTGAGTTACTGCAACAGCACAATTTCAGTCTTTCTCCCAACAGCATTGTGTCTAACTGAACCAGAAGTTCTTCACCTGTTAGGAGAAATCGGATCCCTATGGAACGGGAAGCATCTGCAACTTGTCGTGCACTACTCTTGTCTGATACTCGGATCCCTGTACACACTCTTTTCAGGAGGATGGCGGTTCAACCTGTGCCTTGGGGCACAGTTATTGGTCCTCTTTCTTTGACTCCTCCATTGCACGAGTTACCACGTGGATCACGTAAAAACATTCCCAAGTTCAATGGGGATGGGAAGCAGCATCCTAACGAGCACATTGAATCTTTATTTGTTGCATGTGGTGTTCTCGGAGTAGCCCATGAAGATGTCTCCGTCCGACTCTTCGTTGAAACGTTGCAGGGGTGCAGCAGCTCAATGGTTTTATCACCTCCCGAATGCATGCATCAAAAACTAGGCTACCATGCAGACTAAGTTCGAAGCACATTTCAAACCAGCCGAAGATTCCCATGCTTTGTTAGCTCAGCTCACGCATATGAAGAAGGAATCGTATGAACCTATGCAGGAATTCATGGCAAAGTTCAACAAGCTGGTCCGGAAGATTCCAGAAATAGCTGTTACCTACTCCAGAAAATCAAAAATGCTTCTTCATCAATGCTCAACCTCCTGATATAAGCTTTTTATTAAGAAGGTCGGTTATCCCAGGTTTGGCTACTGCTTAGTCAATAGCTACTGAAATAGAGGATGATCTCATCTTTGCGAGAAGGATCAAGAAAGACGTACCTAAACTCAAAAATCAAGGTTCTTCTCAAGGTATCACTGATCCTATGTTTCAAAAAATGGCTAACGATTTGATTGCTTTAAAAAAGCAAATGTCCCAGTAGGTGAGCAATGTTCCATATCAGGATATCCCTAGATGGAATTTCAATAACAATAATGGTGCACCTACCAGAGATAGGCCACGGTTAACTCCTGCTCAACCGAGACTAGCAATTGAAGCTCCTCCCATCAATGTAGCAGTAGAAATAATTGAAGAAGACGATGAAGGAGAAGAACAAGATTCCCGTGAGGCTTTCGAAGCTTTAGGATATGCTGATGAGTCTTATGACGAGTCATCTAGTGACTCCAGTATTGGGTATTTGGAATACGATGAAGATGAATGTGTGCCAGATGGTCAGTAATTTGCTGTCTTCACTCGGTCCCAATCTCAGAATCCTAGAAAACCTCTTGAAAACACTAAGGAGAAGAATAAGGAACCTCCCATATCCATAGTTAAGAGGGGTTCCCCTATTTCGGCCCAAACTGAAAGAGAGGTTACCAAAAAGGAAGCTACTCCTTATTCTCCTTCTCCTAAGGTCAGTGCCTCAGCACAAGCTCATGTAATTAGGAATGAGCCTACCATCATTCCTTCTTATATTACTTTTGACATTGTTGATCATGCAAAGAGAACCAAAATTCAAATGTCAGAGGTAGAATACCTTCAGTCGAATCCTAAACAGTTTGAAAAGCTGGCCAAGTTCATCAAAAGTAAAGTGGCTGTTCCATCACCTTCAAAAGGTCTCCTTCGAAATCCTAATCAACTCCCACCACAGAACAATCTGACCTCTGCTTCTTCTTCAGGAAAGATCAAACCATTTTATTTGTCTCTACTTATATAATGGGTTTAAACTCAGTAATTGCATCATCGACTCAGGAGCCTCTGATAATGTTATGCCTGCAAAAGTGGCCCATGCCCTTGTACTTACTTTGACTAATTCATATGGACGGTGCTACTCCATGGAAACTAAACAAGTCCCTTTGATTGGTCAAATCAAGGACGCACAGTTTGCATTTTTTGCCTTCCCCGAGAAGAGAGTGAAAATGACTATTCTGGTTGCTGAAATTCCTGCAGCTTACGGTACCCTCTTGGGTAGAGAATTTTGTAAAGACGTCGAAGGAGAGCTTAATATGGATTGGACCAAAGCTAAGATCCCAGTCAATGGGGTTCATCAGGTTCTTCATCCTGAACCACAGGCGAAGTATTTGGTGACCAAATCAGATGATCCAAAAGCTCAGATTCTTTTCGAAGATGCTAGCTTTGGGAATTATTTCATGACTTCAGAGATACCCATTGTAGATGTTGAAGAAGAAGATCCCAATGCTATTTGGACGCTTGAATTTGATGGTAACTGCTCAACCTCTGGATCAGGCGTTGGTGTTGTCCTTATATCTCCTAGCTCTGAGATTTTCCCATCAGCTTACAAGTTGCAATTTGATAATACTAACAACACGGCCGAATATAAAGCCCTATTATTAGGATTAGAAATGGCCAGACAGAAGGGAATCCAAAATCTCAAGGTTCAGGGAGATGCGGAGCTGATTGTCAATCAGGTCAGGGGTATATATCAGGTGAAAAATGATTGGTTGAAACATTACCGGAGTAAAGTTTGGGATAGTATAGAATGCTTTGATGCATTTTCTATTAGGGCAGTTTTGAGAGATTATAATGACAAGGCTGATTCTTTGGCCGTATCTGCATCCCTTCTTCTTCCTCATCCTCAGTTCAAGCAAGATACATACTCTATCGAGATTGTGTATCATCCCAGTATCCCAGATAATGCAACTCACTGGCAAGTGTTCAATGATGATCAACAGGTGTTGGCTTTTCTAGAAAAGGCTGACAATTTCAGTGAGTTATATTTTGAAGGTTTTGAATCAGCCTTCCGTGAAACTATCTCGGATCCATATCAAGAGGTTGATGGTGAATTTATTCAGCTGAAAGGTAATAAGATACCAAAAGGTTTGGTTTCTTTGGAGGGCTTGTTTGATAAGCATGATCGTTTTATTCAAAACAAAAGGCAAGTCGAAGGAGTTTCTTCTTCTGAAGTAGATCAAATCAATCTAGGTTTGTCTGATCAACCTCGGATGGTGAATATTGGGAAATGTTGTTCTCTCAAAGAGAAGGTGAGATTCACTTCGCTTTTGAAGAAATACATCGATGTGTTGTCCTAGTCTTATGCAGATTTAAAATCCTTCAAGCCCAAAGATGTACAGCACAATATCCCTTTGAAGCCTGATGTGAAGCCGTACAGACAAAAGCAAAGACATTACAATCCCAAGATCTCAGGAACTATCCTGGCAGAAATTCAGAAGATGTTAGATGCTAGAATTATTTTCCCAATCCATCACTCCACTTGGATTGCTAACATTGTTCCTGTCAGGAAGAAGAATGGCAAAATCCGGATCTGTGTTGACTTCCGGAACTTGAATCAATCCTCACTAAAGGATAACTATCCCTTGCCTATCATGGATCAGGTATTACAAACTGTTACTGGATCAGAAATGCTTTCCATGCTCGACGGATTTTCAGGATATAACCAAATCGAGGTAATACCAGAGGATCAACACAAGACGGCCTTCACGACCCCATGGGGTACCTTTGCTTACAGGAGGATGCCTTTCGGCTTGATCAACGCCGGAGCCACTTTTCAGAGAGCTATGGACTTGGCATTCAGAGATTTGATGGGCAAGGTCATAGTTGTGTATTTGGATGACTTGACTGTTTTCTCTAAAAAATGGAGTGATCATTATGATCATTTAGAACAAGTACTTTTGAGATGCAGGCGTCACGGGATTTCATTGAATCCCAAGAAGTCCATGTTCGGGGTCACCGAAGGAAAATTGTTGGGTCATATTGTGACTAAAGAAGGAACCAAAATTGACCCAGAAAGGGTAAAGGCTATTCAAAGCCTTACCTTACCCACAAGTAAAACCGGAGTTCATTCTTTCTTCGGAAAGGTTAATTTCTTGAGAAGATTTGTACCTGATTTCCATGAAAAAACCAAGGATGTCCTTGGAATGATGAAAGGAAAAGTTCCATTTTGATGGAGTACAGAAGGGAAGCTTGCATTCGAAGAAATCAAAAGGGTAGTTGCTTGCGCTCCTATCTTAGTATGTCCAGACTTCAAGAAAAATTTCATCATGTACAGCTACACCTCTGCCCACACAGTGTCAGCCATCCTGATGCAGGAAAATGGGGAAGGCATCGAAGCTCCCATCACGTTCATGAGTTTTCCATTGAAAGAACATGAATTGAAGATGTCACAAATTGAAAAGCATGCTTACATAGTGGTATGAGCAGTGAAACATTTCAGGTACTATGTGCTGAATTCCCATACTCTCATTCTCGTTCCTGATACTGCTGTTAAATCCATTCTGACTCAACAAGAGCTGGGAAGTCAACGATGGTACTTGGATAGCTAAGGTTCAGGAGTACGATTTAGACATCAGGCCTACCAAGTTGGTACGAGGAAGGGGTCTGTGCCAATTAATTACAGAAAATCATGCCAAAGCAGAGTATGAAAAGACTCAAGACACTTCTTTAGAGCTGCCCATGGTGCTTTTCGTGAGTACTACCGATGAATGGGTACACGGAACATTGCTCTTTCTTCCTAACTTATGGTGAATGCCCCCAGTATTTAAATCAGAAGGAGAAGAGGACCGTCAATTTGGGATCTGCAAAATACCTTTTTTGGAATAATGCAATATACAAAGAAAGGTATTGATGGTGTTTTCTTGCGTTGTGTTGATAAATCACAACAGGAAAAGTTATTAGAATCCTTTCATAGCCTAGCATGCGGAGGAAATTTTTCATCCTCTGTAATAACGTATAAGATCCTATGGGCTAGGTACTATTTGCCTACTCTCTTCCAGGATTCAGCAGAATGGGTGTCCCAAATGTGAAGCTTGTCAACATTTCGTTGGTCGCCCCAAGCTAGCAGCTCTTCCTTTGAAGCCTGTAGTGATTGAAAGAACCTTTCCGTCAATGGGGGATTGATTTCATCAGAACATTGAATCCTACTTCCAGTGCCGGACATAACTACGTACTAACCTGCTACAGACTATTTTTACCAAGTGGGTAGAAGCCGCACCAATCAAGCGAGCAACTTCTGAAGCTGTTTGCAAGTTCCTTAAAGAAAAATATAATTGTCAGATTTGGTGTGCCTCACAAGATTGTAGCTGATAATGCCTCTAATTTCTCGTCACATGAGTTTACAGAATTTTTCTATGGATTTGGCATCACTCTGGCTCACTCATACTGATTATTATCCCCAGGGTAATGGGCAAGCTGAGTCCAGCAATAAGAATCTGGTCACCATAATTAGGAAACTAGTAGATGAAAATCAGAGGACATGGCACAAAGAATTGTATGATGCGTTGTGGGAAGATCAGATTCACTCCAAAGCAAGCCATAGGGATGTCCTCCTTTCCAATTGCTATACCGAGATTGATGCTAAAATTCCTATCTCAGTTGAATTGCCGGCCTTGCAGTTGGCAAAAGCGGTTAAAGATGCAGCTTTTCAGAATTCTATCGAGAAGAGGGTTATGTACCTAGCCAGGCTAGAAGAGGAATGAATAAAGGTGGTTGATCACATAGCAGATCATCAGAGTAGAGTGAAGAAAATTTTCGACAAAAAATCAAAGCAGCGTAACTTCCAGATTGGAGACCTGGTGTTGCTTTGGGATAAGAGGAGAGAATAGAAAGGAATGCACAGGAAGTTTGATTCTTTATGGAGAGGACCTTTCAAGATCCACGAGCTGAATGGTTGAAAATAGTTTTCTTCTAACATTTATCTAGATGGAGGGTTACTCCCTTTTCCTTTCAGTGGACAAACATCTAAATGCTGTTCCACCATTAATGCAAGATGCTCTCTTGCATTGTACATATTTTACTTTTTGTAGTGTGTTTGCTTTTGGTTATCTTTCTTTCTTTCTTCGTTTTGTTTTGTTTTAGTTTTTTCTTCTTTTCTCCATAGCCTAATGAATAAATACCAGAGATTCTGAGTTCTCTTCCTTTGGTATTACAAAGAAATTCCCCAGCTGGAGCCAGCTGTTATCTCCGTTTTGAGTTCACGACAAAACGATCAGATAACCCCTACGAAATTTTGAAGTTGATTTTGCAATATTGCTTCTTTAAGAGCTTCAATTCAGGTTTTCGGACCTCCGGCGCATCGGAACATGACCTATTCAAAACATGCCTTGTGTCGCCTATTTTCCGATACCTGAAACCCGCTTCATATTAAGAGCAATTCAGGTTTTCAGACCTCCGGCTCATCGGAACATGACCTATTCAAAACATGTTTTGTGTCACCTGTTCCCCGATACCCGAAGTCCGATTTAGTCCTTTGTATCGGGTTTTCGGAGCTGTGAAGCATCTAAACATCTCATGCTTTATGTCTTGTGTTTCCCGAAACCCGAAACCCGAATTGCACTAAGCCCCCTTGTGTCGGGTTTTCGGACCTCTCTAACATGCTGACATGGCATTCATGCCGAGTTGTCGGTGAGTTGGCACGTGCCGAGCTGAAGTGTATTAATTACAATTTTTCTTATAAATACGCCGATTTCCACGTCATTTTTACCAGACGTATTTTTAACTCGTGGATTTTTCGTACATGCTCTTTCAACCTCGAAACCCGAAAGCTCGCCTGTGCCCGATTGAATCGCCATTTTTTGATCTTCCCTTTCTCTGGTTGAAGGTATTTCTCTCTCCACTCTTTGTTCCTAGTTTTTATGGATTGATTGCGCGTGAATTCTTCCCATTTTCTTGTTGGGTTTTGAAAGATTTTTATTCTTCTTCTTTCTGGAGTTGTTTTGAAAAAAGGGGTTTAGGTTTTAGGGTCTATCTCTTCTAAATTACCACTTGGTGCTATTTCCTCAAAGTTTTATTATGTGCCTGGTACATGAATGGTTAAAAGGAGATTGCATGTTTGAAATTCAACGAAAAACCCTATTTTTCTCTTCTCAGGTTTTGAAGGCTGTTGTGCAGTGTCGAAGACCCGAAGTATATTGAAGGCTTGGCGTGCCGGACTTTCCAGAGTTCCCGGCATCAACACAAGTGTCGGGTTTTCTTCCATTTCCCGACATCATCGCCAGTGTCGGGCTTTCTTCCAAAGTTCTGACATTATCAAACGTGTCGGACTTTCCAGAGTTTCCGACATTCTCAGCGCATAGGGTTTTTAGGATTTTCCGACATCATCTTCGCCAGTGTCAGACTCTTCCGTTCTTCCGGCATATCCAGCAGGTCGGGATTCTCACAGTGAGCAACATCTCCTGAGCTTCGAAACTTTCTTCCTTCGACGTCCTTCATGTCGGACCCTGGTCCATCTCAGGAAAAGATCGAGAAGTCAGGCAGAATGAAATATAAAGTTTAAAAAGCTGGAATCTCCATCGTATATTGATTGCAACTACGACATCTGAGACACCGAACTCAAAAATATAGACATTGAAGATTTCTGGAGTAGGGTGAGGAGTTCCTCCCAAACTCCATGGATGAAAACTATAGCCGATAGTGGCTTGCCTCTCGCAGCGGGTTTTCCCATGTCCACTCAGTGTCCAGAATTCATCTTGGCTTGTGCATCCAGTTATGACTCGGCGTCTCGTTCTGTGAGAAGTCAATCAGGTGAAGTAGTGATCAAATTGGATGGAGGTTACTTTGATGATCTCCTAAAACTACCCAATTTTGACGAGTATGGAGAGTTGGACATCAAGTCAGCTCAGAAAGCCTGGGACAACGATCAGGAAGACTGCATCAAACATGTGAACAAGAAGTTCCTGATCAAGGCCAAACCAGCTGTCTCCATATTTCCAAGGATTATCCCCAGGAGTGATTTCATCCAAGAAATCAATGACATCATCACCCTGCTAAGTCAGGTTTTTTGGTTTGCCCGAATCGAATGTATTTCAAGGATGGATGTATCAATTTATGATCACCATCAAGAAGAATCAGCAGGGGATCGACTGGGGTACTCTCATCAGCAATGAGAATTGATTCCCAAATGACAATGGTCTTGTCAACTGGGAAATTTTATATGTCTTCATATGTCACATACGCAGCAGCCGGGATGAGGAACTATCCCGGGCTGGATACCAAGGGAAGCAGAACGGCGAACCAGGTGTATCAATACTTCCCTCAATTGACAAAGAAGGGGTCCAAAGACCATTTTAGGAGGGTGAATGATGCCTTCTTCTATGAAAATATCTACAGGATAAACCCTGAGCTGAGGAAGACAAGAGTCTCAGATGAGGCTTGGGCTAAAGTTTCTAAATGGGGATGTATCTTCTTACAATTCAAGAAGTTTACATATCTTCAGGTGGTCATGTACTCGGGAGATCCTTTTCGCCTGCCCCGATATCCAGGGGATAGACTGATATTGATGGAGTTGGTTAGGCAGCTGTTGGATTTCCATAAATTCCAACAAAGCAAACATAAGGCTGCTGTATCCTTCCCAATTTCTATTGGGAGATATACTTGCTCAATAGTAGTGAAAGCCAAAAATGTTGTCCACGAACTTCAGGACAAATTGAAGAAGCATATGAAGCCTCGAGATGGTTTTGACATCCGAGGAGTGCTCAGAGCATATGGAACCCAGCATCTGCACAGGCCAAACATAGAGGATATTTGGGTGGATCTGCGTAATGAGGTTGCTGTTTGCAGAAAGGATAATAGCAGATTGACTATTGCTGAGATTCAAACACTGGAGCTTGCTGATTTACCAGAAGGTACGGGTGACAATGAAAGTGTTTTGGATCTTTCCTATGATGGACTAAAGGAGGATCAATATGTTTTCCCACCTATTGATTGGTCAGCCAGCGAAAAAGCCTCTATTACAGATAGGTCGGCTCTAATCCTTGCTCGCACCAAAGCATGGCTCTCCTCTTGGGGAATGAATTTTAAAGATGATAAGTTTTCAAAGTTGGTTGCTTCAGAGGCGGGGCCCTCCAAAAAGGAAAAGGACAGAAAATCTTCTAGGGAGCCTATAAAGGTCAAGATTGTCAAAAAGAGGAAAGAAAGAGAAATCTCTTCAATTGTTTCTCCAGTAGAAACGGTGAATGTGCCAGAATCACCAACACCACCAGAAATAGGAGAAATTAATTTGGAAGAAGGAGGAAGCCAGCTTCTGTCTTCACCATTTGCTGATTGCTCAACTGAAGAGACCTTATCTCTTGCATCCAAGGCTTTGGAGTCTGGATCTGTGCCTCTTTCCTCACAACCACTCCTACCTCCTTATTCTCCATCAACTTCTTCAGTAATGGCCAGTATTTTCTCTGGACTTTCACCCCTCTCTGCTGGTACCCAAGTGATCACCAACACGCCCCCTCCTGTGCCTCTTTTTATTGGATCTACTACCACGTTGGTAACTATTCCTCCTCCACTAGTAGAATCTTCTCCCCTTGAGGGTATGATACCAGCTTCTGTAACCATGGCAACTCCCTCTGATACACCACAATGGCTACTCGAGCAAACTCTGAGGAAGAGGAAGGTGATTGTGCCCCTACCAGCCTTTGATTTCAGCTCACTCAAGGCTCCTACTGCGAAATCAGCCAAGAAACCCAAAACAGTTTCAAGGGTTTTGGTGGATGCTTCAGGAGATAAGTTCACAGAGATTGCCACTCCCTCGGCTGACAAAACTAGAGAGGATATAACAGCCTCTGATTATCAGGTAACCAGGGTGGCTCTAGGGAAAGTGACAGCAGAAGGGGCGCAACAAGATGCACGGGATTCCATAAACGTGCTGTGCCAAAAGTTGAAAGAAACAAAGGACAGCAGAGATGAGCTTAAGGAAAAAGTGGAGCAGTTGACAGAGGTTTTGATTAAACTCTCAAAACCCCTTGAATCCATACCACCTTCTTCTGTTTCTGTCGGATTCGATTTCTCATCAGTACCTATGATTGAGAAGATTGCTAAAAAAGGAAGGGTGGTTGATGAATGGATCCAAAGGTTGCTCCAACAGGGGAAGGAAGTAATTCAAGACGTGGTGAAAGTTCATCAGTCCTTGGGAGACATTCAGAAGGATGGAGAGAAGATGGATGAAGAATTCTCTCAGGAAATTGGACATCTTGATTTGACTTTTGAAGCTCTCCAGGTGTTAAAGCAAATACCAGCACATCTCTTGGTGGAAGAAGGTATTCTCCCACATACAGATAAGCATTTCCAGCTGACCAAGGCCATCAGGTTCAGAATAAAGATTCTCAATGAAGCCTGCAGTAAGTTGAGAGAATCAAGGGATAAACTGATTGACGGGAAAAGTGATCTGGAAGAAGAATTGCTGAAGATTTGTCCAAAGGTGTCAGTTGGGAACTCAGGTATCCTATCAGCAGATGATCTCATTCAAGCAAATCCAAGAGTCTGTTTAGCATGAACCAATAACGGATTTGGCCTTGAGATCATTGATCGGTTGGTAAGGGTTGAACATTCTTTGGAGGCCTTAAGAAAGCTCAGCAAAGGATTGAAAAAGCTTCCCGGCAATGCCAGCGATATTCATGAGACCTGTGAAATTTGGAATGATCATTCCACTGCGCCTGATGAGAACGAAATGCAAGGCATAATTCGGAAGTTCCAGGAATTTCAGAGCAAACAGTCTCAGCTGGAGGAAGAAAAAGAGGAAGGAGCAAAGGATGATGATTCAGATTGAGTCCCAACGTTTCATGTCATTTCAATCTTGAAATTGACATGTCTTTTTCATTTCTGTTTCGTCACATTTTTGAATCATATTTTGACTTGATCTCCTGCGTGAGAATCAAGCAAAACAAGAACTCTTGTTAAAATGCTATTTTTTAGGATCTGCCCTATTTTATCTCTACTTCTTTTATTATAAATAAGGGATGCTTATGCATTCCAAAGGGTCGAGATTTTTTGGAATATTTGGGGGCTATTGGAAAGAAGAAAAACTTTGTGTTTTCATTCAATCATTTTGAAGAATAGGAGTTGATATCATTTTACAGACTTTGTGTTGTGGAATATATCTTACTTAAGACAGTGTTCTTATGTTCATGATCTTAAGCTATTCTTTGCATAGCATCTTAGTGTTTCTGATTATTTCAGACATTATATCTGTGATCTAAAGCTCGTATGATTATTTCGTGCTCTGTGTTTACTCGAAAGAAAATACGTTTCTCTCATTTCCTTTCTACTGTGCTTCTTTCATTGTAACAATTTCTAACCCAGTTCATTTATGAAAGAAATATCCTTGAATCGTGTGAATGTGGATTTCGGGATTCCATCCCACCCCCAATGGTTAGATTAGTGTGAATACTGTGTATATATCATTTTTACTGTGTTTTAGATTAGCAATAAGCAGGCAGCCTCACCTGTCTTTGAGGAGGGATTTAATCTCATATACTATGGTTGAACCTCATATTTTGGTTTGAAAAAATATCCAACCAACAAACTTGCACAAGGGAAACCTACAACATCATTGTACACAAAAGAACAAAAAAATACATGGAGTCAGAGATGTAGTGCAACACTCAGTTGTATGTTCACTCTTCAGGTGACCACCAAGGTCAGCGTGACTCCCCATTCCACATATTTTTATTAGATTTGATGTGATTTATGGCATGTGCAGGTAGTCATCTATTTTTCATGTTACATGTATGACTAATGACGTTATAGCAAAACTAGAGCTATAAAGAGAGATCAATAGTAAATCTCTTCCATCCTAGAAAATACAAGAACTTGTGCATTTGAGCGGACATAGGTGCCCAGTTCACTCACTAGTGCCTGCAGCATTCCTGTCCTCCCGTGGGAACTTTTGTCATGTGCATTTCAAGGGTTCCGAACCCTCATCGAGCTTGTTTGACATTGTTCCTAGTCAGATCTAGTAGATACTCAGTCCAAGACATTCCTAAGTTACACATAATCAACTAAGTTATCCTCCCCTTTCGTTTGCTTAGGGTTTTACATTGTCAAATGATTATTATTTTTGTCTTACTTTACTTAATTACTTGAATATTATTTTTTACAATAGTTACACTAAAATTAGATTTAATTCAAATTAGATTAAATCATTTGGTGAACCACAAGTCGTGATCGACCACTCAGATCCTTATTCAAACACTAGATCTTAGTTTTGTATACTACCTTCTACATCTGATGAAATATATTCTCATTTTGTTTTAGTTAATTTGATACACCCTTTTATATTCAAGTTCACATATATAATATAGGGGTTACACGAGCTTTAGTTGATAATGTATCTGGTCTTAACATTTGTACTTTATTATTCCTTTAGCAAATTGGCCTTTCCAAAGCCTCCTTTACTCCCTCTTTTATTTATATTTTCAGCTTTGATAATATTCCTCAAAATTTCATAGGTACAATCACACTTCCCATTACTATTGGGCCATGCACTTTGTCCATCCCATCCCATGTAATTTCAAATAATATTAATTATACTATTCTTCTCAGACGGCCTTGGATCCATGTCATGCGTGTAGTCCATTCAACCCTTCATGTGCATCTTAATTTCCTATACCAGTGTGTGGTATATGAGGCCTAAGTAGATACCTCCCCATTTTCCTTTTACAACATTATTGATCATTCATATGAAGCCCCTACTTCTGCTACATCTCCTCCTAATTTCATAAAGTATGGTCCTGGGTATCATTATATGCTTTGTTACGGTTTCACTGGAACCAGATTTGGAAAGGATGGAAAGGGGGTCAAAATATTATTTCCATTCCCACGTAATCCACCAAACATGGCATTGGATATCTCCCTCCGCCTACTCCTTTTATTCCCACCACATCTTCTCCTGAGGTTTACACTACATCACATACTCATAAGCTTTCTCTATTATACCTTGAGCTCATTAGTGATCCCACTTTTCTCACTTGGCCTGAATTCGATACATTCCTTACTAATGATGCTTTAGAATAGATGAGGTCTTATGACCATTCCCCCCTTACCATTACAAAAAGTGTTTCCCATATGTTCTCAATGTTATAACTTACTTTGGCAAATCTGATCTTCCTGACACATTGCCACATCCACCACCATGACATGGTCTCTCTCCTTGTTGAGTTGTAGACCTAAATTTCTTCACAAATAGCATTATTTACAGGTTTACACATTAACCGGTGTTGGCCACCTAGCAGAATTGACATCAGTTACTTGTGCATTAATTTTTTATTGATAACATGAGATTAGATCCGACCTTTGATTAAAAGGTGATTGGATGGATGTAAATTCATAGCTATATTGCCTTAATTTTTGTATATGCTTATAAGCTATAAAACTAGGGTATGGAGGTGATAATAAGGATTATTATAAGAATATATTCTTGGAGAGTGCTGAGAGAAGCTTGTGCAGGAAAATTACTATACATCCATTAGAGGTGTGGAAGATTGTATATCTTCATTGTATTTCCTCTGTAAAGAAAATAACAATAGATTTGTTGTTTCCTGGTGGACGTAGCCCATACTGGGTGAACAACGGTATATGTTGTGTATTTTCTTCTAGTTTTATTTCCATATTTATTTCTTGCATACTTAAATATGATATATATCTATACAACGGGTGTGATCTAACCCCAACAACTGGTATCAGATATTTTTTAAGGGTTTTGCACGTTGACATATTTAATCATAGAGGGATTTCTGATTGAGTGGGAGCACCATCAATGGCAGAAGATAGAAAATACAAAGTGGAGAAATTTGACGGCCATAATTAGTAATTATGGAAGATGTAGGTGGAAGATTATATGTATCAGAAATATTTATATTTATTGTTGGATGTTAATGCAAAGCCTACATCAATGACTGATGAAGAATGGAAGATTCTTGACAGAAAGGATCTGGGATCTATAAGATTGATCATGGCAACATCTGTAGCTTTTAAAAATTACTAAAATAGTAACCACATTAGAGTTGATGAAATCTTTAGCTAATTTATATGAAAAACCAAGTGCTTCGAATAAATTTTATTTGATGAAGAAATAATTTAATTCTAAAATGCAAGAAGATGGATCTGTATCAAACCATTTGAATGATTTTTGTTCCATTGTAAATCAATTAAAATCAGTTAATCTTTCATTTCATGATGAAGTGAAAGAACTTTTATTCTTATGCTCTTTGCCAGATAGTTAGGATAACATGGTAATGGTTGTTAGTAATACAACATTTGCTACTAATATTTTTAAGTTTGATGATGTGGTTGGTATAATCCTGAATGAAGAAATACACCCTAAGTACAGGAGAGTCATCATCTTGAAATGCTTTGAATGTAGAAAGCGGGGGAAGGCAGAAGGAGAGATCCAAGAGAAAGAATAATGAGAAATCAAAGTTTACGAATAACAGATCTAAATCCAGAGGTAGAGGAATAACATGCTAGAAATGTGTAAAGAAAGGACATGCAAAGAAGGATTGTCGGTTCAAGGAAAACAAAGAGAATATACCAAACAAAGGTAAATAGGAAAATGTTGCAACTGAGGTAATGCAATATGCCCTTATTCTCTCCTTGGATAATAAAATATCCAATCATGGATTTTAGATTTCGGAGCTTCTTTCCATGCTACCCCTAATAAGGGTTATTTCAGAAATTATGTCCAGGGTAATTTTAAGCATGTTTATTTAGGATATGATGAATGATGCAATATTACTTGCAAAGTTGAAGCTCATCTAAAATTACAGAATGGAAATACATGGGTATTGAAAGATATGAGGCATGTGCCAAGCCTTGGGAGAAATCTAATTTGTTGCAGGACAACTAGGTGAATTTGGTTTCATGGTTACATTCATAGCCGACTCTTAAAAAGTTACCAAGGGAGCTCTTGTTGAGGAAAGAGGAAAGAAGGTAGGAACATTGTATTTTTCTACCTGTATTATTGATTCATTTTCTATTAGATCTACTTTAGATTCAGATGCAAACATGTGGCATAATCGGCTAGGCCATATGAGTAAAAAGGGAATGCATATATCAAAGGCAAAGGGTAAGTTATAAAATTTGAAAGATGTAGATCTTAATTTATGTGAGCATTGCATATTTGGAAAGAAAAAAAAAAGTGAGATTTCTCAAAGTTGGGGCAACAAAGAAGGAAAAAAAATTGGAGCTTGTGGACTCAAATGTGTGGGGACTAGCCTAGGTAGCTTCTCATGGAGGATCTCAATATTATGTGACTTTCATTGATGATGCCACAAAAAAGGTATGCGTTTATTGTATAAATCATAAATCTGATGTTTTTGAGACTTTTAAAAGATGAAAATCCATTGTGGAAAATGAAACTTTTTTAAAGTTAAAATGTCTTAGATCTAACAATTGTCGTGAGTACTGTAACAAGGCTTACAATGATTATTGTTTAGTGAATGGAACACGTAGAGAAAGAATGGTTCCTAGAACACCACAGAAGAATGGTGTTACTGAAAGAATGAATAGATCTATCATGGAACATGAAAGAAGCATGAGGATACATGTTAGATTACCCTTACAGTTTTGGGTAGAAGTAGTAGACACGACATTATATTTAATCAACCGTGGGCCTTCAAGTGCACTAGATGGTAGAATACCATAAGAAGCTTAGACTGGAAAAGAGGTAGATATTTATTTTCTTAGAGTATCTAGTTCATAAGATTTTGTGCATGTTGATTAATAAAATAGGAAGAATTTGGATGCTAAATCTAAGAGATGCACTTTTATTATTTATGGCTGTAGTGATTTCGGATTTCTTTTTTGGGATTTAGATGATTCTAAGATTTTTAGGAGTCGTGACATTCATTGGAATGAAAAAATAATGTAAAAGGATCAAATTTTGATACCTAAAGATGAACCAGGAGACATGTTTGTGGAAGAAATTATAGTTTCGGATTTAAAATAGTCATCTGTAGGTAATGATGTTGGTCAGGGCGATCAGTGTCGGAAGGATCAGGACCGGTGTCAACATCCTAAACTGACGTTTGTAGAGGTACAAGAGAATCAACGTCAGTTACCAGGATCGATGTCGGCTATAGGTGACTAGCGTCGGTCACTTATAAAGTGGATACGAATGTACATGATGTACAAAATGAGCCTCAGGCACCCCATATTTATGTGAGAAGGTCACAATGAGTAATTAGGACCTCCATAAATATTTTCACCTTCCTTGTTTCATTTATCATTGACTGATAGTGGTGAGCCCAAAAGTTTTGAAGAAGCAATGCATGTAGATACCCACATGAAGTGGGAGCATGACAAGGATAAGGAGATGAACTCCTTGAAACAGAATTAGACATGGGATTTGGTTAAGTTGTCAGTTGGTAAGAGAACATTGTAGAACAAGTGGGTTTTATAGGATCAAAGAAGAAGAGGGTGGATAGAAAAGATATAAAGAAAGGCTTGTGGTAAAAGGGTTTGCAATAAAAACCAGGTATTGATTTTGGTGAGATTTTTTCTCCTGTTGTAAATATTACTTCCATACGTATTATTTTGAGTTTAGTTACAGTAGAAGATTTGGTCTTAGAGAAAATTGATGTTAAGACAACTTTTCTTCACAATGATTTCGAGGAAGAGATATATATGAAGTAACCACTTGGTTATGAAGTCAAGGGTAAGGAGAAACTTGTGTGTAGCTTGAAAAATAGCTTATATGGGCTCAAACAAGTTCCAAGGAAATGGTATATGAGGTTTGAAATTTTTATGCATTAGCATGGTTATATGAGATGTGAATCTGATCATTGTGTTTATTTCAAAAATCTTGAAAGTGGAAGCTATATTATTTTGTTACAGTATGTAGATGATATGCTTATTATAGGATCTAGTATGCAGGACATTGCCGAGCTTAAAGAAAAGTTAGCTCATACATTTGCAATGAAATATTTAGGAGTTGCAAATAAACTCCTTGACATGCAAATTCATAGAGACATGAAGAACATGAAATTTTATTTGTCTCGAGAAGACTATATCAATAAGGTGTTGGAAAGATTTAAAATGAAAGATTCAAGACCTGTAAGTACACCTATGGATGGACACTTCAAATTAAGCAAAGATCAATTTCCTACATCACATAATGAGGTTGAGTACATGGCACGAGTTCCATATGCTTCAGAAATATGAATCCTTATGTATGTAATGATTTGTACCAGACCAGACATTACACAGGAAATGGGAGTTGCAAGCATATTTATGGCCAATCCAGGTAAAGAGCATTGGAAAACAGTCCAATGGATACTCATATATTTGAGAGGGACATTATATCATGCATTTATGCTATATAGGGTCAGATACTTCTTTACGTGACTATGTTGATTCAAATATGGCTAAAGATTTGGATGGTACGAGGAGCACCACTGGATATGTTATCACAGTAGGTGGCACAAAATTTAGTTATATTTCAAGATTGAAAAAGGTTATGGCCTTGTTTACTACAGAGGCCGAATATGTTGCAACTATAGAGGCTAGCAAAGAGATTGTATGGATGAGCAGGTTTATGGAAGAGTTGGGAAAGAAGCAATAGGATTGCAGATTTTACAGTGATAGTCAAAGTGTGATTCATTTGGAAAAGAACTCAAAATTTCATTTAAGAACGAAACACATTTAGTTGAGATATCACTTCATAAGGCAGGTGTTGGAGGAAGGGCAACTGAAACTGGAGAAAATTTATACAAATAAGAACCCTGCGGATATGCTAACAAAGCCGTTAGAAATGGAGAAATTGGAGCTTCACTTCACTTTTGTTGGTCTTTGAGTTTGGGACTTGAAGAGGAAGAAATAGGCCAAGGAAAAGGATCCAAGGATGGACATGTACAACATAGTACAACAATTTATCTTCAAGTGGGAGATTGTTGAGTTGTGGAGCTAAATTGCTTCACAAATAACATGCTTTGCAGGTTTGCAGGTGTACACAATAACCGACATTGGTCACCTAGCAGAACTAACATCAGTTGGGGTAACTGACATCGGTTACCTACGCATTAATTTTTTTACTTATAACATGGGATTAGATCCTACCATTGATTAAAAGGTGATCGTAGGGATGTAAATGCATAGCTATGTTGCCCTAATGTTTGTATATGGTTATAAGCTAGAAAAATAGGGTTATACGGTGAGAATAAGGATTATTGTAAGAAGATATTCTTGGAGAGAGATGAGAGAAGCTTATGAAGGAAAAGTACTATACATCTGTGAGAGGTGTGGAACATTATAGATCTTAATTGCATTTCCTCTGTAAAGAAAAGAATACTAGATTGGATGTTTCTTGGTGGCTGTAGCCCACACTAGGTGAACCACGTTATATCTTGTGTATTTTCATCCGGTTTTATTTCCATATTTACTGTGTGCATGCTTAAATATGATATATATTTGTACAAATGGTGTGATCTAACCTCAACACTCCCATTACTGGATAGATCTCTGTCACTCACACAATTGGGGGGAATAGAAATTCCCCCCATAGTTGCATGTTCTAAGGAGTAGTTTCTTATCCATACTACTCACATAAACACCTATACGTTATTGTTGATTTGCACTTTAAGTCAATATTTCTGGCAACACTTTCTCTTATCTACACTATGAGCACACCTTTACCACATCTATCTATGCTTCTGGCCTCCCTTTCCACTCCTATTCCACTCCATACACACTTTACTCCTCATGCTTACTTATGGATCTTTCTATTCATGATAAACATACTACTTTATATATATGATATACATCATTTCATTCACTATACATAATCTGGCTATTCTTGTTCACAATGATCACATCTATTTTCCTGCAAATCTTGATATATACATTTTGGGGTATCAGACTTCCCCCTCTTCACTTTCTTCTTATACCATTACTTCTTCCTATCTATACAACAAAATGTTACTACTAAATACACTACCTCGCCATCTGATGATGAAATCATGTTCTTGATGTTCATACATGAAATTTTGAGGGCATTAAAAGAACCTTACTTGCACACTTAGGGGGGAATTGTATTTTCTCCCCCCATATACCAGTCTTAGTTATCTCCATTATCTACGCATATCTTATCTACTACACTTCACGGTATGTGCTTCATGATAAATATTACCTAGCATCTATATTGAATCACATGCTAATACCTTTGCCACTCAATGACACACTCTTCTTCCACGGTTCAAACTTGATTATTGAGGGAAAAAATCATAAATAAAACTCACTTGTCATTTTTTTTGGATACTATATGTCCATATCTCACTCTCAGTGCTTCATGTCTATCTTTTTTTAGCATCACCACATCTCTAGTAAACATACTTTACCTTCATTACCCAATGACACACTCTTGTTATATGGTTCATACTTGACTCTTGCGGGAGCATTCCTAAATGAACCTCATCTCACACACATTCTTCTCAAGGTAAACGTGGTCCCTTTCATCTACACATTTTATATATCGCAGTGCACCATCACAATCACATAACATTTGCACATCTTGGTTGTACTTACTCTTGCTAGCTTATTCTACTTACATGTTACACTTAATTTCCTGTGCTAGTTGGATACTTAGTATGTCATTATCTTTTTCTATAAACACATGTGTGTTCACATGGTATCTTGAAGTGAATGCAATACTTTAATAGAGTATTACACGATGCACGATGCCCGATGCTCAACACTACTCTTTACCAGTCCCATTGAGGCAACTGGGGGGCATCTACCTTTGTTATCCTCACTCTCCACACACCACAGGTCCTCTTGTTACAATATTTACTACCTTTCATCACTCTCACTTTCTTTTCAATGATCTATACATGATTTAACATACTATTTATCTTTATAACATGATAATGGGTGCTTCATGTGTAGATTTTACCTTGCATGATTCTATACAACCATGGTTATCTGTCACTTCTTGCTTGTAATTGTTTGTTATTATTTGCTAGTTATGGCTTATGTTTTATTTGATCATTGTTTTCTTATGGCCGTTATCACCCTGGTTGTCTTGTGACATTGTGAGTGATGTATCATGTATGAAACCCACTTTTTGTGGTCCCTCTTGTCTTCATAGTTGCTTGTTACATCATACTCTATTGCATACTAGATCTTTTACATTAACACTTGTTTACTAGTCCATACTTTTTGCATGTGCCTTGGATTCTACTATGAGCATCCCCTACCTCTTGTAGGTATCCAATATTAGATATGCATATTAGGTTTAGGTCCTCTCGTTTAGGTCGTCTCCTCCTACATTTGTAACATACAGCCCAAACAAGGGAGAGCATATATCGGGTGAAAAAATCACCCTTCCAATAGATCATAGCTCTAGAACATAACAAAACAATATAGATTTGACACAAGATCACAGTCACAGATAGTCCAAAATCAGACTTGGACCACAAACATAGAGTGGACATTAGCACCCAATAGCTGACAAGAACAATGGGCGCTTGTGTCATGGGGAAAATTTAGACAGTTTCTTAGTTCATCATAGCTTCCAATAGGCTACAATATAAATATACAGTATCAAGAACTCACTTTCAGTTACATAATTCCTTCAATTGACTACAATTAGTTAGGAATTGGGATGTGTCATCTGTAGTGGAACTTATTCGAGAAGCGTCATGGAAGGAGAGAAAAGCATACCTCTCTCCCCAACACTCTTCTCTTGGCATGAGATCACAAAAAAAACTCACTGTTGGCATGAGATCACCAAAAAACCTCACCTTTGGCAACAAGACACTCAAATCCAACAACATCTTCAAACAAAACATGACAACTTTCTATAATATACTCTCTTATATAACATGTGTACTCTTTCCTTAACTACTACTTTTACACACGACTTTTACATTCTTATACATATGTTACTCTGATTTTTCAATATGATACTTTGACTACTCTTTTTCTCTTATTTTACACATTCATCCTTACAAGAAGTAACTCACATCAACAAGCACAAGCTCCATCAGCATGCTGCTATGCACAAACTTCACCCCTATGGTCTACCTCCCCTTCCTAGCTGTCACAACTCATGCTTCACATTACGATCACTTCACGTTACTTGTCCACTCGACACATTATCAGCTACACTTATGTCTAGATCACACAGTACACATATTCTATCAAATTTATGCTATCGAGTATTCACTAAAAAACATAAAGTGGGGGCAAATGTAAACACAAAATCTATGCACTTGGGTACATTTATAGGTCCTAAAGCATACTAATGTATCCATGATTCCTAAGCAATAAAACTAGTGGTTAACAAATCCTTTGGGCCTTTTGGTTTCTGTCTTTTACAAGTTACTGGATTTACACATCTTACAACTCTGTCGACACTTAATTGATTTAACCTTTATTACCTCGGACACTAGCTCCTAGTTAGGACAGAAGCACCTAGGCGCTCCTGTCCCTTCTTGGCACCTATGTCTTTCTCTTTCTTATTCTTACTCTTTTGGGTCATTTTCACCTTTTGATCACCTTTTAAAACTTTGGGTTGACCTTTCAATTATCAATTAAGAAATTCAAACAAGAGAATCATATATATATGTACACACACACACACACACACACACACACACACACACACACAGAGACACACACACACACACACACACACACAGAGTTATTGCTCTCAAATAAGGGGCCATGCATCATAAGCATGATCTATCACCACCTAAGCTTTCAAAAATGCACAAGAGCATTACATGGCATACATATATCACATCCATACAAGGGACAAGGGTTGCATTATCTTGTATACACAACATAGGAGGGGATTTCATTCTATTTCATTAGATGCATCTTGTATACTAGATAAAATCTACACCTAACATGTTATTATTGTGTAACTTACACAAGGACAACCTAGGGCATCAATACACACACAAGCACAAAGAACTACATGGATTCTAAGATGTAGTGTAGCGCTTGGACGTTAGTTCACTCTTCAAGTGGCCATCGGGGTTAGTCTGACTCCCCATTCTGGATATTTTTTATTATATTTGATGTGGTTTGTAGTCATGTGCAGGTAGTCATATATTTATAGGTTACAAGTATGACCATCAATATTATAGTGAAACCACAGTGATAAAGAGAGATAAACATTAAATCTCATCTAGCCCAGAAAAGACTAGAACCTGAGCATTTGAGAAGACACAGAGACCCAGTTCAGTCACTAGCGTCTAGGGCGCTCCTACCCTCCTATGGGCACTTTTGTCTTATGTATTTCTAGGGTTCTGAACCCTCATTGAGCTTGTTTAACACTTTTCCCTATCAAATCCAGTAGATACTCTGTCCAGGTCATTCCCAGGTAGTGCATAATCAATAAAGTCATCTTCCTCTCTCACCTGCTTAGGGTTTTACATTGTCAAATGCTTATTGCTTATGTCTTACTATACTTCATTACTTGTATATCATTTGTTACAGTAGTTACTCTGAAAGTAGATTTAATTCAAATTATATTAAATCAAGGTTACTAGATCTCTTGGCAAATGCCCTTTCACAATTATTTGTGGGGTTGGAACTTATGAGTGGTTCATGGAAGAAAAATATTTCGTTGTTGATGTCATAGTTGGCCTTCTTCTCGTAGGCACTCTCCTAAATTGGTGAAACGGGGATGATCTCAACATCCTAGGTGGTCACCTTAACCTGCATAACAAATTCGATGGGCTCATCTTATTTGCCTCGATACATTTTCGTTTGTACTTTATGTGGAATCTTTTCTTCTCACTCAGACAAGACCATCGAAAAATTGCAATATCTTGGACTTCAAAGGTCTCTTCTTTTCACAAATATTTTATCGAACCCATTGAAATGATGAAGCTACACCGAAATCATATAACAAATCAGTGAAATATTTATATGATAAGTTTGCTAATCAATATGAAATCTTCCGCTAATTAAAATGTATAAAAAATCCAAAATACATTTTATTTAAGATATAACATAACTAACCTTCATCAACCAAAATACATTTAAGATAAATGTTTTCAGCTACCCAAATGAATGAATGAAATAATATTCCTAATCATGAAGCCTTTGCTTGTCGCGACGCTAACAACTACCAACCCCTCATATAAATTTTGACAACAACATGGCTATGAAATAAACGCCAATCACATCCGCCCACTGGAGTGACTGATCGATACATCATACGGAGCCTGCTGGGAATTACCCCTCGTAATTATTAAACAATAAAGACCACCCATACATTGTAACAGAAATTATAGTAGAATAGAAGTACACAGTTTCACGGCAAGTTCTGATAAAACAAATAAATTAGAGTATGAAACGTTGCTTATACAAAGATTATGTGGCTGCAGAATCCCCTTGCTATATATATAGTATATCCACAGAAAATTGTGTATCCATAAAACTTATTAAGAGTTGTAAATTTTTAATGAACAACTGGAAGAGCTACATGAGCCGGCACTTGGAAAATGATTGAAAACCTTAAATTGACATTTTCTGAAACGAATAATTTAGACAGACGAAGTTTGCAGGCAACAAATGCATTCCTTACTTTCAGAATGCATTTATTTTCTTGATGGGTTGGTCATATGTAGTAATTGTGACGGACATGTCTCCCAAACAAGGCATCCGTGCTCAAATGGGCATTTAATCTCATTCATTTGGTTTTCCTACCTGTTGGAAAATGTCACTATTTCTCACGTACTTTTCTTCTTGTTCGTCGAAAGGCGTCCATCTTTGAAGTTTCCTTTGCTAGAAAGTGTCAAATTATGGGGGGGTTTTCCAAGAACTTTTTCCGACAACATATGGCTTATTTTTTCAAACCCCTGATGGTAACGGTGACGGATGTGGCCACCGACAGATGAGATTATTGGACAAAGGGAAGTTCTCTTAGAAATGTCCCCGTTCAGGGTGAATGCAAGAAGAACAAGCAATCGAACAAGCATAAAAGCGGCAGAGGTGATCAGCGGAATGGTAATAATTTAATGCAGAAAACCTAAGGCTCTAAACATGTTAATAGTTATTATGGCAGTGTTTCTCTGCAGTAATTTTCAGAGTGGATTTTCCTGGGAAACACAGTTTCCAATGATTGAAAATCCAAGGTGCCTCATCTTCCCCATATATTTTCTTCTCCATCAGATCTCCACCCTGAGCAACGCTCCATCACTAGACAGACAATCCTTATCCTCACAAAAGTCACAAAGTTGGTTATGTTGATGCGTAATCACAACACCCCTGAATGTCTGCAACTCGCTGGGTTGAAACTCTCAGTGTGATTGCATAACATGGAGCTTTTCCCAAAGTGTGGGACTTTGAAATTGGGAAAGCTCTCTGGGTGAAGGTCGGTTCCTATTCCTCTATCCAAATGCACACATTCAAATTGTAGAGGATTTACCTTTAGTCTAATCTAACTCGCCAAGGGGACATGGTTAAGAAGATGCAAGAAAATAAACCTAAACTAACAAAGGTGATGCACCAAAGGAATGTTGAACACCTGCTTTGCCATTAAACACAAACCATTAAAAAAGTAATACAACCACCATGCACACATAACCAAGATTTCAATTAGAGATCAAAGAGGTGTAATGAACACAAGAGAGGGTTGAAAATCATCCACAGACATATATTATTGCTCTAAAAATTTGATACAGTACAGTACAATGGCCAAGAGGCAAGATTTGCATTACAGTTTGAATGGGAGGTTTGAACTCCACAAATCCACTCGTAGACAAGAGAAGAAGGGAGGGTGCAAAGCGAAATTGTCCAACTTTTTGAAAAATTTCCCTACTTACAATATATAGGAAGAATGAGAGAAGGAGATGAGAAGAACTTGAATTCTTTCTTCAACCACCCTAGAATGCATTGAATTTACTTGCAAAAATGATGGGTTCCATGACAAAACCCATACCTCCATGTACTCTTCCTTGTTGGGCAAGAAAGGAAGCCCATACCTTCATTATTTTGGTAGGTCAAAAGCCTAACACACTAAAAAATGGAGGACTGTATTTCTTCATTTTAAATAACTTAGTCCCCCTAATTTAAAGATATCTAGCCATAGTTGCGTAGAGGAGACTGTAAGCTTTCCAAAAAGTCTTTTCTTGTCTAAATCTGAGCTCCCAGTCAAAATTTATGGCCATCTGAAGGTCGATGTGTCATTCTATTAAAAAATGTGAGTTCTTGATCTTCCTTTTCGAAGTCCGAAATGCATGCAACCTCTGAAACCCCAAAATTTAGATCTTTAGACATTTCCATTTCGAAGATTGGGTTTTGTTCCCCCGCTCAAAATGGCTTGAGAGTTTCGAACCCGAAAGTTTGAAAGTTTGAAACTTTGGACTTTTGGAACTCGGAATTTCAGACATTGAGTTGAGATTTTTGTGTTTTGGGCTTCCAAACTTTCGAAACTCCGAACCTTGAAACTCTGAAAGTCCAAAACTTGAAAGTCTAAAATTTCAGACTTTCATACTTTCGGGTTTCAAAAACCTTCTTCCTTTTTTTCAACTTTGGCTGCTGAGAACTCTAAAACCCTGAAACTCTGAAAGTCTGAAATTTCAGACTTTCATACTTTCGGGTTTCAGAAACCTTTTTCCTTTTTTCCGACTTTGGCCGCCGAGAACTCCGAAACCCTGAAACTCTGAAAGTTTGAAATTTTGGACTTTCAAATTTTTGGGTTTTGGAAACCTTTTTCCTTTTTTCCAACTTTGGCCGCCGATAACTCCGAAACCCCAAAACCCTGAAATGCGAAATTCTGAAACTTCAGAGTTTTGGGCTTCAGAAACTTTTTTCCTTTTCGAGTCCTTGAAATCTGCCTTAGCCTACCTTCGAAAAGCTCCACCTCCAAAATCTGAAATTTCGGATTTCGAACTTCTTCTTTTCTCGAAATATCTGCAACTTGCTCGGACCTGCTTCAACCTTTTGGACCAACTCCGAAATGCAAGCTCTCTTGATGGATCAACTCCGTCGGCTTCTCTACGTGCAAGGTCATGTTTGTTTATTTTTCCTGAGAGAAGAAATTGGATAACAGGTCATTTTTTAAATTCCCAAGCACATATTGTGAAATGTCAATCTTGCTTGGAGGCAATCCCTATCGAGAAAATTGCACAGGTGATATTTCCATAAGGTTTTACAGTAAAACTACCATACTATCAGGCTGTCCAAAAAATGGATTTTCAGAACAGGGCATGGACATCTACAAGTTCCTTTGTAGATATGTCTACAAAATGTGGGATCATGTGAACTGTTCGACTAAATGCCTAAAAGATATGTTGTCTCATGAACTAAAATGATTCTGGGATTGCAGAAAATGGTTTCCGGACTTGCACTGATTTGTTCCCAATTTCCGTTCTTTATTATTATGATAGAGTGACCTAGATTATGTGGACATAAGTAATGGAGATTTGTAGAAGAATTTGGACTAAAGCCACTTAAAAAGACAACAGGGGTTCTTATAATGAACTTGTGCTCACTTTAATCGAGAAAGGGATGCTTACGAATAATTTTTGGCAAATATAATATTTTCAATTAATTTGTTTTTGAAAAATGATTTATGATATACAATCCTCTCTCTACTTGGCCCTAGATACTCACATATCACCCAATGTATTTGTTAAAAAATAAGAGCTAATAACCGGATAATATTTGTGAGTTTATTTAAGAGTACCTCGATACGAAAGACATGTTTAAATATTGAGAGTTAATTTTATATTGATGTTGTTTGGAGAAAATAAGAATGTAAGTGTTTTCAAGAAGAGTTGATAACTAACATTAATATGAAAAATAATTTCTTTTTGTTCCAAAAAAATAAATAATTAACAACTTTTAATTATTTAAAATAATTAAAACAATTTATAATTTTATACATCTCACAATGATATTATATTTTTGATTTGCCTAATTTATAATCTTATAGAATATTAAATCTCATAATGATATTATATTTTGGAAAATAAAAATAATAGTATGTTTGGGCTTTTGACAAAGTTTCAAAATTCTCTATTTTTTGAGAAAATTCAAATAAAATATGTTTCCCTTATCTTTGTTCCATTAGGTTGGTATTTATCCTATCTAACAAATATAGTTAGTAGATTTGAAGCTACAGTCAACCTTTGTTGTTATAGATTTTGAACTTTGAATCACTCTAGAGACTGGAACATGCCTTGACCATGTAAGATTTATTTCTTTTATTAACATGGAGCCATGTATGTGAACTGTTTGAAAAAATGTCTTTAACAATTGTTCTAATGTCTACATTTTTTACTTTATAATTTGCAACCTCTTCTCACAAAACATCATACTTGAAGATAATACATTGGTATCCTCACAAAAAACCTGATACTAATTCACCAAATACAACTAAAAGGTGCCCAATTCCATCACTTCATCTTTGCTAACATACCCCCTTCTTATGCCAAAATAGGATATTTGAAACAAGGTGATGACACCCACTCAAGTCTTATGAAGAACTCACTTTTGCCAAATGTTTTAGTTGCAAGTGTCATGGTATATACGTATGCAAAATTGAAGTGGATTTTAATCACAAACATGTATACAAAATGTGTAAGCATACACATGGCACACGAATTGTTCTTCTATCAAACATTTATGCAGAAGTGTGTTGGCCATGGATCAATGTTCAAATAGTGAGGAGATTGATGACCGATAGGGGAATTATATTGATGCTTATATGTAATTGGATTAAAGGAAATAAAATGGTGCATGTTTGATGTGTAGGAGATAACTCACACCCACATGTATACATGAGATCCTTTAGAGATTATTGGTAATGTTATGTAAAGCAATTTGTAGACATAGGTTGGCATTGTAACAATGTGCATTGTGTCAAACCTGCAATATTATAAAAGAGACCAAGTTTCATTTATATTTTCTTTAAAAATTTACATGTCTAGGATGTTGGGTTGGGGGAGGTGGAGAGAAGGAAAATAAAGGAGTGACAACCCTCAATGAGATGGAGAGATGTTTCTCCAAAGGAAACAATCAATATAATGCTTGGAGATGATGGAAAGCACATCCTTGATGGTTAAATGGGATTGAATTACACCAGGGAGATTTTTAGTGGTGAATTTTCATAAACTCACGAAAATCGAGGATGATAGAAACTTGAATTGGTGAATATTTTGTGGTTCGCAGCCAACTTATTCACCAAAAACTTCGACCAACATGTCCCTTATACTATTTGTTTCGCCTAGATTTTACACATATATAAGAGCTTATGAATGTAATTTTCCACCCTTTCAAATCATATCGTGCACATATTAGCGGGACAACCCACCCGAACAACCCTTAACCATCCAACCCACCCGCCAAACCCTCACCCCATCCAATGCGCTCGTACAACCCTTAGCCATCCAACCCCTCACCCCGTCCAACACACCCACCCAACCCCTATCCATCCAACCCCTCAAGGCTCAACCATCCAACCCCTCATCCGCCCAACCCACCTGTCCAACCCTTAGCCTTCCAACCCCTCACCCATCCAACCTCTCACACATCCAACCCCTCACCTGTCCAACCCACTCGTCCAACCCTTAGCCGTCCAACCCCTCACTTGTCCAACCCGCCTTCCAATCACCTTTGCCATGAAATATTTTTTCAGATATTCGCCAACGATTCAAAAGTAATTTTTTAGAGGGGTCTTCTTAAGATGAACCTTGAATTACACTTACAAGATTATGCATAGATATCACTTTCGACGTAATTTGTAACTCATGTGCAATTGCTAGTTAATAAAATATTTAACTATGTCATGGCCCATTATGTCATCTCGAGAGTCACCAATGTGAAATAAGTAGAACAATTTAGTCATATTTTAGACTACGTATAACTTAATACTGTAACAAGTCTAAGAAGTTTATAATTATTATTATAACATAATTTAAAAATAAAATTTCCTAGAAAAATACCATATAAAAGTAAGTTTTGTATAGGTTATAACTATTATCAAAATTAAAATTTAGAAAGATAACATTAGATGGCCATTCAAATTCAATATCCCATTGAAAAACATTTTGAATGTAAACTTCAAGGTTTTCTTGTCCTGAGCCACAATCTCCAATCAATCCACAACAATTAGTTGTAACTTTAACAATAGAATTGACCATGTGGGATGCCATTAAATAGGGGAAAATACCCAAAAAGGAAACAATAAATGTAATCACACAATTAAAATTTGATTGACTTTATAAAAATTGTGGTATGAACACAACATAAAACACATACTAAAGAACATAATAGCATGCATCAAACCATATTTAAGTTAATATGCAATAGGATGCACTTCCACATCAATTGATGATAAGATTAAACATATGTTTAGTTGTAAATTTGATATATTTAAATTAGATGTATATTAGATAACATTGTTCTATTATGTGAGGGTGTGGAGTGCATTTGTTCCTGTAATCAACAAGAGTTGCAGATTAAAAATGACTTTGAGAAAGCTTATCATCACATAAAGTGGACTTTTATCCTCATCATTTTGGAGACTATATGATTGGGCCCTAGTTATAGCTTGTTAGTTTCAAATGTTATGAGTAGATGTTTCAATGTGTGTCTTTCCATTGATAGAATGCACACATAGAGTAATTTTCTTTATTATATTTTTTTTTGGTCAATTTACCCCTTACTACTATTCTTCATAATCTCACAACTAAAGGATTTGAATTGTTGTATTCTTTTTTGCACTTTTTGTACCTCTAAACATGAATATTTGGCATCACTCAAATTGTATAGGCAATTGCTACAAAACTACATAGAATTTAAAAGATGTTGTAAACTAATGAAATGATACATTTTGAATGTATAATGTATGTGGATTTTTTTTTAGCTATTTATTTCAAAGGATTTTTCTTATTTTATAGTAGAGCAACATCGAGACAACATCTTGTCATTTAGTCAAAACATATTTGTTTTCTACGAAACTTTAGATATATAATCTAGAATACATTATCTATTAAATATTTTTTTTAGATTTTTAGATATCTATTAATTTTTATTGAATTTCATGAGTGTAATGACAACATTAAAATTTAGTAAAATATATTTCTTCAATTTTTTGGAAATGATTTACTATTTTTCATAGTGTCTCAAATTGGACGTACTGAATTTCCTAAAATACCACAGTTTAGAAATAATTAAAAAATTAGTAAAACCCATTTTTTAAAATAAAAAATTAGTAAAACCCATTTTTTAAAATAAAAAATTATATTTTCCGAAACAGTAAAAAAATGAAATTTGTGTAATTTTTCATCATTTAATTCACTATTTAGACCTGAACACGTGGCATCTGAAGTGATGTCTTTTGGCGTATAATTTCCCTCCAAACAGATTAAGGGAAAAACAAGCCACATAGATTCTACCTAGGCTTCACATAAAGGGTTCGCCTGAACCCCCCTTAAGCCTATTTCCATAGATTCACTCTTTGAAAAGTATGCAAGGTAAAATATGCTCAAGGGAGTTCAGGTGAAGGGGGGTTCAGGTGAACTACTTTTTTTATTGACATGACACACTGAGAAAAGGGAGTTCATGTGAAGGGGGTGTTCACCCGAACACCCCTTAAATTATTGATTTGAAATTTTATGGGTTGAATTTTTAGCCCACCAAGTGGGAATAACTATTATGTGTTTACCCTAATCACTCAAGGTCTTGTCAAAGGAATATATCTTCCTATTGCTACTTCTTTTGATCTTTTCAAAGATCACTTTCTTAATGAAGCCTTCCTTTTAATTATTGAAAAAGGGGAAAAATCCATGCATTTTCTTAATGTTATCTACCTCATCTTAGGTTTTAGTATTAAATGGTCCAAGATGTAATTTTTCAAGAAATATATAAATATATCTACTCTTAGGTTATAGATATATACATGGAAATGAACCCAACATAGATAAATTTAGTCATTTTTAGGTATCCCCTTCATGTTTCAAGCTATCCTTTCCCACCTTTGGTAATATGTCATATATGAGGTTGAGAAAAATATCTCTTACTAGATCACTGAAATGCTTTCCTTAGAATATAAATCCAAAAATTCTCTAAATTTTTCATGACAAATCATGTTTGGTACTCTTCATGTCAGGTATTTTCTAAGGATTCCTACAAAAATGTGAAACTTTAAATAGAGATTATCTGTATGTCAGTTCTAAGCATCAAAAGGGTTTTCATCATGTATCTTGGGAATTTAGTATTGTCTCCAAAATGTGGGGGAAGGGTTACGACTTCTTGGCATTCATCGGCAATGCACTCAGGATAGATATGTGCAAAATTAGGTTTTTGGTATATTGAAGGAAATAAATCTTGAAAGTATTTATTTATACTTATTTGTTGAATGTTCTCCCCATGGTAGAGATACATGGAACTTAGGTTTTAGGTTTAATATATTTTATGTTATTTGAAAAAATAAAGAGTTTAAAGAATTTATCAATTGAAATGATTTGGAAATGATGGGACTCAATCAAACCCTGAATTATTATTCTCATGGAATGGCATATGCTTAGTCATAGCCTCATTTCCCTATTGTTGAGAAGCTTAATGCGTGTTAGCCACTATAGTTTTCTATTCATACATTGAGTAAAATATTTTAAACTATGTGTCAAGTCATCCTTGAGCCCATGATCAATCATTTCACATGGTGCATTCTATAGTAGGGTTTTCCTTTGATTCAGCACATTATTAATCTATGCTTTTTGTCACCCCAGTACCCATTTACTTGTTATTCTAATACTATTAAGAATTTATTTTGGGTTTGTAATAAAAATTCAGTTACTTAGACATGGATTCGTGATTCTCTTAGTTACCTCTTTAATTAGAACCTTCATCTAAATATACATTTTTTTGGGTTGGCATATTTTATATACAAGCATATTTTCAACATACTTTATGAGTGAATGTTCTATTTTTCAAATGAAAATATAAATAAATTCAACTATTTTTCCCCCATATTTTGGATACATTGTTTTCAACTTACAACAAGGCCATGTTAGTATCCAATGTCTTTATATAATTTCATGAGCATTATAATACCATGGCTCTATTATTTTATACTCTCCATATAATTCCCTAACCCTACCAAATCATTGGGGCATTGCCCCTGCAAATTTCTCATGTATCTCCTTCCTTTTCTTGGAGGGATGGACACCATGAGGGATTTATGGAGTAAATTTCTCCCACTATTGATTCTACATTTAACCTTTACCTCAAAGGTACTCTTCTACATTGGTGCAATGAGGCTAGTCTCAACATTTTAGGCAATCACATCCTCTTACATAATAATTTGATGGGCTCATTTTCCTCAACTTGATAAATTTTCTTGGTTACTTATTACAATATTACGCCCAATTCTAAACATTCTCAATGACATTCAACCAAGTTTTAAAGAAGACATGGATGTTGTGGATCATGCTTGAATAAAGGATGGGATTCCTGTCTCGAACGAGAGATTCACTATGCAAACGCATGCCATATCACATATGTTCATAGGATGATGAGTAATAACCCTATTTCTAAGTCTACCTCTTAATATTTTGTTATTAAAACCCACTCCTAACACAACTTTTCAATTATAAGTTACATCTTATTTTACCATATATCAAAAATACCCATTTTACCTATGACATCTTTAATACCCCATTTTTTCTACCTCTTTGGTGTTGGATTTAATATCTTCAAAATTTAATTATATTGTATGCAATGGAAAGGTTGAAAAGCTATGGAAATGAGATTAGATAACGTCAAAGCTTAACTAACTCAACTATGCACCATGAGATAAGAGATAAAAAATGGAAACTAACATGAAAACATTATAACTTTGACAAAAACTAACATGTATAATACCCTCTACTCTTTGAATGCTAATTTAAATGAACCTAGAAGATCCTAGCAATGAGTTTTGTTGTTTACTCCATGAAGGTGAATGAATCTTACTAAATGGCTACAAGACCAAGTTTAGCATATTCCATTACTAACGCATCATGGATGCAAGATGAAGCTATTTTAATGGTGGATGGATGAATTATGGAGGAGATCTTAACAATGGATTATGGCCAAGATCCAAATGTTCTATAGCTTAAAGCTATCACAAATAATTTCTAATGCCTTTCCAAAGTGCTTGAGAGATTTTGTTATGTAAACAAGGTGTAAAATTGAAAGGGATGGGTGACCCTTGTATTTATAGCTTTTGTTTTGGAAGATTTTGGGATTTGGGTGCATGTGGGACTAAATTCTAAAAAGCACTTATAGATTAGATTAGGATAAACATTCTTTAGGCTTAGTTAATCTTGGTTTAGGATAGTTAACTAGGGTTAGGCTAGTTAAAATTGATTAGGAAGTGATTAGAGACTCATTGAGAGTTGGGAGGGGTCTTGATAACCATTTGTGACTGATAGAAGAAACATGGACACAAGAGAGGCCATAAAGCCAAATTATTTCTAATTATTTTCTTAAATTGTGCAGATACAGGTTGTAGCCAAGAAGAAAGAAGCATATACATGTTGAAAAGGAAGACCAATGTAACTGAAACTCAAATATTTTATACAAATGGAAGAGGATTACAGTACTATAGAATAGAGAATATGCTTGCAGACAAGGTACATTTTCTAGATTTCAGTCAAAGGAAAGGAATTATGGGAAAATTTTGACAGGGCTTCACCATGTAAAATGCACATTTACGACTTTTCTAGTATCCATATCAAGTTGAAATAAAGGGAAATGCAGTAAAAGTAACAGATTACAGTATTTCAACAAAGTATCTGAATCAAGGCTTATGCCTAAGAATGGTATCAAAAATAGAAGAAGAATTGCTTGTAATTTCCAGAAAACGGCTTGTAGGGTACAAAGGCATCTTAATTACAAAATATCATAAGTGTATTTCTATTGCAGTTGGCATTTTCAGTTCAGTATTCAATTATAGTAATCTTCAACTTCAGAATCAAAGAGTATAAATGCAACTGCAGGTTACAAGTATTCATTTAAAAAAGTGAACTGAAGAAAGGGATATATAAAATGCAGAGTTTTCAAGCAACTCATTTCAGTTATAGTTTTATCAACATCATTCAATCCTACAAAGCTTAGACTGGTCAATGCACAGATCATGGAAAATAAGCAAGACCCATTAATGGGTATCCAAAAAATCAAGAAAGGAAGCAAAAACTTACTGGTAAAATTGAAAGTTGAGCAAACCCTCAAAGGATCATTGAACTCAAAGCCAAAAGGGATAACCCACAATGAGTTTTCGACTCAAAGATCAAGGTTTCACAAAAGTAATGACATCTTAAGTATAAAATATCAAAGAATATGCCTCTATCACACTTGGGAAATCAAAGAAATCAGAGCTTAAGCATCAACTACCACGGTGGCCTTTCTTTTTATACAGCCCAAAATTTCATAACAGTCAGAGTTAAAATATGTAAATCACCGCAATAGACATGGATCTATCTCACAACGAACTCAAATTTCAAGAAAATCACGGCTACCCATGATGCAAGAATCACAGAACTGGAGATATGATTCAAAAGTAACAGTTGTTTGGGCACAAGGCAGTGAATCCATTAATATAAAAGCCTATTAATACAAAATCAATGTTTTGAAGATGAAGTAGCAGAGACAAAGTAAAAGGGTGAGCAAAATATTGATCGAAAATGAGCAATATACAGTCAGGAGATTACAAAAAAGCACAAGCCGTGACTACCCTTGCTCAAAATAATGGTGTTACAGGTGCAAGAAAGCAACAAATGATCATTTTTACAGAAGGGATAAGCTCACAAAACCTACAACAATGATGGCCATAAAATCTTCGCAGAGCTCCTACAGGCACAAATATCTCTTTTAAAGAAAATTTGAGCTCAAAGAAAATGACAACTGGTTAAAAAAATCAACCAGATCTCACGAAGAAAGCCAAGTAACAGAGCTTGAAGGCTTCATCAATGGATGCTATTAATTTTTTTTTATAGAGTTCATTTAGCTTGACTAGAGCTCACGAATGAAAAATGTGAAAGATTAGGGTTTCGAGTGTTTTACTCATCAACGATCCAAAGTAACCTAACTCACTCTGAGTTAATGATCAGAGGATCAATGACCATGAATCAAAAGTACAGAGGTCAAATGGCTGAGGATGGAACCCGAATTCTTTAATTAATACAAGTCAAAAACCCCAATCATTCTTTTGAGATCAACGATAAAAAAATTGACAAGTACAGAGATCAACACTCACAAATTGATCATCAAGATTGATGCAAAAGTAGTCCAAGTGAAATGGCGTTCATTTCACCAACTTATAATTTTCAAATTTTTTAAAGTGTCAAAATTTCCCTCTACAGGCCCGAGAAGTCCGTAGAGTACATGTGGCACCATCACGACAGAAGCTAAAAAACGGAGGTCGGGAGTCACTTAGGTTTTCAAACCTATAAAAATGTAAAAATTCAAAAGTTCCAAAGTTTCCCGCAAAGCCCTAGCCCCACACAGACAAAGTCAATATCAAAGGAAAAGTTAATACATCGATTCCACATGGTATCAGTGGAGTGGTAGGCTTTCTCAGTGTTTTGAGACTTTATACAAACAGGCTTAAAAGTCTTAAGTTATTCCGTGTGCCCACATTTCCCCTAGGCAGAAGGCTAGAGGATTTTTTTTCCTTTAAAGATCACAAACAAAATTTCAAGTTCTTACATAAGCCCGTAGGTCAAAAGTCTGCACAAGGGACAAAACTTCAAAAAGGTCCGCAGGTCTTCAAAGGGCTTAAAACTTCAAAAAATCCAAAAAAGTCCGCAAAAGACTTAAAATTTCTAGAATTTTGCCTAAAGGCCCATAAAAGCAAAGGGAGAAGATTTTTCGTTCCATCCAAGCTATCATTTCGAGCTTTGACTTTCAAAATTCAAATTATAGTATATGTTTCAAGAAAATACAAAGTGTCGACCAATGAAACATGAATATATTAATCAAAATATGGCCGAAACAAGATCAAAAAAAAGACAGAGTCTACATGCACAAGAAGAAGACTTACTCAGCAAGAAAATATTATTTTTAGCAAGTCATCCACTCATGTTTTTCTTAAAAATAGACATGCTTTTTCTTAAAATAGATTAGTCGACTGCAGTTGACTAGTTGTAACCGAAGGCTATTAATGCCTATTTTTAATTACATGCTCTATTTTTATTCCTTTATCTATTATTAAATAAAGGATAAAATAAGATGCATGTGCGAGTACAAGCCTTAGGCTATTTTTCAGAAAGGGGGGAAAATTATTTTTGCTATATATTGTGTGCCTTTGTAAAGCACAAGGAGAACTTCTAGAGGAATTTTGGATATAGGAGTACTGAAGCAATTTTTTCCAGTTTTTCCCACTGAATGTGAAGTATTTTCTACCTTTCCAATTATTTGCAGTCTTGTGTATTTTTTTATTAGTCTCGTGAATGCAAATTCCTTGATCAATCATCTTAACCTACTGCAAATTCAATATTTTCTGCATAATTTTAATGTGCATGTTAACTTATCAGTGTTGTTGTAATATTTTTCCCTCAGTACAACCAAGTGTTTGCCCTTAAATTCTATAGAAAACTGTTGACTCATGCATCAAGAATATTTCACATATGAATTGTGCATATACTCAGTCAAATCCCTCATACAAATTTGGTGTATCACCTTAGTTTTAATTACTTTACAGTCATCTTTTACCCCTAAACCCCAGAATCAATTTAGGATACATCAAGAAGGAACCAGCCTTGATACTGGAGACTCACCTCAAAATAGGTATACCCACAGATCTGAGGTGTTTTCATTGTATCTACGAAAGAGAGAGATCAAATTTTGCAAGCTTAGAAAACTTGCAGCCATCTCTCTACAGGGTGCACTTTCGAGAGATAACAATAGGGAATTAACGAAGTGTCGTTAATCAGTTGAATTGGAGGAAATTTAAGTGTAAGCATATTTTAGGTGTCTATATTTTCCACTTTTTGAAGTGGCGTAAGTGATGTAACTTCAAAGAAAGTAGATAAGCATAAACAAGTAGAAATTTTTGAAGGGATGGAAGAAAAATGAGTAGAATGGAGGATGCCCCCTCAATTATCGATGGGGTGATGAAAGAACTTGATCGACGATTGAAAATATGATAGAAAGAGAATAGAAGAAATAATAGTGTGAAGAAGAAGAAAAGAAAGGGGATATCGAAGAAAAGGATTATGAAGAGGGAATGAGCTAACATCCATCCAGTGACTTTTAAACAACTTTAATTTTCATCATATTGCTTATGATCTTCATCATCAGTCCTTATTAAAAAGAATTAACAAAATTGTAGTATGACATGAAAAGCCTTATACAAACAAATTTCCATTGCTAAAAATACCAACTCCATGCAACATAAAAAATGCAATGCAATACGAGAAAGTAAAAATATGCCTAGCTCCATGCAACATACATAACGCAATGCAATACGAGAAAGTAAACAAGCTAACCTGGTTCGGAAACAAGTACAAACACACATACTCAAATAAAAAATGTACAAGACAATTACACCAATGTTTTGTTATCAAGCTTCAGTTCCAAAATGTTCAAGTTAATGACAAGGGTTAAAAATGAAACCCCAAGCAAGGATACATGTGAGGGTAAAATACAGAGGATACAAGGGTCCTATGAAAAAAGAATCGTGCACTATGAAACTATACCAAACAACTCATTGTGCAAGGGAGTACAGATATAGTAATCATGCCAGCTTTGTTAATAGAGGTAGATCCGAATGATCCTTGAGTCATGTGTGAGAACAATTGAGGACCAAAGAAAGATGTTATATAGGAAAAAAATTTATTTTTGAGGATTATGTGTCTGATAAATTCTTCAAACTACGTGCAGCTTTTTACCAATTTATGAAAAGTTTTGAAATTTTACAATATTTCTAGATTTTTAATGATTTTTTGTCAATTTTTAGGGTTTTTTGAAAGTTTTTCGAAAGCTATGTATAGAAAAATGAATATTAAAATATTACCCCAATGAGAGGCGATAATTTACAAGGGCATATCCTGTATGTTTAAGATAAAGAAAATAAGAATACAGGCCAAGATAGATAGGTTAAATGTGATGGTGAACTCAAACCAATAAAGAGCTAAGAAGGATCAAGAGTTACCCCAATGCAATTTGTCCAAGAAATATATGATATAAAGGAAGTAGAAGATTGTTTATTAAAATAAAGGGAAAATTTTCCCTCAAACCTAGTAAAAATGCAATCTTATACACATGGATGTTCAGAACGAAGTAGAAGAACATAAAATGTTATGAAAGGATATGGAACATATGGCTAGAAGATTGGAGATGAAAAGGTTATTAGCCTAAGGAAAAATTGTGAGACAAGATTCAGACTAAACCAAGAGCATGAACAAGGTCTAAACAAATCCTGGTAACATACTAGTCCCATGTGCTCATCGATATCTAGTGTATGCTCTTGGAAATTAATTACTTACCCATGTGCTCATCGATATCCAGTGTATGCTCTTGGAAATTAATTACTTCTTGAAGTGAAGATCTTAATATCCTAATCTAAGTGAGGAAAAACTAGCTCAATGTGTAGGACATGATTGGTAATTAATCCTAAAGTCTTACCATTGTGAATGTTGGCTGGAAGAGAGAGATCTGTGAAATTAGCCTTTGCTAACCATCCATACATCCAGAATAGGAAGTGGTGAGATACTATGTTGAGGGAGAATGAAATAGGGAAAAGGGGACTGAGGGAGGTTAGACAGAAGTGACACAAACCCAGATCCAAATCCTCCATCGAAATTCCTCAAAGCATGACATCTTACACCTGCAAAATTGAAATACATAAACAGGGAGAAAACATGAGATGAGAGAGGCATAAAGAAATAACAAAACGATGCCAAGGGTTGAAAGACGCCACAAAATAATATTTTATTGCTCTATAAGGTGCACAAACTATTACATGGGTGCTCAAAGGAAAAAATATGCTCTCCAAGTGTAGGAGAAGGCTTACAACTCAAATGGAGTCAAGAAATGACTTTGACAGAGTTTCTCCACATCCTAGAATGTCTCCCCCTTTTCAAATGAGAAGTGTTACAATATATAGACGATGAAAATCAAAGGGAAAGAAGAGAACTAAAATCTGCTCCTAATATATTAAATCACCAACCATCAATTCCCACTACGAATACACCTAGAATCTATCAAGTCTAGTTCCCTATGTCTGTTCGGCATGTTGAAGAAGGAAAAACACCAAATCGAATCAAATCAAATCTAGTAGTTGAAGCAATCAGATTCTGCATTAATTGCTTGAAAGACATTTTCCTATTTTCCAGCCACCTAACCTAATCAAAATTAAATTTTTAGGCTCTCATGGCATAGAAGAGGTCAAGACCTTTCCAACGGTGCCAAATTTGTTGGTTTTCGGGAACTGCATCGAAAGATATGTCCATTTTAAAAATGAGTTAGGTCCATACAAAAAATTGAAAACTAGTTAGTAGAACAGGTCCAACATGGGCCCGAAAAGAAGAATTTGTGCCTTTTGGCACAAAAAATACAAAATGTAAAAATTACTCTCGCAGCCCCTCATTATTTTTTTTATTCCCAAAAGACCATTTTTTGCCCTTAAACTCCACATTTTTCATATGGGCAAAAATTTCCCCAGGCCTTGGCCCACATTAATTTAGGCCTGAGACATGGCTCCTTGGGCATCAGTGGAGGTGTGGTTCATTGTTACCTTTACACCTTTTGAGCCAGATATCTTGAATTTCCTCCAACGACCTATACCTTCCGACCTTGAATTGAAGATGGCCATCCTTTGTAGGGCTGGCGTCCTATTTGGGGACCTATGAAGTTTGGATTTGTTTTTTCAAGTTGCGCAGAAGAGACACATGGTGCCTTCCGTAACATGCTCTATTCATATTTGTATTATTGGATAATCCCTTTTTTTTGGTGGGTCAGCATACGTCTGAACTGGGACACTGTGGATGGTCTTGGAGCTTCAAACATAGTTTGAAACCCGCTCCATGCAATTCTACTTTTGAAGTAGACCGTAAAAGATAGGCTCCACTATTGGTGCCCAATTTTATCTCATAGATGAGGTCCTTGAGATTCTTAGTATTTACGAGATCTGTCACCTTTTCTATTTGTATTGAATGTTTTGGCTATGTCCTCCATTTAGATTGATGAAGATATGTCCATTCAAATGTTTGAGGAGGTCACATAAAGTCCAAATTGTGAAAACCAGTTCCTCAAGTCCATGGAAAGAATTTGTAACTTGAGACTAAAATTTCACTTTTCACCTTTTGGAACCAAAAATAAAAAATCCAAAGTCACCCCACAGCCCCGTAAATTCATTTTACCGTAAAAATCTATCCTCGGCCTTGAATGTGGCTCGGACATTTTCATATTTGAAAAAAAGTATATCCATAGGCCTAATAGCCTATCTTGAAAGAAAATTCAGGCTTTTGCAATGGGCGCAGTTTGGACATTTTTCCTGTCTTTTAAGTTTGAAAGGTGTGTTTTTTTATCAAATCTAATCGTGGCCGCATTCTAGTTAGATGTACTTTTTAAAAACTCTAACGTCTGCTTCCTGACAAATTTAGGGACCACTTTTGGTTTCTAGCTTGAGTTGCACTGAGGGAAGACACATGAGCATTTCCACGGATTGCTTTGCTCCTTTGTATTAGACTATTTTTTCATTTGATCAACTTGGCAGGGCCATTGGTCTGAAATCCATAGACACGTGGAGGCTTCACGCTATTTGAGGAAATCCCACTCCCACCTTAAGCAGACTTTTGACCAGCGTCGTGACTAACTTGTGGCTTCGTCCACTGGCCTGCCTCTGTATTTAAACTTTCAACCCCCCGATTTTCCTTTTTGGACCTGGAACAATGGAGGGACCGATACACTTTTGGAAAGCCCTTAAATTTTACCTTTGAAGAATTGCAAACAGGATGTTGACACTTGATAGGCTTCTACTCACCGTGATCTTTCTTGAACCTTTCATTGGCCAAGGGAAGACTATGCTCAGACCCTGGACATTTGACTTCCATCTCAACCTTCAAATTTTCTAAAAAATTTACTAGCTTGGGACACGTGGTGGCCTGGGCTTGTTTGAGAACTTCCACTATTTTGGAATTCAATCTTTTTCCGCCATATTGAGACTTTTTTGGTTGTTGCATTTTCTAATACTTAGCACAATTTAAGCCCATCTAAATCTTTTGTGAATCTTGGAAGCCTTTGAGGTCTTTCCCTGTTTTCTTCCTTTGAGGAAGAGTTTCTTTGAAAATTTACCTCCTTAGCCGTTCTATCGACACTAAAATTTTCCTCCGTAATTTCTATTTCATTAATGTATGTATTAGGAATAGGATGTTGTTAAGTATAATTAGTAGTAGCATCTGATAGAAGATAACGGCGCCATCAGTACGGCGCCGCCAATAATGTAGAGTACGGTAACAGTCAAAGTACAATAGGAATGTTGTAAAAAGTAAATATTTGTCATAAGTGGTCCAGTAATGTTAAAATGTCAAAGTTGGGATAAGTAGAGAAGTAGGGTCTACATGATTAGGAATTAGAAATATTATATTGGTAATAAGGACAAGGAGTGAGGTCATAAATATTTTGTATATTTTATTTGTAAAAAGTCTAAAAATGTGGAACCCATGTGAAATGATAAGGTTTATCTTATCTTAAAAGATAAGCTTACATGTACAGATAAGAGTTAAGGTATGGAATATGATTCGTCAGAGTGGATTTCTTATCCTATCTTAGAGATAAGATGGATAAGCCTGGAAGTTCTATAAATAAAGAGGCCACCCCCCTCATTTAGCATAGAAGGAAGTAGTGAGAAATATTGTATGAAGTGTAAAGGAAGCCATCAGTTTAAAGGTGTGTTAAAGAAGCCATTAAGAGGTGTAATTGTGAAGTTTCTCCCATAGTATTGGTGGAAGGCAAGTGAAGTCAATAACACTTGAAGTACCTCATGGGTGAGATTGTAACAATTTCATGTTAATATTATAATTTACTTTGATATTTCAGATTTATCATTATTCCTTCTTATCATAGTCTATGGTATTCTTGTGTTATGTTTGTTGTTTGTGTTTCCATATTACATCCACCAAACTAAAGGCTGTGCATTAGTAAATAATCATAGCACGAGGAGTTCCCGGTGAAGAATTATCATAGTGCCGGATTGGTGATGACATTTTGGTTCCGTTGCCAGGACCATTCCTCGTTGGTGGATTTTCTGGAGAAATATTCCCACTTAGTCAAAAATCAATTGGAGGGTAACCTTGTTTTTACTGTGCATAGTAGTTACCATGGTAAAGTCATTTTTGCCGTGAATAGTAGTTACCATGGTAAAGTCATTTTTGCTGTGAATAGTATTTACCACAGTAAAGTCACTTTTTACCGTGAATAGTATTTACCGCAGTAACTTCACTTTTTACTATGAATAGTGTTTACCACAGTAAAGTCAGTTTTTACCGCAGTAAGTCAAGTTTTACCATAGTTTACCGTGGTCATTTCTATTTTCTATTATAGTGATTTTAATTATTGGTGCACATAAGTCTTGTTGATTGTACTTTTGGGTTGGTATTTCACTGTGGTTACTTTTGAAAATGGGGAAGATTCCTATTTTTTCAGCCCAATCTAATGAAGATGCTTCCTCTTTCATTCAAGAGTTTAAACGATCTTGTATTTGTAATGGCCTTATAAGAAGGGAACAATGGACTGAATTTTTTCCTACCTTTTTGGATGGTTCAGCCCTTAGGTGGTTTGAAACACTAGGTGATAATGTGAAAAACTCATGGGATTTATTAACTGAAAGTTTTCTTGAAGAATTTGGTGAACAACAGAGATATGCAGATCTCATGATCGATATCACAAAGCTAACCCAAGGAGAGAAGGAGAAGATAAGGGATTATCATGCTCGTGTTCTAGAGCTAAGGAGGAAGCTCGACGCCTAGATCCGGAAGGAAGGATTAGCGGATGGGTTGATGAATGGCGTGGATAATCTCCTATGTAAGCACTTCATTCTTGGGATGAAGCCAGAGATCAGACAACGAGTGAAGTATGACCGCCCAGCTACCATTGAACAAGCAAAGGAGATTGCAAGAAGGCAAGAAGAAAGCATGGAAGAGGAGCCCAAAGAAATTGTTGCTAAAGTAGAACCTACACCAGCACCTTTGGTCCAGAATCCACAACCACTCTCAGTGAGCACAAATATTTCTCCTAGTACATCTACTGAGTATGAAGATCTGCTCAAAAAGATGGGTCAGTTAACTATTAATCTTCTTCAAGGAAAAGAATTTAGTTCTCAGGGAGGAGATAGAGGTCCAAAAAGAAATATTTCTGAAGTTGTATGTTATGGTTGTTATAAAAAGGGTCATTATAAGTATAATTGTCCAGATAGAGCTTCTACATCTGGTAAAGGAGATAATGATAAAGGAAAAGCACCTGTGAATTCTTTTGATGTAGTAGATAAGAGCAGAAATAATGAAGTAGATGTGTTTGTAACAAAAAGAAAGAAAGAAAAAGATAATCAAGATGGAAATGATCCTAAGAAGATGAAAGGAGAAACTAGTAAGAAACATAGGAGAAGAAAGTTGGGTGTGCAGGATTTTCTGATTTCACAGGGGCAAGGACCATACTCCATCTTGGAAGATCTGTCCAAAAGGCCTGTAAATATTACATATGGTCAACTCTTGGCTATGTCTTCTGAGAAGAGGCGGGAGCTGCGAAGTGGACTCAATGCTCAACGAAGGAAGGAGGTTGAGGTCCCTGTTTTGGAGGCAGAGGCAGATCCCTATGCTCCACAAGCTGAGGTATTATGTAATGGTATTTCAATTCATGATGTCTTAGTTGATGGAGGTGCTGCAGTTAATGTAATGACCGAGTCTGTAATGAATATGTTGGGTTTAAAAATTGATCGCCCTTCAACACTTATGTTAAGGTCATTAAATAAAGGAAAAACTAAACCAGAAGGTGTAGTTTCAAATGTGGCAATATCTGTTATGGGTGTTGTATGTGTGGTAGACTTTCAGGTGATGAAAAATGGTACTGTTGCGTACCCAATGCTGCTGGGAAGACCATGGCTAAGGAGAGTTCATGCAAGAAACTACTGGAATGAAGGCTTCATGACACTTGGACGTGGTAGAGAGAGGGTGAAGATAAACGTGATCCCTCAGCATCATAAGGCAGAACCTGTGGATTCAAGTGATGAAACTGATGATTGGACATCCTCTTATTACTCTAGTACCAGTGAAGTGGACACTGAAGATGAAGAAAGTGAGGTTGATGTTTCAGTCATGGATATCCTTCCAGTCACACCAACTCATGACCCCATAAAATTATTTGAAGAAGAAGTTGATGATCATCTCCAACAAATAAAGATTGGTGATGCTGTGATGGAGAGTGAGAAGGAATCCTACCTCCAGCTCTTTCGAAGGTACATACACATATTCACTTTTGATTACAAGGAACTCCATCAAGTAAGTTGGGTAGAACATTGTATTGAGCTGGTAGATGGTGCTAAGCCCATAAATACAAATGCCATATAGAATGAATCCTAATTTTTCCAAGACTGTAAAAGAAGAAATAGATAAGTTGCTTGATGCAGGATTCATATTTGCTGTGGAGAATTCAGAATGGGTTTCTCCCATTGTGATCTCAATAAAAAAGAATGGGAAGCTACGCATTTGTGTTGATTACAGGAAGCTCAATAAGGCAACAAAGAAGGATCATTACCCTCTTCCATTCTCAGATCAGATCTTGGACGAAGTAGCTGGCCAGGAGTGCTATAGTTTTGCTGATGGATATAGCGGATATAACCAAGTCCGTATAGAGAGAAAGATCAGCTGAAGACCACGTTCACCACTCCTTGGGGAACGTTTGCTTATAGAGTTATGCCTTTTGGGTTGTGTAATGCTCCAGCAACATTCCATCGTTTGATGAATAGGGTGTTCGAACCCTACATTGGGACCTTCATCAGAGTATTTCTGGATGATTTTTGCATCTATGGGAGCAAGTTGGACCACCTGCACCAAGATGGAGACAACATTTCAAAGGTTAGATGAAGCACAAGCCTCACTAAACCCTACAAAGTGTGTCTTTGGATGTTCTAAAGGTGTTTTGTTAGGGCATGTTGTATCCAGAGATGGTATTGGTACTGATCCTGATAAAGTTTCAAAAATCAAAGAGTTACCATTTCCTATGAATAGAAGTAAGTTGAGATCATTTTTAGGCCATGTGGGTTACTATAGAAGGTTCATCAAGAATTTCTCAAAGATTGCACAGCCACTAACCCAGTTCTTGAAGAAGGATGTTACTTATGAACCAGGAAATAAGGCGCATGAAGCTTTTGGACAACTGAAGGAAGCCCTGGTGTCTTCACCTGTTTTAAAGAATCCAGATTGGAGCAAGCCATTCATTATGTACACTGATGCCTCAGATGTAGCACTAGGAAGTACTTTGAGCCAAAAGGATGAAAATGGGAATGAACATCCAATTTACTTTGGGAGCAGACAAATGAGCAGTGCTGAGGTAAATTATACTGTAACTGAAAAAGAGGCTCTAGCTATCATTTTTGCTGTAAAGAAGTTTAGAAATTACTTGCTAGGGCAGAAATTTATAGTTGTAACAGATCATCAGGCTCTAAAATATATTGTCAATAAGCCTAACCCATCAGGGAGGATAGCAAGATGGATAATTTTTCTACAAGAATTTGAATTTGATATTATAGATAGGCCAGGAAAGAAGCATGTCAATGCAGATGCACTCTCTTGAGCCTATGATGGTTTAGGATCATCTTGTGATGATGATGATTTCCCCGATGCAGCATTGTTATCCCTTGACACAATCCCTAGTGAATACATAGATATTTGGAATTATCTGAATGAATTCAAGTTTCCTGATGGTGCCAATGCAAAGACTAAGAGAAAGATTACTCAAGCCAGTCATCCATATTCTATTATGCATAGAGTATTATTTTGAATAGGACCTGATGGACAGTACAAGAGGGCAGTTGGACGTGATCAAGGGAAGGAACTGCTAGAAGAATTCCACAATGGTACATGTGGAGGGCACTTCTCTGGAAAACTTACAACAAGAAGGATCTTGGATGCAGGTTATCACTGGCCTACTCTTTTTAGAGATTGTTATAATTATTGTAAGACATGTGATATTTGTCAAACACATGGTAACCGTAAGACTTCATCAGCTCCATTATGTCCTATTCTTCCACTTGGTCCCTTTGAAAAGTGGGGAATAGACATTATAGGTCCACTTCCAACTACCTCACACCAAAATAAGTATATTGTAGTTGCCACAGATTATTTAACCAAGTGGGTTGAAGCTAGGCCATTGAAAACAACTTCCATGGATGAAGTGGCAAGGTTCATATATGAACGCATTGTCACCAGATTTGGTTGTCCATTAGAAATTGTAACAGATCAAGGAAGCCACTTCATTAATGAGGTAGTAGAAGCCCTAGTCAATAAATTTTCTATTAAGCACAGGAATGCAACAACATACAAGCCAAGCAAAAAATGGATAGGTGGAACGAACAAATTTTGTGTTGTGTCAAATTCTAGCAAAAGATGCAGCCTTGCAGGTACATAAGTGGGATAAAAGGATTCATGCAGCATTGTGGGCATATAGGGCAACATCAAAGTCAGCAACATGATACTCCCCATTTCAGTTGGCCTATGGCATTGATCTAGTTCTTCCTATTGAGTTTGATATTCCCACTATGAGAGTTATGAAAAATGAAAGGATGGATGAAAGTGATTCAGTAAAAGAAAGGTTGGTACATCTTCATTTGCTAGAGGAAATGAGGGAAATAACAAAGGATACAAGCCATAAGAAGAAAATGAAGCAAAAGGAATACTTTGATCAAAAGATCCATTGGTCTCCATTTGATGTGAATGATCTGGTTCTAGTATATGATTCCAGATACAAAAAAAGAAGACAGAGAAAATTTCTTCCAAATGGATGGGGCCCTACAAAATAGGAGCTGTGCATGAAAATGGTACATACCGACTAGAGGAATTGGAAGGCACTCCTATTACGAAATGGGTCAACCACGACAAGTTGAAGATTTTCCAAGCACCAGAATAGTCTACTCCGAGGACGGATTAGAAGCTAGGTGTAACATCCCCATTTTAAGATACTAGAATAAGGGATTTTTTTTTTTATAAAACGTTCTCTGTTATGAATTATATAATTCAAACACACGTTCAAGTTTTAATAATTGTTCTCTGCCCAAACAATGCAGTTTGGAACACACAATTTCCTTTTAACACTAATGTTCCTTGTTCACATATTTGCAATATGGAACACACATTTAGTGCCATTCAATCTTATAACAGATTCTATATGCTGCTGTAAATGACTCGAAGAACTACCGATCTCGCATTTTCATGGCTCGGAATTTCAACGATCTCTCATTTCATGACTCGGCAACTATCGATCCTTCATGTTCATTCATGCATAGTATAATATATATACAAGGTTCTCTTACCGTTTCCGGTAATCGAAGTGATCCATTTAAGAAGCCTATCTGAATATCTGTTACTGATATTCATCTGACATCCTGCATCTTAAATTAGGTGATTAGGACAACGCAACCAGCACTTGCGATACTTTGGCCAAAGATTTTTACATGCTTTGCATGATCATATTCCTGGATGTGATACACACCAATTGAATACGTCCTTCACCTCACTTCACCTGTTATCTAGAATGGTCTTTCCTGGTTCCTACCAGTCCTTCTAATTTAAGGTCAAATTCTAACTTCCAATTTCCAACTAGCAATATGAACGAATATAGGAAGGCACTCATGGTAACTAAAGATACGCAGACCTACAGTGTCATTCCCAACGACTCCATGTGTCTAGTTATCTTTAGTCCTCCAGAGTCACTTCGTATACGTGATCATACTCCTATCCCCAGCCAAGAACTTAATATTCAGTTTATGTAATCTTGATGTTTTAATTTGGGAGGGCATTGTAATATGTCAGCTATAACATTGTGTCGTCATGAAGACCCCACCTTCATGAAGACACCGTGCTGTAGCTAGCGTATGTCAATGTCCTACAGAACCCTCCCATCGAGAGTACACATCCAGCTCAAGTGATTTGGATATGATCTTAATATTTAAGATCAAATTTTAGCAACCATGCTGATCCTTTATCCTCGTTCCTGTTACAGTTGTATGGAGCTAAGAGAGACTAAATCTGTCTTCTAGCTTGCTATGCATCTTCTCCTTCGTACCGAAGGGTTGCATTTTCTCTACTTGGTTCTTTTCTTAATCATTGGATTAAGCAGCCCATTACCGACAGACGTAATAAGTTTAACCTATTAAACTTAACCAAGTTTTTCACAACTGTAACCAAATTCAGAATTCCAGCTTATTAGACGTCATTTAAGCGAGGTCTAATTCTCAATAAATGTATTCATTTATTCTCCTTAACCTTACATAGTTAAGGTCTGATAGCCCTGGATATATTTATCCCATATCCTTTCTTTCTAAATTTAACATTTGAGGCTATTAACGGAGTCCAAATACAAGGTTCGGCTGCTCCTAAGTTATTTGATATTCCTTAGCTTCCAAGCTAATCCTGAATACCTATCAGTTATGAGATCACGTTCCTCCTAATCCTTTTTAATGTCAATTAAAAATTCATCTTAACCCAAGTATGAACTAATTGCACATTTCAACTTAAAAGTTACATTTAGGTAAGAATAGAAATCAATTCCCTTTAAATCCATCCAAGGACAATTGAATAATTCCAAATCAAGAAATAACATTATATTTCCAATTTAATCAACAATATCAAACTAATATAGTCATTAAAATATCACACTTGTATTTGTATTCATCAATCCATTTCATAATCCATACATTTGTCAGTCCAAATGACTTGACTTTTTTTATATTAAACAACGTTACAACTCAAAGATAGAAGAATGTACTTTCTTCCTTTCATAATTCCTCGTAGAGGAATAATAACTAACAAATACAATTCATCTTCAGACAATCAAAAGAAGTATCAGAAAACAACCATGTCTTTGTTTTACTCAAATTCCATCTGTAAAATTACTTGCACGGGTCAGTTCATTGAACTGAACATATTAAGCACTTGTCATTAAAATGAGGTGCTTCCAATTAACCGTCTCAATAAAAGAACCCTGCTTTTATGAAACATTAATATGAACATCAATCAAGAATTACGTATAAAAAAGAACGAACAACATGACAACTGAAACATCTAAATACCATCCCAATCAGTCAAAGGATTTCTATCCTATTTCCCACATAACCATTACAAGATGTAATTTCCTTCGACAGTTCCAGATTACAACATTTGCAAGAACTAGGAATACAAGTAAAAGCATACTACTGTTATAATCATAACTGCTGTCCCTTTCCTTTCATTAGTAATAAATGCAAAGGATAAAATCTAACTGAAATGTAAACCAATTACTTTCCTTTTAGTTCATGCATCTCCTTTGATTTCAAGCAATCAAGTACAGATGAGAAGAGAAACAACAATAAATATATATGCTTAAACCCAAGCAATACAAAATTCGTTCCTAAACGATTACAAATTTCCAACTGTATGAGAGAAGAAATGATCATTTTTCCAAGTTATCCATTCACATTCCTATTCCTTTCCTCATGACCGTACTGCAACTTGAATCCAAACGAGTCATCAAATCAAGATAACAGTTCAGAGTGAAACTTACAAAATCCATTCAGAACTCACTTTCCAGCAGCAAAGAATAATTTCATTCATATGCAGCTTTAAATAAAGACAAGGAAGAATTTATTATCCATATCAATACTCCCTTTCAAGCAGGCACATACGAATACCAAAAACAAGTTGGTCAAACATCGTATCCATCATAGAACAGGCATTATAAAGAATGTATACTATGTACCTACTGTACTAAAATATTTCATACTTCTTTCACTATATTCTAATCGAACAAACAATTATATAGTCACTTAATCAATTATTCTCATGACTTTCCATAACCATGAACGCACACAGTTCATAAATAACCATTTGTACATTGCCGTTACCTACAACAAGTCTAACTCATATTGTACAGAAGCTCTATTGTTGCTGTTTCGAGAACTCAAACATCAAAAGAGAAAAATTCATTCCTTTAACTATTTCAATAAGAAAACATCCATTTTCTTCAATGCAACAAGAATTACTCAAGTCGAGTTCATCATTTTTTTTTTGAATGACAGTGTAAAATCAGAGATCACACTAAACATTCAAATATTCCGTTTGTACAACAAAACACAGCACTCAGAAAACAATCTAAATGCCACTGTCACTTCATCAAGCCGAATCCAAATGTTCAATAAATCCCCAATTAACATTTCTTCAAAATTTAAAACAGCAGAAGAAGAAGAACTTGTTTCCTTTTTAAATCTAGAAAAGAAACGATATCAAAACCAAATCGCATAGTATGCACAATTTTATGCAATATACCATATGAAAAGAATGCCCAGTTCAAGTTCCATCTCGATCAACCATTTAAATCCAAAAACAACATTCTCCTATTTCATAATGATGTACAGAACTCAAAATACAATATTCATATATCAATACCTCTATCAAGGCAAACCCGCATAGGGTATGAAATACGTAAGCTTGGTACAGTCAAGACAGACTCAAACAACAAACTAATTCCCATGCATTTCTTCATTTGCACAGAAATCCAAATTCAAGTGCATTTTCACGATGACAGTTTGAGTTAGAAGATCAAACCGCATCCACAAAACACTATAAAATCAACTTTCCATCACAGCAAGAAGAAAACATAATTCATTCATTGCACAGAAATACAAAGCCAAGCTCGTTTTCACGACAACAGTCTGAACTGGAAGATCAAACCGCATCAATAAAACACAACAAAATCATCTTCCCATCACAGCAAGGAGAAAACACAGTTCATTACAAGTTCAGAAGAAAAACAGTTACTTTCTCCAACTTTCACGAATACCCAAATCGTATTCGTCCATTTCTTTTACAAAATAAAAAGCACATCAATAAGAATAATTCTATCACTTCCTTAAAACTGAGCTCATAATGCTCAATAAAACCCATTTACTATTTCCTTCAAAATCCAGAACAACAGAAAGAAGAGGAACTCATTTCCTCAAAATTTCAGTAAGGAAACAATGTAAATCCACTCGCATAGTTAATATGTTCCATCACTCAAGTTCGTAATAGCAAAAGAACAATTGCTCAACAATGAAAAACCACTCATACAGCCTGTACAATTTCATTGTTTAAAGAACGAATTTCCCAATACTGTCGAATAAACCAACACAATATGACTGTATTTCCAATATAATAAATACACAAAGACAGTTCAAATCACAATAGCAAGAAAAATGATTCTACCCAAATCATTTCCAACATGACAACAAACAAATAAACCCAAAACCCCCTTCATCAGAAGAGCAAAGTTGTTTTAATGAGACGCTTAAGTAAAGCAAGTAGTTTTAAAGAGAAGGGCTTAACATGCCTGCAATTTTTCCTAGAAGCTCGAAGAAAACCACGTCTACAGGAAGTATTTCCTTCAACGGCGATAGCAACAAGCTTCCCAACAATCCCTTCCTCTACAGGCTCAGAAACTAGCCTTCAATTTCCAAAGAAACAGTGATAATCAACCAAACACAACTAGTTCGACTGAACCAAGAAAAACCAAATGCAGAGCAACTTCCCAAAAATCCGAACAACACAATAAACAACCAAAAAAATTCCTCCATACTCTTTCCAAGGCAGGCTGGTCACGATGACCAAGAAAATTGAATGCATTAAAGGCTCTACCTTTTTCTATTTCCTCACGCCACCGCCGACTTGGGTTGGCGAACCACCAAATTCAAATTTTTGCATGTAAATAGAGTTTAGTTCCATAACTAACTAGATACCTCTAGCTTTTCCCTGTTCCCGCCAAACTGGCGTTGTCCACGTAAGGACCTTCATTCAATACCATTAAATTTCCTTCCATCCTTATCCTTTCCCATGGGTCTGTGCGTCCCCTTCCTTAGGTTAGGATTAGTTTAGGATTAGCAATAGTGTTCAAACCTAGGTCATCGCCTAGTTCTTAGGTTAATAGAACTTAGGTCTATTTTCACCATTTTAGAATTTAAAAATCCACTTAGGATAGTAGTTTAGGATGTAAGGTAGAACTTAGGAGTAGATTAGGATCTAATTCCCCCTAACACCTAATTAATCAACTTCCAAACAAGTCCTTCCGACTGTCATCTAATTTCAACACTGTGCAGGACATTTTGCCATGCGTTATACATACCTGAGCCACCCGCATCCAGGCCTTTATCGGCTTACGATTTCTCATGTTTTAACAATGCATGGTTCGGGAATCGAACCTTTTCTGTTGGTATCTATGTGCCAGCTATTCATACCTGAAATCAGGTGCTGCACATCTATATCAACCTTCAGTTCGGTTTAAGAGTAAATCGACAAGGCGATTACAAGAAGGCCACAACATACCTTGGATTAATGGAATTGATTCAAGATGTGCTGTCAATCAGCAAATAGAGTTCAGCAAGCATACGACAAATTTGTCGTCACATCAGCAAACATACAAGCAATAATAACTGTTGTCCCATGTAAACAATTTACAGTATGCAAGAATCCAGATTAGCAACACATTCCCTTAAGATCAAAAAATATATCTTAACATGTTTGCCTTCATTTCAGCAGTTACAACATTATGAAAAATAATCACCAGATAACTTACAAAAATTAGGGTGTTACACTAGGAAGGGGGAAGATGTCGACACTAAAATTTTCCTCCGTAATTTCTATTTCATTAATGTATGTATTAGGAATAGGATGTTGTTAAGTGTAATTAGTAGTAGCGTCTGATAGAAGATAACGACGTCGTCAGTATGGTGCCACCAATAATGTAGAGTACAGTAATAGTCAAAGTACAATAGGAATGTTGTAAAAAGTAAATATTTGTCGTAAGTGGTCCGGTAATGTTAAAATGTCAAAGTTGGGATAAGTAGATAAGTAGGGTCTACATGATTAGGAATTAGAAATATTATATTGGTAATAAGGACAAGGAGTGAGGTCATAAATATTTTGTGTATTTTATTTGTAAAAGTTCTAAAAATGTGGAACCCCATGTGAAATGATAAGGTTTATCTTATCTTAAAAGATAAGCATACATGTACAGATAAGAGTTAAGGTATGGAATATTATTCGTCAGAGTGGATTTCTTATCCTATCTTAGAGATAAGATGGATAAGCCTGGAAGTTCTATAAATAAAGAGGCCACCCCCCCTCATTTAGCATAGAAGGAAGTAGTGAGAAATATTGTATGAAGTGTGTAAAGGAAGCCATCAGTTTAAAGGTGTGTTGAAGAATCCATTAAGAGGTGTAATTGTAAAGTTTCTCCCATAGTATTGGTGGAAGGCAAGTGAAGTCAATAACACTTGAAGTACCTCATGGGTGAGATTGTAACAATTTCATGTTAATATTATGATTTACTTTGATATTTTAGATTTGTCATCATTCCGTGTTATCATAGTTGATGGTATTCTTGTGTTATGTTTGTTGTTTTGTTTCCAGATTACATCCATCAAACTAAAGGCTGTGCATTATTAAATAATCATAGCACGAGGAGTTCCCAGTGAAGAATTATCATAGTGCTGGATTGGTGATGACAGACCCTACTTCTCCATTTTTGAGCCCGTCTGCAACTTGATTGTTAGATTTGAAACACAAGTTCTCAGGATAGAGCTGACCCTTAGGATTTCTTCTGTGCGGGATCGTGTTTGACCAATTTTACCCCGGAGTAAAATTGGGATAACAATTTGGTGACTCACAGGGACATTTGCCTGATAGATGAAGGGGCCAGTAGCCTTGAAGCATCCATTGGGTGTGGAGTCAAGAATAATAGCTTGATACTGATCCTTTTTCTTTGAAAATATGATCCCTGAGCTGCTGTAAGCCCGAATGTTTCCTTAGCGACCCTGAACCTTTTCTGGAAATGGACTACCTTGAGACCCAATTTTAGTTGCTTTGTATTTGTGTTTTATTTGAAACTAGTGTCCCTAAATGAGCGTAGGCTCACCACGTGGCCATGTTAAAAATTCATGTATATAGGAAACTATGGATCTCCCTGTCATGTATACTGAAGGGCTTGGCCTCTGCACCTCTGGAGCAATACAAACAAAATGTACGTACAAAGATAAAAATCATGCATGCTTCAAATGAGACATGTTGAATGTGTACAAGCACTTATTCTTCTGAAAACAAAATCTACTCCTACTCATATACTAGCCCTAACAAAGAAAATCTTAAACAAATCCTACCAGAGGTAGGGAGAAATAGCTTTCCTTTCTCAAAAGGGGCAGCCATATAAATGGTTTGATGTTGAATATGGCTGCTTGGATGAGTGAAAAAATGACTTTAAGCTGATCCTCCACCCAAATAATCATGGTATCAACATCAATCAAAAATACCTCCTCAAGCTGATTGGCATTGGACTCCTGGAGGTGTTGATGATGACCCTTGGTAATTTGATACTCTCCCTCATGCTTAGAAGCAAGCATGACTGGTTGTGGCTTCTCCCTTGGCTCCAATGAAGCCAAGTACCTGATAGGGCATGGTATGATCCTTTGGATGTGCCCATGGTTCTGAATTTCAACTCCAAGAATGGAGTCTTATTGCAGACCTCCCTAAATGGATGGTGTGAGAGGGATGATGACATCCTCTTGCCTTTTCTGTTCCTTCTCCTATGAAGAACATGGAAGACTCATGTCTTCCAGCCTTGGTTCCAGAGAGCTACTATGAGGTGTAGGCTTTTGTACTTGAATGTTCTCCTTCATGGCAACAGGATCATGTGCTTGGAAGGTGGATGATGGAGGAGTAAATGATATGATATCCATGGGATCCTCTCCATCAAAGCAATCCTCCAAGTCAGATAGATAATATGCCTCCTTGTTGCCCTGTTGCATGTCCTCAACCTCCTTCATGGTGTCCTCCTGATCTGAAACACGCTCACCATGGTTCCCCTCTTCTTCAAACATGAAGTTTGAAAGCTCAAACTCTTCTTCAACATTAGAGTTTGAAGGGGAAAAAGTAGGAGGAAGAACTGAAGGTTCTTCTGTGGCCTACTCTACACTTGGAGCCTTTAAAACTGTATGGTCCTCCTCCATCATGGGTTCATCAATCAAATCAGGCCCTTGAAATGAAAGCAAACAATCTCCAATGATGCTTTCTTCATTGAGTGGATTAAACTCTGATTTGATCTCTCCCAGTTTCTCCTCTTCAATGGGGTTTGGAGCTGATTGTTTCTCCTCCTTTATTGGTTGTGCAGGTTACATTAGATCAACATTCTCTTCAGACAGGGTGCCATTAGGGACACTAAAAGAATAGACTGTTGATCTTATTCTTCTTATTTTTGTTCCTTCTCTGCTGCAAACTCAGCCTCAGCCACCATTGGTTCTTCAACCTCGACCTCCTATGTTGGCTTAACCATCAAGGGGATCTTTGTAAACCCAAACTTGGAAACCCAATGCTTCAAATCTTCTATCATTTCTTCTCTTTTGGGTTCCTCTTCTTGCTGTTCTCCTTGACTGGATTCTTGAGTCTCTTCCCAACATGGATTTGGGAAAGCAAGAGGAGTGATAGGTTGGGGTTCAACCAGCTTTAAAATTGTTTTTGGTGGGGAGAGAGGTAGAACTTCTTTTTTATTTTAAGGGAATGACTTCTTGGAAGGGAAAAAGGTAGAAGAACTAAGATGGGATGGAAGATTAGGAGATGAAGAAGGAAAAACAACACTTGGGGAAATAACTAAGGGGATTGAAGTTGACTCTTGACACTGCTAAAATGATAAAGCTTGAGAAAGAGAAAATGAAGGACAGGGAGATGGTGATTAACTTACCCATTGACAAGGTTGTCTTGTTCCCATCTCATAAGCCTCAATCTCCTCAATCCACTATGCAATTTGAGGCAACACTTCAATCATGAATTCAAACTTCTCTTGAGGGCTGTAGTGTCTTGGAAAAGGGCCTCCCCATGGAAAAGTTCCCTAAAACCAATCTTGAATGCTTTTATTTATGCTTTACCCCTAGACTGCACCATGTTAGCCTCCATTCCTTGGATCTTCTCCAAAAAACTAGCATTCTCCACATAGTTGTCACCATTATATATGTCCCCTTGTTCTTGATAAGCTCTATGGCCAAACTGGTTTTGACATTGCTCATATGGGTAAGTATAATGGTTCTCGATCTAATCATAATGCTGATCTGGAGGAGTTTGGAATTGCATTGGAGGGAGTTGCATTGCTGCTGCAAGTGTGAGTTCCATGAGGGGAATGAAGTCATGATTGCACAACTTCATGAATGGAAGAAAATGAAAAATGTGGAAAGAAAGATGAATGAAGATGGGTGGAAAATTGATGGAAAAGGTCTGCAACTTAGAGGATAGGTTATTGAGATGTGCTTTGAATGTCCCTCTAAAGGATGAATCTCACCAAGAACACATCAACTTGATGAAATAAATAGAAGACCTCTTGTCCCACAGGGCGTGCCAAAACTGTTAGTGCAAAGTCATAGCACCCCCGAATGGCCTGAGTGTGAATTGGGGAATTTGGTGTGATTGCACAAAATGGGACCATTTCTCAAGTTGTGGGACTTGCGAAACTTGAGATGGACCTCCGAAGAAATTTGGTTCTTGCTTCCTAATCTACCTACCACAAGCTACTCTAGTGCATGCAAAGCTAATATATCCTAATCTAACCATTCCAAGGGGACACAGAAAAAGAGAGAGGGTGAAAGAGCCTACACTAAGTGGTGATACACCAGAAAGGAAGTGGCGAGATAATCTATTAAGGGAGAATGAAATAGGGAAAAGGGGACTAAGGGAGGTCAGAAAAAAGTGATACAGACCGATATAAATTTTCCATTGAAACTCCATGAAGCACGATGTCTTACACCTGTAAACGTGAAATACATACACAGGGAGAAAACATGAGATAAAGAGGCATAGAGAGACAACTAAACGATGCCAAGGGTTGTAAGACGCCAAAAAACAAGATTGTATTGCTCTATAAGGTGTACAAACTATTACATGTTGTGCTTAGAGGCACAAATACGCTCTCTAGGTGTAGGAGAAGGCCTGCAACTCAAATGGAGTCAGGAAAAAACTTTGAAATATTTTCCCTACACCTAGAATGTCTCCCCCTTCTCAAATGAGAATTGTTATAATATATAGACGATGAAAACTAGAAAAAGAGAGGAGAAACTTGATTATGCTCTTAAAATCCAACCACCAACCATCAATTCCCTTTGTTAATCCACCCATAGTCTGTCGAGTCTAGTTCCCTATGTATGTTCAACGTGTTGAAGAAGGAAGAATGACAGATCAAATCAAATCAAATCAAATCTGGTAGTTGAAGCAATCAGATTCTACATTAATTGCCTGAAAGATGTTTTCCCATTTTTCACCCACCTAGCCTCATCAAAATTAAAGTTTTAGGCTCCCATGGTGTACATGAGGTTGAGACCTTTCCAACGGTGCCAAATTTGTTGAATTTTGGGCACTCGATCGAAAGATATGTCCAAGTGAATGTTTGAGTCAGGTTCATACAAAAATGGTGAAAACTAGTTAGCAAAATGGGTCCGCGGGACTGAAACTCACTTTGTGCCTTTTGGAACCAAAAATACAGAATGCAAAAATCTCCTCGTAGCCCCGTAATTCATTTTTCCAAAAAACCATCCTCGGGTCTGAAACTCCGCATTTTCCATTTGGGTGAAAAGTCCTCCCCAGGTCCGCCAACCCGCACACAATTGAGGCTTGACACATGGCTCCTTGGGCATCAGTGGAGGTGAGGTTCATTTTTATACTTTACCCCTTTTGAGTCAAAAATTTCAAATTTCCTCTTACGACCTACCTTCCCACCTTGACTTTTCAACATGGCCATGTGCCGAGCTTGCGCTTATTTAGGGACCAATTTTGGTTTCTATTTTTGAAGTTGCACTGAGAAGACAAGTGGTGCCTTCCGCGGCTTGCTCTATTCCTTTGTATTTTAGCTAAGTCCCTTTTTTTCTTGGCGGGGCCATAAGTCTGACCCTGGACACATGGAGGCTTCGTGCTAGTTTGGAAACCCACTCGAAATCTTACTTTTAAAGTAGCATCGTGCTGACACTTGGATTTTTCCACTGGCCTGCCTCTACTTTGACTATTCAACCCCCTGGCTCTGTCCCTTTTTGGACCTGGGACATTTGGAGAGCTTACGCTCATTTGGAAACCCGCTTAGGATTTTACCTTTGAAGGAGTGTCGTGTCGACATGTGGCTTCTTCCGCTGATACCTTTATACTTAGTCATTTTAAGCCCACTCTACTCCCCCTTTTGAATTTTCAGCTGTTGAATTCGCCCCTCTTCAGGCTTGGGACATGTGGAGGCCTAAAGCTTGTTTGAGTTTTTGTTTTGGATTCAATCTTTGGAGCTGCACCGTTTGGACACTTGGCAGCTTCCGCTGACTCCTCCATGCTTAGCCAATTTAAGCCCACTCTGAATCTTTTGTGAATCCTGAAGCTTTTGAGCCTTTTCCCATTTTCTTCCTTTGATTCTCTAGTTTCTTTGACACTTTTTTCCTCCTTAGCCGACCCTTCTTCTCCATTTTCAAGCCCGTCTGCAACCTGATTGTTATATTTGAAACGCGAGTTCTCAGGACAGAGCTGACCCTTAGGATTTCTTCTGTGCAGGGTCATGTTTGACCAATTTTACCCAAGGGGAAAATTTGGGATAATAGTAACATACTAATCCTATTCACTTATAGAGATCCAGTGTGTGCACGTGGAATTTAATTACCTCTTGAGGGGAAGATTTAATAGACAACAAGTGAAGACACCTTAGCCAATTTGTAGGAATGATTTATTTTGATAGGTGATTTTGTGAATGGAGAGTGGAGGGATAGCCGTACATTGCTATGCTACCAGTTAATGTTCATAGCCCTGATGGAGATGCATTTGATTCTAATCGCAACATTTCTATACTACCAGTCAGGCATCTATAGCCTCGATAGAGATTATTGGAAATACCCCAAGAGAGAGTAATATATCAATTTAATTTTCCTTTGTAGCTTTTAGCATTTTGATTGATTGATTTTGATTCTTTTGATTTCCAAAAACTTATTTCAACTCTCTTGTTTGACAAGGGTTTAAGAACCACTGATGGCTTGATGAAAGGAGGTAAAAGTGAATGCGATGATGACATTGGCTAGTGTTAACAAATATTTCCAAAAGTTCTTCACAACAAGCTTATTAGATGTTGAATGTGATAGGATCTTTAAGAGGTCATCCATTATTTAGTTTACCAAGGTGATGAAAGACCAAGGTCAAACACATACCCTATAGATAAATGTCACAAAATGTGTGTTAATAGGCTAACCAACATATCACTGAAGGGATGAAAATGACATGAAGACTTGCAGAAGAATAACAAGGAAGGGAAGAAAGAAACATCCATGTGTATGTAATACCCGATTGTAATGTTTGATCTTTGTACCTTTGATTTTTGCTTATGTTTTTTCAATATTTTTGTATTTTTGAATTTGTTTTTTGATTTTTAGATTTTTGATATTTTTTAGAAAGTTGGGACTAACAAAGTCACTTGGTGTGATCAGATCCAACAACGATGTTTGTAACTTCCTTGATAAGGAAGATTAAGCATGATTGTTTATCAATAGTCATATTATCTCCAATCTCGATATTGTGGTGAGCTCGTACTCAACAAGTTACTATGATTTATCTTTAAATGTTGATTGTTCACATAGGAGCTTGAGTTCCCTATCCACAGGTTTATGCACTTTGCACCATACTTGATGGTTGCGTTGATGTGCAATTTTGGATTGCGCTTGATTTACAATTTTGAGATTGTTCAAGTTTTGGGGGGCTTTTGAGCTTTTGGAAGTTTTGAACTGAGCTTGATTACGAAACTGTTTGGGTTTCTTATAAGATAACGTGTGACTTGTCTAATCTTGAGAAGGAGAAGAAATTGAACATGGATGTTTAGAACTGATGTGAGAAATGACCGCGGGCTTGCCACAACCATTGATAGAAGAAATATGTGATGGATGAAAAGGATACAGTTCAATAATTGAAGAGGATGGGATACCAAGAAGTGAGCCACTGATAGAAGATGACGAAGGGCTGCTAGAATATGGCCCTAAGAAGGAAGAAGTTGGGCTACAAGGATATGGCCCAGGAATAGAAGAAGATGATGAAGGGTTTCTAGGGTGTGGTCAAAGTATAAACAAGGAGGGACTATCAGGAGGGGTCCCATAGATAGGAAAGGATGAAGGGCTACTAGGACGTCACCCAAGAATAAAAGGTAATGGGCTACCAGGAGGTGATCCACAAGTAGAAAATGGAGGATTACCTAGGGGTGGCTCCAGGATAGAAGAAGACAATCAGATACTCAGTGGTGACCCAAGGTGAGATTTTGATTGAGGAATGATGATAGATAATAAATGAGCAGGTAACGAGAAGATAGGCCTTGGATCAATGCTAGACCCTGACATCTCATCATGCTTAGAAGAAGGTGAATATGGAATTATAGAAGAAGAGGCAAGTTCCATGACCTTAGGCTCCTTATCTATATTATGACAAAAGGGATAAAATTTTGTTTCCCAATACACAAGCATATCGAGTTCTAGAAAGAATCCTTGTTTGCAATCCTCTAAAGGGACGTCTTCATGTATTCTAATTGTTCCTTCATTTTGACAGAAGTAAATTAGTAGAGATTATTGTTCTTTGGCCATAGAAGGTTGAATAGAAGAAATAGGTATGATAAGTGGGGAAGATTGATTGACAAAAGAAGATGACTCAAGAGAGGAAGTAGGATTGGTGGTAGGCATATCATGAATGGACGATTTAGATTTGGACTTAGATCATTTTTCTAGAAGACGACCTATTGTGGAAGAAAAAATAGGAGCACATAGCCATCTGTTAAGTTGTGATGTAGGAGCGAATTAGATGATTGACTAGATGGAATCCGAGTCATGGAACTCTTCGATGGAGGAAGAGGTCGTTGAAACGACTGATAAAGGTGGTCTTATGAAGGAAGGGAGGATCATGACTCAAGAACCAAATCAAATGGTCTATCGACAAAAATTGGAGTCACATGAGTCTTCAAAGGAGGAAGACTTCCTTGAGGTGATTTGGAATAAAGGTCCCGTAAAGGAAGGGAGGATCGTGATTCGAGATTTGATCTAGGGATATCTGAATTATAGTTAGGATCTAAATCTTCAAAAGAAGAGTGAGAGTCTGAACAATAGTTTGGATTTGAATCAGAAGAAGATTGGGGGGAACCCAGATAATAATTTGGATCAGAAGCATCCAAACCATACCACCAACTATGAGCTGAAGGTGGGGAACAAGGTACCCAAATGGACCCTCTAGCATGAATAACCAAATTAGGTTTAGTCGTAATGGGAATCTTTTGATGTGAATACCTAAACCTAGGTTCCGTATTTTCGTAAGTGTGAGGAACTGCATGATAATCAATAATTTTTGGTGTCGTTTAGGTATAAATGCCGAGACCTAGATAGTGTAATGGAACTCCTTCAAAGGGAAGAAGGTTCCATGTCAATTCGAGTAGCATAATAGAAACTAATTAGACGTTACCTAAACCTAGGTTCCATATTTTTGTAAGTGTGAGGAACTGCGTGATAATCAATAATTTTTGGTGTCGTTTAGGTATAAATTCCTAGACCTAGATAGTGTAATGGAACTCCTTCAAAGGGAAGAAGGTTCCATGTCAATTCGAGTAGCATAATAGAAACTAATTAGACGTTTCGCATGTAATATGCGTGCGTTATTTTCCGAAGAAGGTCTAAGGAAAGTAGACATCGTGATGATGTAAGAAAATAAGTTTCCAGATGAATGATCACAAGGAACAATCATGCAAGTGTGAAACAAAAATCCAATCGATAAAGAAATACTCCCTATGTGAAATGTGTGTGCAAAATAATAGTTCAATGCAAAGATGATTGACACCATGTCAATACTTACGTCAAGCTCTAAATGAATGAGGCGTAAATATTAAGAAAGGGTAAATACAATTCCCACTTAAAGGATACTACGACCAATTTAGAGACAAGTAAGGCCTAAGCGTCAAAGGGGGAGGATTACAAATATAAGCTACGTAACCCAACGAAGTTGGACACGTCCATCAAGCTTCACGGAGAAGTGATATATTGGTATCAAATTGGTATTGAAATGACGTAAAATAAAGTAAGTGACACCCGTCAAGATTTGGAACAATGTTTGAAATGAAAATAAGTCAAAGTATACTAAGGATGTGCTACAATGTGTGTATCGTAATGCCACAATGTGGATACTTAGATCACGTTTACGAAAAAAATGACATAAGTATCTTAATTGTGTTGAGACAATACGAACAAGGTAATACGTCAAAGGGAGATCAAATGAAAAATCAATCCTAACTATGATGATGATCTTGAAATCAAGATCAAGGGACTATCAAAGATATGAAAATATACCTGCGCACTTTAGATGTTTAACAACCTAGCCGCAAATATGGATGGGTGTAAATGGACAAAAAAGTGGTGAATATTGTCTTTGATAAGACTCGCGACATATTCTTACATCTCACTCCAAATGGGAAGAGAGAACACAAGGGTATAGATCAAAAGAATGTAAATAAACTAAGTGCCACTTGGGCAGAGTTTCACCTCATCCAAAGGTGAGAAAGAAACCGACCTAAGTGAGATGTCATTTAGTTCCGTGATGAAAGACACTTATATATAACTCAAGTGAAGTATTTTCCTTGTTCGAGAAACAAGTTTTAGACTCCAAGTGATTTTTCACTTAGTGATGGCTTGATGTGATAACGGACTAGAAAAGTGGGCTCCAAGATAGAATGGCTTCCCTAATAAGATCTCTCAACTAGGTGCCAAAAGTTGTCTAAGAACGAGCGTGATTTACCCAAAGAGTCGCAATGACTGATTTGGGAGTATCTCAGCTTTACTTTAGTCCCTTATGATATAATGAGAAACTAGTGCGTTCAGTTGTACCTTCACGATGGTCGCGATACAGACAACTTTGAATCTAACTTACAGTCTAAAACTAGGCAAGTGGGTAAGTAGAGCGCTTCATGTTTCATCCACGAGGTTACTCAACGGTGGATTACTTTAGTGTTCCTAGAACCACCCTCATTGTTGTAGCTTAAGGCATTATGCCAAAGGAGTTATGTTCCAATTGAGCGGATAGGGAGGTACCCTTTTCCAAAACCTGCAATACAGTGTGAAGTGAAATAGTTTTTTTTTTATCTTGCTTAGGTTAATGTGGTTTAAGTAGCACACCGTTTGGCAACCTGTATGAAAACATGTATTAGAAGGTTTTGTTTTGTCTTGACTTATTTCTTTGGTAAGCATTAGGACCTATACGCAAAGAGCTAGTAGTTATCAACAAAAGATCATGATGTCCAAAGAAATTTTGTGTGTTGCTTTTGATTCCAAAGATAACTTAAAGGCGTGAAGGAAGAGCATACACAACATGCAAAAACTCCAATAAAATACGTTTTATGGAAAAATACTTGTAAGTGTGCCATGCAAAAGATAGAGTTCATTTTTTAACCAAATCTGAAAGGTTAACCCAATTAGGAAATGTAAAATAAGTGTGTTTGAACATGTCAAAAGGGTTTTCTAGAAGTATTTTTTATTTCCAAGATCATTGTGAATGTGCGAGGGAAGAGCATATGCACTTTGAAAAAAAATGTTTCTAAATAAGAAAATGAAACGCTTAAACCACGTCAATTAAATGACCCAAAAGAAGCATGCAATCAGCTGTTAGAAAATAACTAGTTATCTAATAATATAAACCATAAAATTTCTATATGGTAAAATCGTAATTTTATGTTTCTATTGCGTAGTTTGCTTCAATACCTTTCCAATGCAATAAAAACATAGTATTTTTGAGTTTGGGAGCAAAATTTATGGCCTCCAGAAGATTGGTAGTGAACATAGTTCAATGCATACGCACCCATAATAGACATGTGCGCCCCTGTTTCAACAGATATGCACCTAGTTCGACGAATACGCACCCCAGTGTAAAATAATAGTGATAGTGATGGATACACGCCTAGAATGATGGATACACTCATGTTTCAATGGATACACGTGCGCGCAGGTGTTTTTACACCAGAAAGACATGTACGCGCCTATTTTGATGGATACATGCCCAGAACGACACATATGCGTGCACGCAGGTGTTTTTACACTAGAAAGATGCGTACGTGCCTGTTTCGATGGATACACGCCCTGTTCGATGGAGACGTTCCCCTTCAAGACACATACACGTACCCATTGTAAAACCTATAAAAATCACGGAAATGAATTTTTTTGACAAACAAACAGGTTAATTGTTACTCAAGAAAACCTATTTCTAGCTTAGACCCCCAAAATGTGCATGACCAAGGATGATTTAGCTTGCTTTAAAAACGAAGTTAAGTGAATAACAAGTTGTTTCTCCTAGAAAGCATGAAAGGGGTTAGAAACTGAAAATAAATAGCTTGAAAGGACTCCATTAATGGAGGATGGACTTCATGTCCCACTGGGGCGTGCCAAATGTATGCAATGGAAAAATTGAAAAGCTATGGAAATGAGATTAGATAACCTCAAATCTTAACTAACTCAACTATTGACCATGAGATAAGAGATAAACAAGGGAAACTAACATGAAAACATTATAACTTTGACAAAAACTAACATTTATATTACCCTCTACTCTTTCAATGCTAATTTAAATGAACCTAGAAGATCCTAGCAATCAGTTTTTTTATTTACTCCATGAAGGTGAATGAATCTTACTAAATGGCTACAAGACCAAGTTCAACATATTCCATTACTAACCTATCATGGATGCAAGATGAAGCTATTTTAATGGTGGATGGATGCAAGATGGAGGAGATCTTAACAATGGAGTATGGCCAAGATCCAAATGTTCTATAGCTTAAAGCTATCACAAATGATTTCTAATGCCTTTCCAAAGTGCTTGAGAGATTTTGTTATGTAAACAAGGTGTAAAATTGAAAGGGAGGGATGACCCTTGTATTTATAGCTTTTGGTTTGGAATAGTTTGGAATTTGGGTGCATGTGGGACTAAATTCTAAAAAGCAATTTTAGATTAGATTAGGATAAACATGCTTTAGGCTTAGTTAAGATTCGTTTAGGCTAGTTAACTAGGGTTTAGGCTAGTTAAACTTGATTAGCAAGTGATTAAAGACTCATTGAGAGTTGGGAGGGGTCTGGATAACCATTTGTGACTGATAGGATAGCCTAGGAAACTTGCAAAAGTGGTTCAGAGAGAACTAGCAAGATTCTGAATGGTCTAAAGGAGGAATGTTTAGCTAATAAGAGAGTTATTAGCCAAATAAGCTGATTATAGGAGGAATACAACCGAGAAGGTGTCGTAAATGGGTATCTGAGAATGGAGCAAAGAATAGGGAATTAACAAAGTTTCGTTAATTAGTTGAATTGGAGGAAAGCTAAGTGTAAGCATATTTTAGGTGTCTACATATATTTCCACTTATTACCCACTTAAAACCTTGATGACATTGGTATTGGTTTTGAAAAATATGATACCTCAATATGTGTACCTCTCTCATCTTCCTTTTTTTCTATTTTCATTTCTCACACTAATCAAACTTTCTATAATAATGTGAAGGGTCATATTTGGTTGTGTTCTTGTAACCTATATTTATTACTCCTCATTACATCCATTCTCCTATTTTTTAAAATCAAAATGACAAAAAATATACCTCTACAATGATATTATGAAGGATGTCCCATAAATTGAGAATTGCCGCTACTCTAGAGAAACATGTTGTTCTAAAAACTATATTGCTAATCTAAAAATACACATATTGAAAATGATGTGAATTTAGGGTTTCTTCATTGTTTCACATCTAGTAACACTCCTTCCTCATCCCTACTACTTCACATACCCTACCCCTGATATAGTTTTAAAAACTTGTATACATTATCCTCTCATATGCCTTTAATATGGGACCATATATTCAATCCATTTCGACTATTTTTTAAAAACTTAATATGAGCTGATGTGGTAGGTCATACTTTGGTTTGTGAATTCCACATGCTTTCTTGACGGCAAGGACTTGCCAAATTCTCGCTAGGGCAGTCTAGATGCCTAGGATCCTCCTCCTACCTCTACTTCATTTTCATTGGTAGTTCAAGTTCTATTTTAATGCTTTAGTGAACTACTAATCCAACTTATAGGATGAATTTGTTAATGTTTTCTTAGCCTTTTTATGGATAAGTTTTGTTAGAATTTTGGTGTGCCTTCATTTTGTAATAACATTGATATATGCATAGCTTATAATCGTATTGAAAGGGGTGTTGGTGATGTGTAATAGTGTGAGATGATAATAAAAATCACCAAACTTAAATTTGCTAGTTATTTGACCTTTGTGTGCGAGTTTTTTCTTCTTACTTAGAGAAACCATAGAAAAATTGCAATATTTTTATCACACAAAACTTGGAGGTCATTCTTTTAGATATATTTTTCAAGTCCAATACAATGGTGAAGCTACATCAAGACCATTTAACGAACCACCAAAATAATTTATATAATAACTTTAGTAATGAATATGAAACCTTTCAAACCTTTCAGCAGGAAAAACTATCTAACAATTCTAAAATACATTTAAGATATGTGTACTACCATAGCTCTACTTCATCTACCAAAATGACAGAAATTAATAAATTCCCTAATCTTAAAACCTTTGTCTTGTCGCGGCTCTAGCAACTGCCAACCTCCCCTCATAAATTTTTACAACCATATGGCCGTGAAATAAACACCCATCACAGTCCGCCGACTAGAGTGACTGATCGATACATGATACGGAGTCTGCTGGTAATTATCCCTCGTAATTATTAAGCACAAACTATCGCCCATGCATTGTATTACAAATGTTAATACAATAAATCTACATAGTTTTGCTAAAACAAATAAATTAGAGTTTGAAACGTTGCTTATACCAAAGAATCTGTGGCTCCGGAATCCCCTCGCTATATCCACACGGAAAATGATTGAAAGCTTTAAATTGGCATTTTCTGCAATGAATAATTTTGACGTACACGAAATGCAATTTGAGGCAAATACATGCATTACATCCTTTCACACTGCATTTTACTCTTGGTGGTATATGGCATTCGGTCAAATGTAGTAATCGTGAGTGGGTGGAATTCTCCCCATAGAATCCACTCTTTAAGATGGATGCCTATAAAAAAAATACAAATGCACCATAAATACATGCATTTGTGGGCCCTGTGATCATCTGTTAAATCGTGGGTGGGATTTTTTTTAAATGAATAGGTTTCGAATACCGTAATGGCATGTGGCAAGCAATAGTGAAAATGATGGGTGAGTGCGATGTTAATGTACGAGTCTTTAGTTCAAATCACAAAAGCAATTGTGCGAGTTTTTACAAGAATGTTGAAAAACACAGTGTGTTTTTCAACCGAAAAAAAAACTAACTATTGAAGTGTTTGCCATGTCTGCATGTCGTAGAACAATGGGGGCGTCTATGCCCATAGGTGCATTTTATCGGGAGAATAGCCTCCGCCTCGTGAGTGTCACCGACATTTCTCCCAATGAAGACATTTGTGGTTACTGCACTAAAATACATGTATGGGTTACCATACACACTAATAGCTATGATGACATATGATCATTAAAAAAACCTACACATATTTAATAAGGGCATAGAATCAACATGGAATAAACATTTATTTTAAAACAACAGAGACAAATGCAATGTCAACTCTATAATATTCCAATTTTGATATCTCGTACTTTAGTTTGATTAAACTAGAATGAATGGATGAAACATTTTAATAATGTTTATAATAATACCATATTGAAGAATTAATGAGACAAGAGTGATATCTTTCGAAAGAACTATTTGACATTAGTGTTGTGTTATTAATCTTGCGAAATTTCCATTTTCTTTTTAGTTCTTATTTTTCTATTACAAATCATGATTAGAACATTTGTTCTTTTATCTAGCCTTACTCACATGTAAGATTAAGCATGAATAATAATAATCACATCAATATGAAATTAAACAGGGTATATGCATACATTAGAATGATTTACAAGTAAGACAATGCATATGGAAAACATGCTTACCTTAAATGTAATGTTTGTATATTATGAGAAGTAGCTACATGTCCAAGGAATAATGAATATTAAATGATAAATAGTTCTTGGAATTTGTGCATTTCTTGGGATCCTCTTAAAACTACAGAAGAATATTTAATATTAAATGATAACAGTTCTTGGAAGTAGTGCATTACGTCGAATCCTCTAGAAACTCTGAAAGACTCGTACCCCTAAGGTAACACATATTGTCTAACTATACTGAAAGATATACGAAAGCACAACTCTTCTAGACTATTGACATGCGTCTATTTTATATGTTTGATATGTTACACATAAACCATTAAAGTTCCTTCTCTTCTATCATAGCTAGAGGAAGACACTTAGATGAAGAAACCCATATAAAAAGGTGTTAACATTTAAAGTTGGGCTAACCCTAACTTATGGCTAAGGGGAACATATGTACTAATATTCTAAAGATGGATCAAACTCATATAATTGTTCCTCTTGTATATATGTTTACCAATTTATGTGATTGCAAGTGTAAATGCAATGTTACTTACGTCCTTCTTTGGTACAAATATGGACATGGAAATGTGTGATGCCTGCTAAAAACAACTGACTTGAGACCCAAGAACAATCTAGGATTAGTTGGAAAAATTATGGAATATTTTTTTTTTGGTTTAAAAGAGTCTACAACCAGGTTACAAAACAACAGTTGCCACTAACAAGTTCCAAGATCAATTCTAATCCACTAGAATATAATTTTTCTTTAATTAACAATTATTAGAGGTCACAAGGTCCAAAATTTAGGGTTAGAAAGTTCAATTAGGGTCAGAGGGTAATTCCTCACCATACCCACTCTCTAACAGGCTTAAATATTCAACTTGATTTTTCTCAAAATTAATGCATTCAAAATTTCCCTAAATCATTCCCAATGGATAGGAAATTTCCTCACCTTTCCATTGATATAAAGAAGTCCTCCTAACTCCTCATATTTCTCAAGTTATGGACCTGGCAGGCCTAGGGGTGAAAATTTTCCCCAAGAGCGGGCCAGCGGGCCCAGGGGAAGAAAATTTGCCCCAAGGGCGGGTTTGCAGGCCGTGGAGAGAAATATTTCCCCATGGTGGGTCTATGGGCCGTGGGGAGGAAATTTTTCCTGGGGAAGGAGTCGGGTTGGAATGGGGGGTGGCGGAAGATGTATCTTGGAAATTTCCTGCGCGGGGCGAAAAACCACCTTTGCACCGTACACTCCCGCGAGTCTGCAAGGGACACGTGGCACCTCCTAAGCCAACACAGGGAAAACAGGGTGGTGGGGATAAAAGAGTTTAACACCTCGAAGGGAAAAAAGGGTAAATTCATCCGCGCCTCCGCCGATGCCTTACGATGCCATGTGGTAGCTCCTGATTGGCTTGGGCCGGGGCGTAGCGGGGAAACTTTAGAAAATTTTCTCAAAATTTTTTGAAATGCACAAAAGGCAAAAAGGAACCCACTCCTGTTGATTGCCTCGCAATGCACATGGACATCTCTTGATTGGCTGCAAGACAGGTGGGGAAAATTTAAAAAATTTTCCCAATTTATTTTTGAAGCGCTAAGTTAAAAAGTGATCCGCCCCTCCACCAAAGCCTCGTGGTGCCACGTGGAAGCCTCTGATTGGCTTCGGGTCAGTGGGTGGCGGATAAAATTAGGAATTTTTTCCCAAAAATTTTCTGAAGTGCTAAGGAAAAAATTCGGGTTCGTGGGCCCGTAAAGGAATTTTTTTCCAATTTTTTTTTTGACGCCAAGTGAAGAAAAAATTTAGAAGGCCATAACTTTTGATAGAGAGCTCATTTTTGGGAAAATGAGGACTTTCTGGAAATCTCTCGACATCCTATTTTCACAGGATTCATTAAATTCTGGTTTTGATAAAATTTAAGGATTCAATTTCATGAAAATGTTCTGCAGGCTTTTACAGTGCGAACTGGTAAATTTTAACTTATAAAATTTTGTTCAAATTTGTCATTCTTTCTCCTTCAACATGTCAAACAGACATGGAGGTTTTCTTTAGGAAAGTGTTAGGATATATAGCAAGTGTAAAATTGTTGGTTTGATTGCATTTCGAAATTACAAGTTTTTTTTTACAGCAAAAAGCCTGCAGATTTGCCTTGGCTCGATTGGAAGATTTTCAAGACATTTCCTTAAGTGTTTTTAGTTTGGTTTGGGATCATTTTTTCCTCATTAAGTCCAATTGATTATTTCATTTTCCTCTTATCTATTTGCAGGGTTATTTGAACATTTGATAAAGGAATTTTACAAAGTATACAGTGAATTGAAAGAAGTGTATACATTTACAAAACAGAAATTAACTATCTCTTTTGCCATGAAATAAAACATTGAATTCATTCCATGCTGGTCATAAATAGTTTTCTTTCTTTCAATCAAACATTAAAACAAGAATGTAGTTTCTATTCTTTCCAAAATCATATATTATAAACAAGGCAGAATAATACATTTTCTCCTCACGTGTTTCACTTTTCCACTTTCCAAACAGGGATTTCATAGTGCATGTTAAACACATATTTCCAATGGAAATAATATCATATGAACAAGGAAAACAACTTCCATTAATTCAAATGAAACTCTTACAACTTCCTTTCCATTTGATTTCAAAATACAACATACAAAATACGTATCATTCTTTCACATTCTTTCCAAAAAATAGAATACAGAGTATAACTCTTTTACATTTCGAATTTCAACTTTCATTGTCAATACAAAGTATCTTTCCATTACAATTAATATACAGATCATCCACTTTAAAGTGGGAAAGGGCTACAATAAGATTTCATTTCACAAGGGACTATCAAACTGTCTTTTTCTCAGCTCCAGGTAATAACAATTACATGCGTATTTCTCATTCTTCCAAATTGTGATCACAACAAGAGTAGGGGAAAGGCAACACTCTCCACCCAACCAAGACATCCAATGAAGAGGAGAAGCCATCCTTCTTCATTGGCCCCCGAGCCCCAACCACAATGCAATAAAATATGTGATCCAACTCATGGCAACAACAGGCTTCCACAAACACACAAGCAACATTTTCACAATAAAACACAGTCCCAAAACAGAATGTAGTTTACAACTACATTAAAACATGAAAAACATACTAAGGCTTTATCAAGCAAGCCAAAGGAGCAAGAAACTATGGGGGATGCTTCTTATGCCTCCCAAAAGGGGAAATGGGTATCACCACCTGAATTACAAACCACCAAAATATAGTATATCAAAACCTTGACATTCCTTATGCCTCCCCAAGTACCCCTTATTCCTCACATTTCCTTATGCCTCCCCAACCTCTTATGGCACCCCATAACGAGTAAAGAAATGCAAGCTATTTCTTTGTAAGGTGGAACCCAAATCCCAACTCCCTCCTCCCTTATACCTCCCTAAAACACACTTGTGCCTCCCACAAAATAAACCCCATAGTCTTCTCCTACACCATTCCTAGGCCATCTACCCAACAACCCACAAACATGCCAAAACATTCACACATTAACATTTTCATAAAAAAAAAGAAGCATTTCAAGAGCCAAGCTCCTACCTCTCCATGATGGAGTTGTTCCAAGTTCCAAAACAACAAAGCTTTATCCCAATGCAAGCAATCCAAATCAGCCAAGCACAAGCATGCAACAAATCTTCCAAAAACTTCTTCAAAGTAAGAGCTCCAAAACAACAAAAGAATTCTCCCAAGAATGAAGTCTCCAAAGTGAAGCAACCCAAAACAAGGCAAGGAATTCAAATTTTATAGAAGAGGGAAGGGAAGAGGATGAGGTGGATCCATGTAGGATGCCACATCACACATCCTCAACCCCAACCCCAAAAGTCAACTTCATTCTCCAATGCATAATAAATAGGTGGGTGAATAAAATGACAGTTTACTTACACACTCAAATCCAACCCACACCCCAAAGGACTGAAATTAAATCATGTAAGAAAAGTGCAATTAAAACTTACAATTTGCCTTCTCAAAAAGCATTATAAAAGTCAAATTTCAACTCTCCAACCATAGGTATGGTTGGTAAATAAATTTAAGAGGTATGGGACAAGTTTAACTTGTCCCACAAGCCTCCAAAATCAGCCTTCAAGGAAAAATTCGAATTTCCAAGAAGATGAAGTGTTTCACACTCAAAAGTTAACTTACACATCACTTACACATCTCTTACAACACTTTAATTCAAGGCCAACAACTCTATTAATTACTTTCTTATGACATATTTTATTTAATTAATATTAACAACATGCTTACCCACAATATTAATACAACATTTAATAAATAAAGAAAGGGGCAAATGCATCACAAAATAAACACATGCAACATTAAACAAAAGGGTCAAATAAATAAAAACACATAACCCCTTGGTCACATTTAAAGGTGATCCCCCCATGGGAATCCCTAACACACACAAACATGCACAAATAAATACTAGTTGCCATGGTGACCTTGTTGAATTCATCTAGAATTCCAATGTGGTTGGTCTCCAATCCCCCGATGTTTGTTGTGATATTTTAACCTGCAAAACACAAATACCTCCTTTGGCCTTGTGGCCATATCAGAACATCCAAAATAATATAAATAAAATTCCAAGATCATCTAGATATATGAATCACAACAACATCCAAGCAACCAACAAGATCATTTGCAATTTTACTCAACAACTATATCATCATCAAATAATTTCCATTTCTAGGTCTACTCACAATATCCAAATATCACATGTCCGAACAACATCCATAATATAACCATGTTAAACAGTATATCAACATCAATATCCAAAATGTCTCTAATAATCATCATGCATCATAACTGAATCAAGTCAACAATAATCCATGATCTAACATCTAACATCATACTATAATAAAGTCCATAATCATGTCCATAATATAATTAACAGTATCATGATTAGTATCAAAAGGTGTCAAAGGGAAGTGGGCACTACATCCCCCTCCCCTTAGACTCAACTTCCTCTTGGAAGTCACTGGAACAAATGTGGAAACTGAACTCGTAGCAAAGTAGCATCCTCCCATGTAGCTGTAGTCTCATCATATCTGTCCCACTACACCCAGACCTGATCAACCTCTCTACCTCGAAGGCCCAGGGTCCTATGATCTATGATGTGAATGGGCTCCACCATCACCTGCCCCTGATCTTGCACCTACAATGAGGTCCAATCTAACACATGAGAAGGATCTGTAACATATCTCCTAAGAACTGAAACATGAAACACATCATGTATGAGACAAGCTAGGTGGCAATGCTAGATGGTAGGCCAAGGGGCCAATACACTCCAAGATCTCAAAAGGACCAATGAATCTAGGAGCTAACTTAGAACCTTTTCCATAACGGATAGGGCTCTTATGTGGCCTGACATGAAGGAACACCTTCATGCCCACATCAAAACTACATTCGGTCCTATGCTGATCTGTGTACTTCTTCTACCTGTCCTGTGCCTCCTGCAATCTCTATCTGATCAAAACCACCTGCTGCTCCATGTCCTACAACAAAGCTGGTCCAAGAGAAACCCTATCCTCTAACTTGTCCCAACTAAGAGGTGTCCTGCACTCTCTGCCATACAAATCCTGAAAAGGAGCCATGCCTATAGAACTCTGAAAACTATTATTGTAGGTGAACTCCACCAAGTATAGGTACTCCTCCCATCTAGACTACTGATCCATCACATACATCCTAAGCATATCCTCTAAAATTTGATTCACCCGCTCAGTCTGTCCATCTGTCTCGGGGTGATATGTTGTGCTGAAGTTGATTCTCATCCTGAGGGCATGCTGCATGGTAGTCTAGAAATGGGAAGTGTACAAAGGATTGTGGTCACTAATGATCTTCCGTGGAATCTTGTGCAACCTGACAATCTCATCAAGATATACCCATGCCACTGCACTAGCCATATAAGTGGTCTTTACCAGAGAAAAGTGAGCCACTTTTGTCAATTTATCAACTGTGACCATGATGGCGTCATGGTGATATCTTCGACATCGGTAGCCCAACAATGAAGTCCATGGAAATGGTGTCCCACTTCCATTCTGGTATAGCATGAGGAAAGAGAAGGCCAACTGGATGTTGATGCTTGGCCTTCACTTTCTGGCACTCTAAACAACGTGACACAAACTGAGCCACATCTCTACGAAGTCCTCTCTAGTGATACAACTGTCTCAAAGTAGCGTGCATCTTCTTCACCCCAGGATGGATGAATAGGGTGCATGATGTGCCTCTGTCAATATGTCCTGCCTCAATCCTCCATCTCTAGGAACATAAATCTGACCTCTTGTTCCTGAGAAGGCCATCTGCCTCTAGTGAGAAACCATCAAACTTCCCCTCGAGGGGTCTCTGAGACTTGATCTCTTCTCGAACTGTAATGTAGAAGCTGTCAAGAGGAAGCTGCTGAAGAATCCTGCTCCGTAAATCTGTGCCCACTGAGGTGGCCATAGCCACATGTCTCTATCTGCTGAGAGCATCTGCCACCACATTCTCCTTTCCTTTCACATGTTCAATCTCCATATCATACTCACAAAGAAACTCCATCCAATGCCACTGATGAGCATTGAGATTGGGCTACGTGAAGAGGTGGTGAAGACTCAAATGATCAGTCCTGAGTGTGAATCTCTGACCAAGAAGAAAGTGCCTCCATCAAACCAAAGTGTGCACAACTACTGCAAGCTCAAGATCATGAGTCAGATAATTAAGCTCATAATATTTGAGTTTGCGAGACTCAAAATCCACTACTCTACCCTCCTGCATCAACACACCTCCAAGTCCTACTAAAGAAGCATCTGTGCAAATGAAAAACTCACCCTGTGGATCCAGTAACTACAAGAATAGGTGTTGTAGTGAGACATTCCTTCAGTGTCCTGAAGGCCTTCTCACACCTGTCTGACCAAACAAACTTCTTCCCTTTCCATTGAAGGGAAGTGATGGGGTGCACAATGTGAGAGAAGTCCTGAACAAATCTCCTGTAGTAACTTGCTAATCCCATGAAGCTACGCACTTCAGTCACAGTAGTGGGTGCTGGCCAATCCATGATAGCTCTAATCTTGGAAGGATTGATGGTGATACCTTCCCTAGAAATGATATGACCCAAATACTGCACCTTTGTCTGAAAGAATGCACACTTCTCCAAGTTCCCATAAAGCTGCTGCTCTCGAAGACACTGAAGAACCTGTGAAGGTGCCCCTTGTGCTCCTCATGCATACATGAGTAAATCAAAATGTCATCAAGGAAGATGAGCATGAAGCGATCTAAGAAATTCCTGAATACCCCATTCATCAAACTCATAAATACTGTGGGGGCATTAGTTAAACCAAAAGGTACCACTGTGAACTCATAGTGGCCATATCTCATATGGAAGGTGGTCTTATGAATGTCTTCCTCCAAAATCCTCAGCTGATGGTAGCCTGACTTAAGGTCTATCTTAGAGAAAACTGTGGCTCCCTTCATCTGATCAAATAAATCATCAATGCGTGGAAGGGGATAACGATTCTTGATCGTTACCTTGTTCAGCTGGCGGTAATCAATACACAACCGCAAGGATCCATCCTTCTTCTTTACAAATATCACTGGTGTACCCCAAGGGGATACACTAGGATGAATTAGGCCCTTCTCCAGAAGGCCCTCAAGCTGCAACTTGAGCTCGCAGAGCTCTGGGGTGGTCATCCGATAAGGTGCTCATGAGATAGGCTCTACTCCTCGGAACAAGATCTATATGAAAATCAATCTCACGTGGGGGTGGTAACCCCAGTATCTCCCCTAGAAAGACATCTGTAAAATCTCTCAAAATGGGATGATCATCTAGCGATGGTCCACTAGACCCATCCTCTGATCTGTCACTGACTGTGACAACAAACATCTAACAACCCCATCGCACACACCACTTAAGCTGCATAATAAGAAATGGTGTGAATAGAAATGGGTCTCCTGACCCCTAATATCACTTGACTCAACTCCCAAATCATCTGCACAAGATATAATCTTGTGGTAACAATCCATCCTAGCCTGTGAGAGTAGACAACTAGTCCATGCCCAAGATGACTCCATAAGAGCCCAACGGAAGGATACAAAGATCTGAGGTAGTGGTGAAAGGTCCCAAATCCACCACACACTCCTTAACTAAGGAGTCTATAGAGATCTTGGCTCCAAAAGCCATCTCAACATCCCAACTATGACCCTACCTAACTACCACCAGCCTGCATCGCTCTACTAAAGATGGTGCAATAAAAGAATTAGAAGAACCTAGAATCAAACAAAATGGAGGTAGGAATGCCTCCAATGTTACCTGTAGTCTCAATAACTATACTCTGATGCTCTTCCTGGTGGTTCTCGACCACTGCGTACATCCTATGACTGTGCCCCATATCACCAACAGTAGGCTCTGAGATTTATGTCTTACCCTTGTTATTAGGGTTCTGTGGGTAGTCTCTCCAAAAATGTCCAGTAACACCACACCCAAAACAACCACCTGATCCTCTCCTTGTGTAGCAGGTCTAGTCGGTACTCTGGAGGTCTGTGGTGTGGATCCTGATGATCTGGCTGTGGTCTACTGAGGTCTCTACTAGCGAGCTCCTACTGAGTGAGCTCTCTGGGCACCCTATGTCCTGATGGGACCCCTAGGGGGAGGCCCCATACTCTGACCTCTCTGTGCATCAAACCTCTGTGGAGGTCTATAAGGTGGGCAGGACTGCTGTTGTTGCTTAATGTGGTCTAAAAGATGACTGTGTTGAACCCTATCCACCATGAGGAAGAGGTACTGACCCCCTCGATCTATTGTCCTGCATCTGCTGTATGTGGCTCCGGACTCGGTCTCTAGCCTGTTGGGTCTTTCCCCGAGTCTCCTCTGCTATATAGGCCTTCTCGATGGCCTCAACTAATGTCTGTGGACAATGGATCCACACTACACCTCCAATGTCTAGATTCAGGCCCTGGATGAACCTGTGGATCTACACCTACTCATCCTACATGTAATCAACATACTAGAGTAGATCTAGAAATCTACTCTCATACTCAGCCACTGTAAGAGATGCCTGTCAGAGGTCATGGAACTCATCTATCCACTACTGTATGAACCTCCATGACAAATATCTACTCCTGAATCACTCCTCAAAGAGCTCCCAGGTAACTGTCTCAGAATCAACATGGAGCTTCTGCTCCTCTGTCCGCCACCAGACACCAGCTCCATCCCTCAGTAGATGGATTGCAACATGAGCTTTTGTGTTGCTAGAACAAGGACAGAGCTTGAAGCATCCACTCAAGCTCACCAACTAGGCCTCTTCCTGAAATCCACCTGTGTCACTAGAATAATGTGATGGTTGAAGCTTCAGGATCTCCCTGATGTGATCTATAGTTGTGGTCTGATAGCCTCTAGGCCTCTCTGTATGCTCATCCCTAAGCCTAGGGCTCTGAGACCTCTCTCTATGTCCTGAAACTCAGTCACCCTGTCCCCTCTATGGTGACTCTTTCTAGATGACTCTTCATGGAATTTCTCTCCTCCATGCTCCTCGCTAGGTCGAGGAGATACATGACCCTCAATGGAAGTGACTCTATCATGTTCTGGCTGCATGCCCTCCTACTGATCCTCACGTAGAGTGACATTAACATCCTGAAGAGTCTGCAAGATCTGTGGTAGGATAGCTGCTACGGAATGCTCTAGAGGTGGTATGCCTAGGTCTATGTGAAAAGGCTCCTCATCTTGTTTGTGCCTCCTGCACAGAGCAAGATGAGAGTTAGTTCCTTATTCTAGGTTTTACTTAGTTTCCATGTTTACTAAAATATGTAATTTCTAAACTAAGTTGTTTTCTAGATTTAAAAGTGTGCTAGGTTTAAGGTTCATGTCTCAAGTTTTCTAGTGTGCCCAATGGCCCAAGATTTTGAACCACTGCTCTGATACCAAGTGTGATGCCCACTAAAACAACCCACTTGAGACCCAAGAACAACCTAGGATTAGTTAGGAAAAATTATGGAATAATTTTTTTTTGTTTAAAAGAGTCTACAACCAGGTTACAAAACAACAGTTGTCACTAACAAGTTCCAGATCAATTCTAATCCACTAGAATATATTTTCTTTAATTAACAATTATTAGAGGTCACAAGGTCAAAAAATTTAGGGTTAGAAAGTTCAATTAGGGTCAGAGGGTAATTCCTCACCATACCCACTCTCTAACAGGCTTAAAGATTCAACTTGATTTTTCTCAAAATTAATGCATTCAAAATTTCCCTAAATCATTCCCAATGGATAGGAAATTTCCTCACCTTTCCATTGATATAAAGAAGTCCTCCTAACTCCTCATATTTCTCAAGTTATGGGCCGGTGGGCCTTGGGGTGAAAATTTTCCCCAAGAGCGGGCCTGTGGGCCCAGGGGAGAAAATTTCCCCAGGGGTGGGTCTATGGGCTGCAAAGGAAAATGTTTCCCCATGGCAGGTCTATGGGCCGTGGGGAAATTTTCCTTGGGGAAGGAGTCAGGTCGGTGGGGCCATGGGAGACATTTTGGAAATTTCCCGCACGGGGCGTGAAAGCCACCTTTGCACCCACGCTCCCACGAGTCCACAAGTCCACAAGGGACACGTGGCACCTCCTAAGCCAGCATGGGGAAAGTGGGGTGGTGGGGATAAAATATTTTAACACCCTGAAGGGAAAAAAGGGTAAAATTCACCCGTGCCTCGCCGACACCTCGTGATGCCACGTGGCAGCTCCTGATTGGCTGCGGCCGGCGGGGCGGCGGGGAAACTTTAGAAAATTTTCCCAAAATTTTCCAAAAAGTGCAAAAGGAAAAAAGGAACCTTCCTCCTCCACTGATGCCTCATGATGCCACGTGGCATCTCCTGATTGGCTGCGGGGGTGACGGGGAAAATTTAGAAAATTTTCCCAAATTTTTTTTGAAGCGCTAAGTTAAAAAGGGATCCACCCCTCTGCCAATGCCTCGTGGTGCCATGTGGGTAGCCTCTGATTGGTTGTGGGTATGGGGTGGAGGGGAAAATTAGGAAAATTTTCCCAAAATTTTTCCAAAGTGCTAAGGGAAAAATTTGGGCCCGCGGGCCCGCCAAGGAAATTTTTCCAATTTTTTTTTTGACGCCAAGTGAAGAAAAACTTCAGAAGGCCATAAATTTTGATAGAGAGCTCAGTTTTGGGAAAACAAGGACTTTCTAGAAATATCTCGATGTCCTCTTTGCACAAGGATTCATTAAATTTTAGTTTTGATAAAATTTAAGGAGTCAATTTTGTGAAAATGTTCTGCAGGCTTTTACAGTGCAAACTGGTAAATTTTAACTTATAAAATTTTGTTCAAATTTGTCATTCTTTCTCCTTCAACATGTCAAAAAGACATGGAGGTTTCCATTAGGAAAGTGTTAGGATATATAGCAAGTGTAAAATTGTTGGTTTGATCTACATTTTCAAAATTACAAGTTTCTTTTTACAGCAAAAAGCCTGCAGATTTTCCTTGGCTCGATTGGAAGATTTTCAAGACATTTCCTTAAGTGTTTTTAGTTTGGTTTGGGATCATTTTGTCCTCATTAAGTCCAATTGATTATTTCATTTTCCTCTTATCTATTTGCAGGGTTATTTGAACATTTGATAAAGGAATTTTACAAAGTATACAGTGAATTGAAAGAAGTGTATACATTTACAGAACATAAATTAACTATCTCTTTTGCCATGAAATAAAACATTGAATTCATTCCATGTTGGTCATAAATAGTTTTCTTTCTTTCAATCAAACATTAAAACAAGAATGCAGTTTCTATTCTTTCCAAAATCATATATTATAAACAAGGCAGAATAATACATTTTCTCCTCACGTGTTTCACTTTTCCACTTTCCAAACAGGGATTTCATAGTGCATGTTAAACACAGATTTCCAATGGAAATAATATCATATGAACAAGGAAAACACTTCCATTAATTCAAATGAAACTCTTACAACTTCCTTTCCATTTGATTTCAAAATACAACATACAAAATATGTATCATTCTTTCACATTCTTTCCAAAAAATAGAATACAGAGTATAACTCTTTTACATTTCAAATTTCAACTTTCATTGTCAATACAAAGTATCTTTCCATTAAAATTAATATACAGATCATCCACTTCAAAGTGGGAAAGGGCTACAATAAGATTTCATTTCACAAGGGACTGTCAAACTATCTTTTTCTCAGCTCCAGAACAACAACATGTGTATTTCTCATTCTTCAAATTTGATCACAACAAGAGTAGGGGAAAGGCAACGCTCTCCACCCAACCAAGACATCCAATGAAGAGGAGAAGCCATCCTTCTTCATTGGCCCCTGAGCCCCAACCATAATGCAATAAAATATGTGATCCAACTCATGGCAACAACAGGCTTCCACAAACACACAAGCAACATTTTCACAATAAAACACAGTCCCAAAACAGAATGTAGTTTACAACTACATTAAAACATGAAAAACAATACTAAGGCTTTATCAAGCAAGCCAAAGGAGAAAGAAACTATGGGGGATGCTTCTTATGCCTCCCAAAAGGGGAAATGGGTATCACCACCTGAATTACAAACCACCAAAATATAGTATATCAAAACCCTGACATTCCTTATGCCTCCCCAAGTACCCCTTATTCCTCACATTTCCTTATGCCTCCCCAACCTCTTATGGCACCCCATAATGAGTAAATAAATGCAAGCTATTTCTTTGTAAGGTGGAACCCAAATCCCAACTCCCTCCTCCCTTATACCTCCCTAAAACACACTTGTGCCTCCCACAAAATAAACCCCATAGTCTTCTCCTACACCATTCCTAGGCCATCTACCCAATAACCCACAAACATGCCAAAACATTCACACATTAACATTTTCATAAACAAAAAAGAAGCATTTCAAGAGCCAAGCTCCTACCTCTCCATGATGGAGTTGTTCCAAGTTCCAAAACAAAAAGCTTTATCCCAATGCAAGCAATCCAAATCAGCCAAGCACAAGCATGCAACAATCTTCCAAAAACTTCTTCAAAGCAAGAGCTCCAAAACAGCAAAAGAATTCACCCAAGAATGAAGTCTCCAAAGTGAAGCAACCCAAAACAAGGCAAGGAATTCAAATTTTATAGAAGAGGGAAGGGAAGAGGATGAGGTGGATCCATGTAGGATGCCACATCACACATCCTCAACCCCAACCCCAAAATTCAACTTCATTCTCCAATGCATAATAAATAGGTGGGTGAATAAAATGACAGTTTACTTACACACTCAAATCCAACCCACACCCCAAAGGACTGAAATTAAATCATGTAAGAAAAGTGCAATTAAAACTTACAATTTTCCTTCTCAAAAAGCATTATAAAAGTCAAATTTCAACTCTCCAACCATAGGTATGGTTGGTAAATAAATTTAAGAGGTATGGGACAAGTTTAACTTGTCCCACAAGCCTCCAAAATCAGCCTTCAAGGAAAATTCGAATTTCCAAGAAGATGAAGTGTTTCACACTCAAAAGTTAACTTACACATCACTTACACATCTCTTACAACACTTTAAATCAAGGCCAACAACTCTATTAATTACTTTCTTATGACATATTTTATTTAATTAATATTAACAACATGCTTACCCACAATATTAATACAACATTTAATAAATAAAGAAAGGGGCAAATGCATCACAAAATAAACACATGCAACATTAAACAAAAGGGTCAAATAAATAAAAACACATAACCCCTTGGTCACATTTAAAGGTGATCCCCCCATGGGAATCCCTAACACACACAAACACACACAAATAAATACTAGTTGCCATGGTGACCTTGTTGAATTCATCTAGAATTCCAATGTGGTTGGTCTCCAATCCCCCGATGTTTGTTGTGATATTTTAACCTGCAAAACACAAATACCTCCTTCGGCCTCGTGGCCATATCAGAACATCCAAAATAATATAAATAAAATTCCAAGATCATCTAGATATATGAATCACAACAACATCTAAGCAACCAACAAGATCATTTGCAATTTTACTCAACAACTATATCATCATCAAATAATTTCCATTTCTAGGTCTACTCACAATATCCAAATATCACATGTCTGAACAACATCCATAATATAACCATGTTAAACAATATATCAACATCAATATCCAAAATGTCTCTAATAATCATCATGCATCATAACTGAATCAAGTCAACAATAATCCATGATCTAACATCTAACATCATACTATAATAAAGTCCATAATCATGTCCATACTTCAAAACCATATTAAAGCCACAAATAGACTGTAGAAATATTGTAGGTTCTCCTTTTGCTAGGTTAATTCTTTTGCAAATAAAGGACCTACTAGCATGTAAATAATGTCTTAACAAAACCTAAAGATATCAATGAAGAAGACAACATAGGTTCCTAACCTAGGAAAAGAATTCAAACTGCTTTTAACATTTCTTATATCCTTAAAACTTGTTGGAAATTGGCAGAGTGATAAATTCCAACTCTACTTGCATTGGTAGGCATAAAGAGTGCATAAGTGCACCAGAAAAACAAGGGATCCCTATGACACAATGAGAATTTGAGAGAGAATAAATAGAAGATTATGACTAACTTGAGAAAAAAGAGAGGAAAATACCAAGATGATATGTGTGAATAAGTTTCAAACTCATAATGACAATAAATTTGTGTGTAAATTCATTTGAAAATCCTTATGAAAACAAGTCGCATAAAATTTTTGGTTATCAATAAACTACCCCATTTTATATAATATTTAAATGTGTCCTTGCATTTTTTTCTACAATAAACTAAATTCCCTCGGTCTACTTTAATGTCTCTTGGGTATCTTCAATCAATTGTGAACATATAAAATTACTTACAAGAGTGATATTGAAGTTGTAAATGTAGTATCAAATCTATTTTTGAATCATCCCCATACAAAGAGTATATAGATCTAGTATGTAGATATTCATCCTAGATGACATTAGTTGTTGTACACATGAAAATATATGGTTCTAGGATGAATGCTGACTTGGTGACTTTGCATGAGTGTTGAATTTTATTTTGTTCATATAATAATTTGGATCAATAACACATGCCCCTAACTTTCCTTTATTTTCATGCATTTTACAAGGATCCAAAAATGGATTATGTTTTCTAAAAATTAAGAGAATAATTTTTTATTGATTCACAAGTAATTTAAGCATTCTAAGGTAGGATTTCACGCATTTGAGAACACCAAATGTATTCATCTGTTAAATTTCATTTTAAATGCAAAATGTTATATTCTCGTAGAAATTACCACTTACTCATGGTGCATAAATGGTTAATAAACTATTTCATTGTAATTTACTAAAAGTTGATCATTATTGTAAGTGACCAAGATTTTTTACTTCTTTATAACTCCATTAATATTCACTTTATAGCTATAACTCTAATTATCTAGTTTTTCTTTCATTTTATTATTTTATTGCTTTCTATGGTCTAGATTAGCCTTGTTTATACAATGGGATAAATAGTAATTGATTTAAACTATGTTAGACTTTATTTCAATGTGTTGTGGTTAGTTTAGTACATTTGTGTACATAAAAAAACTTTCCACATCTACAACAAAAATATGTACATTAATGAGAAAATATATGATGGAAAGTAAACATTGCAATCCATTCCATAATAGAAACACATATAACAATATTCATATCCATATCATAAAGTAAAATACACTTAGAATTACAAAAGTTACAAGACATGAGCTACAAGGAATGATGAAGGCCACAATATGTGTGACTTTAAGAAAAAATTTCCCTAGGAAAAGCATACATTAATTAGAGTTAAAGGAATCCAAAACGAAAAAGAAGAAGCCCCAAAATAGTCATATTATTAGTAAAGTAATTTAAGATCTAACCCTATGAGGCTAAAAACTTGTGATCTGATTTGGGCTCACGAAAATATAAATGTGGAAATTGCTTTTATACTAATAGATGTGTTACACTTACTATAACACTCACAACTATGTTTAATTTGATATAACATTAAAAATCAGATGTATAACTTGAAGAAAATAATATTCTAAAAACATAAACAAAGAAAAATAATTTAATTGTCAGACCAGATTAGGGTTCGAACATGATACATAATTACGTACATATCTAGAGGTAATTATTTACATATCCACGTATTTATACAATTATTGAATATTTATTGTATGGGTGCACATATTAATACATAATAAAAGGTAAAGTTAGAAAACTAGCCAAAAACTCAAGGCACCCAAAAAGATGGTCTAAGAATGCATATGAAAAAGAGAAATAGAATTATAATGGTATGGTTTTGAAAGACCACAATTGTATTGTGATGGTTATGGCAACATGCCCATAAAATTAAGAAAATTGAAAGAGGAGACATGAGACTAGGGAGGAAAGAGAATGCAAAAGGACACGAGAGTAAACAGATAATTACAAGTTAAAAAATATAAAAATACATATAAAAAATAGAATAACAAAAACATCTCCAACAAAAACATAATTTAAATAAATAATCAAGAAACATAAATAAAAATATATTAAAAATAATTACGCCGAAGGCATCCCCCTATGGGAAAGGCCCTTCCGGATGTTTCTACAATGATTTTAAAATTTGACGGCCTACCAGATGTTTTTCAAGGTGTTTAATTTTGATGGCCTTTTGAACGTCGTTTTCACTTTTGACGACTATTTTTAACAGTGGCTTTTTCGTGCCAGCTATTTTTAACAGTTACTTTTCCGTGGGTATTTTTAACTATTACTTTTTCAATTGGTTTTTCCTGCATGTTGAATCTCCTTTAAATACTCGACATCAACCAAACCAAAGAAAATCATTATGCATTATGTTTTGTTTTGCAACCAAACTAGGGTAAATTATTAAGCATTTTGTTTTATTCTACATTTAGCTGCATCGAGGTCTTGTGTTGTTGCATCGACGCCTTGTGTTGAGTCTAGGAAATAACTATTAATAAAGTAGGGACACAATCTAACTTCCTTATGGTATAACTGAGTAAGATTTCTTGTATTAGGTTAAGGCCGAAAAATATCTCTGTAATTATGTATAATGGACAGATAGTATACTATGATGAATTTGTGCATACCCAAAAGTCAAGTCTTTGAATTTTAGGATACCCAAAAGCTCAATATCATAATTTTTGCATACCGAAAGCTCAATCTCTAAATTTTTTGATACTCAAAACCTCAATCTCATCGTTCGTGAATTTTTGGAAATGACGTTCTGTCTCAGAAATCATAATTTTTTTTTCTAGGGCTTTCCAAACATAGAGTTTCAGAAATCATGTTCAGGATCAGGCCACGTTTTGGGCACATCAGAGTGTTAAAGATTTTTTCACCATGTCAAGCTACATTCATGCGTTTTTTATAATTTCAAGCTTTCTTCCTTTACTTAAATTTCTCGTGTCCCTCAGCCCCTACCTTTGGTGATTTTCAAAAGCATGACAACCATGCCATTCTAAACACATCAATATATAATAATAAGAGTTGCACTTTTCCTCCTCCATGTAAGTGAGTTTATGAGATTCTCAAATTTATAGGGAATGTAAGACAGTGTTAAATTTTTACAATCTCTTTGATTGTTGGTGATGTCAGTTTGCAGGGTTTGCATTAAAAAAATCAAATAAGTCACTTTAAATTTCAAAATAGAGATGGTTCGCTTTAAACAGGATGGTAAGTTAACCATATGGTAGGATGGCAACATATAGTTTCATATGAGTTTTTCTTCCCTCACAACAATAAGACTTCACACACCATGTTTCCCATATTTCAATGTCAAATATCCAAACACATAGACTTCTCCTAAGCTCTTCTTTAGTTTCATTACCACATATAATGATTTCTTCTCCCCCATATTTGAAAGCACAACTGAAAGGACTTTCTCTATTCATTGTTGCCTCCTTAATGACCCCCTTGATATTTTCCACTTTAGTAGCTAAAATTTTCAAAAGAATAGAAAGTAATAAATATAACAAAAGAAAACCTAAAAGGAAGAAAAACCTTGATAGATCATACAAAAATGATATACAAATTCTACACTTTAGAACTTATATGAGACTGTATCATTGAAAGGATTGAATGAAAAATGCTATGTTAATGTGTTTGTAATTATTGAGTGTGGAGATTAATTGCTTCAAAGGAAGCTTGATTTTACATGTTTCTGGTTTTGACAGTGACCGACATCGGTCAGGAGGAAACCAACATCGGTTAAAAGGTAATCAACATCGATTAAGAAGTGACCGGCATCAATCAGGTAGGAACTGACATCGGTCACTTGTGTAACAATGCTTTTTTCTTTAAACAAGAATTAGAATAAATCTCTTGCTTTAAAGATGATTTGTTGATTTGTAAAAGGATAGTTAATTGCCCATAATAGATATATATGCATATATGCATTGTATGATGGTATGAGAGAAAAAATTGCAATTGTTTTACATGTTAGTTTTCTTGGTGAGCAAGAAAGAATAGCTGAGTGAGGGAAAAGAATTGAATACCCTAAGAGGTGTTGGAAGACAACAGATATTCATTGTATTTCCTCTGTAAAACACTAAATAATAATATTGGTCATTTCTTGGTGGACGTAGCCCACATTGGGTGAACCACGTTAAATATAGTGTTATATTTCTCTTGTTTTATTTTATCTTCTGGTTATTTCCGCATTCATTGCTTATATGATTTATCTGATTATAGATATGTGCAACACTGTTATATGGTTTAACCCCAACAACTGGTATCAAATATTTGTTTGGAGGTTTTGTGTGTTGACAAGATTTAATCATAGAGGGTTTTTTGATTGAGTGGGAGCAGAGTAATGGTAGAAGATAGTAAATACCAAGTAGAGAAATTTGATGGTCATAATTATCAACTATGGAACATGCAGGTGGAGGATTATTTGTATCAGAAGGATCTATACTTACCGTTGGATGAGCATGGACAACCGAACACGATGATTGATGAAGAATGGAAGGTTCATGACAAAAAGGCTCTGGGATCTATAAGATTGAGCCTGGCAGCATCGATGGCTTCAAATTTTACATATGCAAAAACCATGGTAGAGTTGATGAAATATTTAGCATATTTGTATGAAACTCCTAGTGCTTTGAATAAGGTTTATTTGATGATTTTTTTTTTAATTCTAAGATGTAAGAAGGTGGATCTATATCTAATCATTTGAATGATTTCTGGTCTATTTTAAATCAAATAAAATCAAAAGAAATTCCATTTGATGATGAAGTGAAAGAACTTTTATTCTTATGCTCTTTCCCAGATAGTTGAGATAACTTAGTAATTTTGGTTAGTAATACAACAATTACTTCTAAAGGTTTGAAATTTGATGATGTGGTTAGTGTAATCCGTAATGAGGAAAAACGTAGGAAAAGCTTAGGAGAAGCATCATTTGGAAACACTTTAAATGTAGAAAGAAGAGAACGAACTTAGGAAATATCATCTAAGAGAAAGAAGAATGGGAGATCAAAGTTAAGACATGGTAAATCTAGATCCAGGTAAAGAGATTTACTTTGCTGGAATTGTGGAAAGAGAGGACATGTAAATAAGGAGTGTTGGTCCAAGGAAAACAAAGAGAATACATCATACAAAGACAAAGAAAAAGGTAAAGAGGAAAACGTTCAAAGTGAGGTAAAGAAAGATGCTCTTATTCTCTCCTTGGATAATAAATTAGAATCTTGGGTTTTAGATTCTGGAGCTTCTTTCCATATTACCCCTAATAAGGGTTATTTCAGAAATTATGTTCAAGGTGATTTTAGACAATTTTATTTAGGAGATGATGAGTCATGAAATTTTACTGGTAAAGGTGATGTTCATCTAAAATTGCAGAATGGAAATCTATGGGTATTGAAGGATGTGAGGAATGTGCTAAGCCTAAAGAGAAATCTAATATCTGCAGGGCTACTAGGTGAATCTGGATGTGTGGTTGTATTCAAAACCAACTCTTCGAAGGTTACCAAGGGATCTCTTGTTGTGGAAAGAGGTAAGAAGGTATGAACTTTATATCTTTCTACCTGTGTTACTGATTCCTTTTATGTGTTATCTACTACAGTTTCAAATGAAAGCATGTGGCATAATCGGCTAGGCCATATGAGTGATAAATGAATGTAGATCTTAAAGGATAAGGGTAAGCTATCATATTTGAAACAATTAGACCTTGAATTTTGTGAGAATTGCATATTTTGAAAGTAGAAGAGAGTGAGATTTCTCAAGGTTGGGTCAACAAAGAAGGAGCAGAAATTGGAGCTTGTACACTCAGATGTGTGGGGACCAAATTAGGTAGCTTCTATTGGAGGATCCCAATATTATGTGACTTTCATTGATGATGCACAAGGAAGGTATGGATCTATTTTATTAAGTGTAAATCTAATGTTTTTGAGACTTTTAAAAGGTGGAAGCCATTGCGGAAAATGAAAAAAACTAAAAATTGAAGTGCCTTAGATCTGAAAATGGTGGTAAGTACTATAACAGGGCTTTCAATGATTATTTTTCAATGAATGGAATATGAAGAGAAAGAACAGTTCCTAGAAATCCACAGGGGAATGAAGTTGTAGAAAGAATGAACATGAAAATCATGGAACGTGCTAGAAGCATGGCAATACATGTTGGATTTCCTTTGAAATTTTGGGTAGAAGAAGTGGATACAACATGGTACTTAATCAACTGTGGACCTTCAAAAACACTGGATGGTGGAATACCAGAAGAAGCTTGGTCTAGAAAATAGGTAGATTTTTATTTTCTTAGATTTTTTTGCTCAGAAGCTTTTGTGCATGTTGATAGGGAAAATAGGAAGAAGTTGGATGCTAAATCTAAGAGATGTACTTTCATTGGTTATGGATTTGGTGATTTCAGATATTGATTTTAGGATTTAGAAGATTCTAATATTGTTAGGAGTCGTGACATTGATTAGAATGAAAAAAGAATGTATAGGGATCAAGTTTTGGTTACTAAACATGAACATGTTGATGAGATTTTGAAGGAAAATCAAATTTAAGACCTAAAGTAGACATCCAAAAACATCGACGTAGGTTCTATAGAAACCAATGTTGGTCAAGATAACTGGCATTGACTGACAAGATTGGGTTTAGAATAGTCAACTAGTGGAATTGGCATCGGTACTCATCGAACTGATGTCGGTAAGGTAACCACAGTCAGTCGACAAATAGAGGAACTATGGTCAGTAATAGGTGATCGACATTGGTCACTGACAGAGATTGAGATGAATGTACAACAGGCAAAAAATGAGCCCCATACACCCCAAATCTCAGCGAGAAGGTTACAAAGGGTAAGTATACCTCTAGAGATATTTTCAACTTCCTATTCTTATTTATTATTGACTGATAATGGTGAACCAGAAAGATTTGAAGAAGCAATGCAGGTAGATACCCGTGAGCAGTGGGAACATGGCATAGATGAGGAGATGGACTCTTGGAACAAAATCAAACATGGGATTTGGTCAAGTTGCCAATAGGAAATAAAATAATGCATAACAAATGGGTTTACAGAATCAAGGAAGAAGAGGGTGGACTCAAAAGGTACAAGATGAGGCTTGTGGTAAAGGGATTTACACAGAAAGAAGGTATTAATTTTAATGAGATTTTTTCTCCTATAGTTAAGATGACTTCTATTCGTATTGTTCTAAGTTTGGTTACAACAGAAGATTTGCATTTAGAACAACTTGACATTAAGACCACTTTTCTTTATGATGATTTGGAGGAAGAGATTTATATGCAACAACCGCTTGCTTACGAAGTCAAGGGTAAGGAGAAACTTGTGTGCAAATTGAAAAAGAGCCTATATGGGCTCAAGGAAGCCCCAATGCAATGGTATTTGAGATTTGATAGTTTTATGCATGAGCATGGCTATATGAGATGTGAATATGACCACTATGTTTATTTTAAGAAGCTTGAAAATGGGAGCTATGTTAATTTTTTACTGTATGTGGATGATATGTTGATTGCAAGATCTGGTATCTAGGACATTGGTAAACTTAAAGAAAGGTTAGCTCCAACATTTGCAATGGAGTATTTGGGAGCTGCAAAGAAAATCCTTGGCATGCAAATTCACCGAGACAGGAAAAACAATAAGTTTTTTGTCTCAGGAGGCTTATATCAATAAGGTCTTGGAAAGGTTTAACATGCACAATTTCAAACCTGTTAGTACACCTATTGGTGGACACTTCAAATTGAGCAAAGATCAGTGTCCTTCATCACACGAGGAGGTTGAGTACATGACACATGTTCCCTACGCTTCTGCGGTAGGAAGTCTTATGTATGCCATGGTTTGTACTAGACTAGACATTGCACAGGCAGTGGGAGTTGTGAGCAGGTTTATGGCTAATCAAAGTAAAGAACATTGGAAATAAGTCCAGTGGATTCTTGGTTATTTGAGAGGGACATATGGCATGGAGTTATGCTATGGAGGGTCAGATAATTCTTTACATGGCTATGTTGATTCAGATATGGCTAGAGAGTTGGATGGCAGGAGGAGGACCACTGGATATGTTTTCACAGTAAGTGGAATGACAGTTAGTTGGATTTCAAGAATGCATCTAAGGTTGTGGCTTTGTCTACTACAGAGGAAAAGTATGTTGTAGCTACAAAAGCTAGCAAGGAAATGATATGGATGAGTAGGTTCATGGAAGATTTGGGAAAGGAGCAAGAGGATTGTAGATTATACAGTGATAGTCATAGCGCGATCCATCTAGCAAAGAACTCAACATTTCATTCAAGAATGAAACACATTGAGTTGAGGTATCACTTCATACAGCAGGTGTTGGAGGATGGGAAGCTGAAGTTAGATAAAATTCATATAGATAAGAACCCTACAGACATGCTAAAAAAGCCATTTGTAAGGGAGAAGTTGGAGCTTCACTCCACTTCTGTTGGTCTTCGATTTTGAGACTTGGAGAGGAAGAAATGGACCAAGGAAAAGGAACCAAGGATGGTGATGTACATTACAATGCAACAATTGATCTCCAAGTGGGAAATTGTTGAGTATGGAGCTTAATTGCTTCACAAGAAGCTTTCTTTTACACGTTATTGGTTTTGACCGTAACCAACATCGGTCAAGGTATAACCGACATTGTTCAGGACATGACTGACATCGGTCAGGAAAGGACCGACATCGGTCACCTGTGTGACGGTGCTTTTGTTCTTTAACGAGAATTAGAATAAATCTCTTACTTTAAAGATGATGTATTGATTGTAAAAGCATGGTTAGTTGCTTAGAATAGTTATATATGCATGTATGCATTATATGAGGGTAAGTAAGAAGAAAGAGAGAATAAAATAACAATTGTTTGCATGTAAGTTTTCTTAGTGAGCAAGAAAGAGTAGCTGAGTGAGGGAAAAACATTGAACATCCTACGAGGTGTTGGAAGACAATAGATCTTCATTGTATTTCCTCTGTAAAGCACTAAATAATAATATTGGCTGTTTCTTAGTGGACGTAGCCCAAACTGGGTGAACCATGTTAAATTTGGTGTTATCTTTCTCTTGTTTATTTTATATTCTGGCTTATTTCCGCATTCATTGCTTGTATGATTTATATGATTATAGATATGTGCAACATTGTTATATGGTTTTACCCCAACATCTAGTTTCCCATCATTTCTCAAAAAACTCAATAGACATAAATATCTAGATTTCTTACCATAGATCTTCTTCCATGGATGAGAACCCTTTGGTCATTACATATAAATGTGGTAGGATCACCTGGTACTAAATTTGAACTCGTCAATTCACAATTCACACTCAATATTCTTTCAAGCTTTACAGAGAAGTACAAGTACACTGTGGTTTTGGAGCTACTACTTGATTAAAAAGTTCCCCAGATATATCAAAATTGGTATGTTCTAATTCAAAAAAGCAATTGTGGTCAGATCATATAACCTTGAGAAATAGTTACAAAATTATTATTTATTATGTCATATAATATTATTATTGAATTCACTTTCTCATTTTTGTAATTAAAAATATCATTATAATATGATATTTTATATAAATTTTATTGAAAGTTAACAAAAGTGATTCTATTATATTTCACCCATATTGTAAACAAATAAACCATATAAAAACACAGAATTCAATTAATTCGGGACATCAAATACATAGAGGAAGATTACATATATAGATTTTGATCTCCTTGATTCTAGGAGTCAACACTCATCCCACATATCTCTCCTAATCCCCAGAATATCTCACACAAACTCTCAATCCCATTGTTCTCTCACAACAAACCTTATCTAATTACAACTATTTACATGAGTTAACAACTCATAAATAGCTGTATTACATTACACTATATTATTTATTTCCACACTCATAATAATGTTCACAATATCTAATATTATTCCTAACAGATTCCTTAACACCATATTGAAGCGGTCTCAAATATCAAATAGTCATCAGGTTCATGTTTGTGTTTGTGTTCGACAAGGATAAAATTTGAAATAAATTCTCCACCTAATAACATTTGCAAAAAAAATAGTCAATAAATTCGAAGTATAGAAAATTTCATTTATTATTTTATTTTTAATTAATAATAATAAAAATATCATCAATAAGTTGAAATTAATATTAATGATTAAAAAATCTAAAATTAAATTTTTATTAAAATAAATAAAAACCAAAAATGAGAATCTAAAATCAAATAAACACAAATTAATTTTAAAAATCTAAATTATAAATATTTTTTTTTTAATATTTAAAAAATCTTAAACTAGAACTTTAAATTTTAAAAATACATTCCAATATAACAAAACTTTAATTTTAAGAAGATTACAAATAAAAACTATAAGTCTATAACTAAATGTAAACCCTAATTTAAGCTTTAATTTTACTAACACATTCCAATATTAAAAAAAAGTTATTTTAGAAAAATAAAAATAAAAACCATAATGAAAGAAAAACCTAAAAGCTGATATATTAAACAAAACTATTTCATAAAATTTATAATTATAATAATATCCAAACAACAATAATAAATAAAGCTATAGGAATAAATTTTAAACTTTTGAGGAGGTTGCATGTGTATAAAGTAATTAAGAAAACTTAAGGGTGAGGGAAGTCAAAAACCGAACACAGAATGCAACAAAAAAATCACTGTGAATGTTGAATAAGTGACACCTCAAGTTTTAGCCAGCAACTACAATTTTGTTTGCATTTCGTTGAATCACATTCAACAGAAAATCTTCACATCTTATTGCAAATCATTGACCTGCTACAACTTGCTGCAAATTGTTTGTAATTCCCAAATAATATAGATGGAGGCCCAGTAAAGACAAATAAAAGCCCCCAAAGACTGTGGCCGACATTGAAGACGAGGTTTAAAAACGTAACTAGTTATTTCAACGATTATTTTGGAGATTTTGATGGTAAAATTCTAATTTTTTAGGGTTTTTACAGCCATATGAATTTCAAGACTTTTTAAAACGAATTTATTAGGTTTAGTTCAAAATCGTCCAATTCCAAATTTATTGTTTGATATTCGGAAAATTTTGTAACATAGGAAATAGAAAAAATATTGTTTTAAAGAGACACTTATGGTCAAATCATACAACCTTGGGAAGTATTTGAGTATATTATTTATTAGTTTTAGCCAACATAACTCTTGGTTGTTGATAATCTAATAATTATGCTTTGTGATATGGGCATCAATATGGTATGAGCATTGACAAGCATGCATTGCTAGCTATTGCCTATTTATGCTGTCGTGGATCTAGAATAGGTGAAGTGGATAGTCATGGTAGGGGGCCTATACGTTTGATTTGTGGAGTCCCTCGAACTAGCTAGTCAAGCTACTCTTGAATTCAATTTTTTAAATATTTTCAATTAAAAATAGTTATAATTGTATAATATTTTATTTAATTTTTACTGAACATAAGTAAAAGTGAAACTTTAAAAAAAGTGACGCAGGAGCAACAACTCATCCTTGTAAATTTTTATATAAGTAGTTTGAATGAGTCAAGCCTTGTTTGTGAAGGCTAGAAGAAATGACAAGCTTCTAAATGCATGTAACAGGTCAAATAAGGCCCTAGATAGCTTATATAGTCTTTAGAGTGGTGTTCAAATAAATTGAAAGTTGTAGTTTTTAGTTAGGTCAATATCAAGTTTTCCCTCAAAAACCTTCCTTTTGAAAATTCAAATTTTGTGAAGCCTTGTGGACTAAATGATAGGTGTAGAAGGTCATGTTATCACCAAAAAACAACACCCTCCAATTTTTCAATCCTGTGTGAATGAGAAACCAGTGTTTTGGGTAACATGGGTACTATCCCCAAGTTGTGGGACTTGCTACTTGGGATAGACCTCCAGAAAAGCTAGTTCTTATTCCTCTGTTCAGGTGCACACATAAAATTTGCAGAGGATCTATTCTAAAATCTATTCTAATTTGTCAAGGAGACAGAGTTAAGAAGATGCAAGAAATTAAACATAAACTAACAAAGGTGATGCACCAAAGGAATGATGAACATCTACTTTGTTGTTAAACACAAACCACTAAAATGTAATGCCACTAAAATGCACAGATAACCAGGATTGCAATGAAAGATCAGGAGGATGCAATGAACATAAAAGAGAGTTGAAAATCACCCAAAAACTTGTATTATTGCTCCAAAGATTTGATACAATGCATTATAATGGCCAAGAGGCAAAAAAAACTTGCATTACAGTTTTAATGGAAGGTTTGTACTCCACGAATTCATCTATAGACCAGAGATGGCCAAGAGGCAAAAAAAACTTGTAGGGAGGCTGCAAAGCAAAAATGTTCAACATTTACAATGAGCCAAGCTCTTACATTTATAGATGAAGAGAAGAGAGAGAAGAAAAGAACTAGGAAAATCTGATTTGGAAGCTCAACCACCAACCATTAATCCCCCCTGTTAATCCACTTGCAATCTGATCATGTGCGGTTCTCCCTGTCTATTTGGCGTATTGGAGAAGGAAGAATGGTGGATCGAATCAAATCTAATCTGGTTGAAGTAATTGAATCACATATTAATGGCGTGAAAGATGTTTTCCAAATTTTCACCCACCAGATCCTGCTAAAAATAATATTTTAAGCTTCCATGGCGTAGAGGATGTCGAGATATTTCCAACAGTATAAAATTTGTCGCATTTGGAGCACTGGAGCGAAAGTTATGCCCATTTGAAATTCTACATTGAATCTGTACAAAAATGGTGAAAAAACAAGTTTTCCAAATGGATCTGCGGGTTCACAATGGGATTTGAAACTGCATCATTTGCGAAAATTGTAAAATTTGCAAAACACTCCTGCAGCCCCGCAAGCCTGTAAATACAACCTTCTCAAAAGCTCCATGGGCCCAAAATTGAAATTACACCTTTTACGCAAAAATTTCAAAAGTGAAAAAGTCTCCCGCAAGTCCGTAAGCCCACAACTTGCAAATTTTCCATTTGGCAACAAACCTTCTTGGGCTCGCGGGCCCACACTTGCAAACTGCGCCATTCACAAAAGTTGAAAGATTATCAAAAACTCCCGCTGATCCACGACCCCGAAATTAAAAACTTGGCAAAAATTATTTTCCAGGCCCATGACTTCACTTCTTCCACTTAGCAAAAGAAATCCTCCCCGTGCTTGCGGGCCCGTAACTATAACTTGTGCCTTTTGCAAAAAGTGCAAAATGCCAAAATATCTCCCACCGCCCCGCCGATTTGCAATTTTCCCATTGGGAAAAATTCCTCTACGGCCCTGCCACTGCTCATTCTGTAAAAATTCCACCACAGCCCCGTAAGTCTGCCATTTCAGAAGAAAATCTCCCCAAGGCCCGCGGCCCCGAAACTATGCATTTTGATTTTCTTTATCATTGTATCTCCATATAATTACCTATAGTTTTATTACTTTAAGTGTACATATTGTTGTTATTGTCTTCCATTCTATTTTCTTAACATAATAATTTGTAATTTGTTTTCAAATAAATTCATGTATAATATTGCGGTGGAACATATGGATGACAAAACCCAAATTTTCAACATACCTGTTCAATTATTCCTTTATACAATTGATCACTTCTTTATGTAAACTGACACACATTTTTAATGTGTTCTTCATAATAATCTACACATAAATACATATAGTTTTAGAATGCCGAGAAAAACCAAGAAAATATTAGTTGTTTTCAACCAAAGCTTTGTACATTATATCACTTTTTCTGCATAATTGAATTGTTAAAGAATTAGAATTCATGTTTTGCACTTTTTAGAAAATATAAAAGAATAAGGAAGAAAACATTAAAGAATCTCATTCATTAAAAATGCATGCTTTCTTGAAAACATCCTTCATTTCATGATTTACTGCCCTACAAGTTTACATTTTCCACCATATATTTGCAGATCTCCCACTATCTCAAACATCTTTTGGTTGATATTTAAATAAATTTGACACGACGAATGCATTTCTCAATTGATTGAGGGTGGTTCCAATGTTGACCCCATATTTTAGATACTGCACTTGTCCTCCCTAAGGTCCATTCTCAACACTGGTACCCAACATTGGTGTTGACCTTTTCAGATGGGTTACAATTTTCAGATAACACTTCATAACCTTCCAAATTTGCAAGCCATTTAACCAAAAAATCAATACAAGAAGAATCTATTGTGTTTTACACAAAATCCCGCGTTAGAATGATCAAAAGTGAAATGTAAGCTTCATCTTCGGCTCAATTACCAATATACATAAAACTCCCTATATTAATTATAATTTCTTTCTATTTTTTTCCATCCATTGCTCAGTTCTAAATCTATCCCAATTTTCCTTTTGACTGTAGGACTGTGTTCTTATCATTGAAATGGATGTTGTCTGTCGAAACACATTTGATAATTGGTGCTCCAACCCGACTACCAAAAAATGCTCTCCAAGACAGCCAATTTCCATAAATAGATGCAATTGAAAACCATCTTAACAAATATTTTTCGAGAACACCAACTAAAATTAGTGAAGTTGAATACATATATACACATGTTGTATGTAGAGGGTCGTCACCTAGCAAAAATAACCCTTTATGAATATCACAATTGCAAGGGGAGATGGGCTCCATGTTTGGGTTTGATTTTGTGGATCAGGAAGGATGGAAAATCCACATCACCTATTTCAATGTGGCCGTGGAAGCATATTATGAGCAGATTGAAAATGGGAATGTATATACAATTTCCAATGGGAGGATTGTGAGGATTGCTGATGTAAAT